>JAGDQO010001048.1:0-404732 GCA_018342035.1 Solanum appendiculatum | reverse complement strand
AAAAAGGGGATATGTCCCATACTTGGTCATTTTTCTTAACTCAAAAAACACTCTCTAAGCCCTCTCCAAAAATTCCACCAAGATCTTCAACCAAATTCAAACATCTCAAGCTCTAATTCCGGAATCAAGACTCAATCTCAAGCTTCGATTCTCCATTCCAATCTTCATCAAGGATTCTCCAAAGTTGAGGTATGTGGGTTTGATTGTGGAAACCTTCCTTTCCACAAGTCCAACCATTTATCCTCTATTTCTACTTCAAGTTTATGGGTCCTTATGATTATTTATGAACTCTTGAATTATGGAATTACTACTACACACCCTATTATGGTCCCTTTTGCATATCATCATGAAATGAATTATTATGTGATTGTTTATGGTTTACATGCTTCCATGATAAAATTATGAAGGTTGATATATATATGTATGTTGTTGGTGGGCTGATTTATATGGATTTTGGAATTGGTTGGACTTAATATTCTTGAAATACATGATTTCATTTACATGAACAATTGCCCACCTTGTGTTTGATAAAATGCCCATTTATAGAATTCTTAGGAAAGGGAAGGTCCAAGGTACGTCCTATGAGTCGGATGTTTATGTAATTACTGAAATGATGATGAAATGGACACATGTATATGATTTTCTCTATATAAGTGTTGTGAGTCGACCAAGCCTAGTACGGGGGGTAGTAGGCCCGTATAACCGTATCGAGGGGTTGGTACCTTGGTTGCCTAGTACGGGTAGTAGGCCCGTATAACCGTATCGAGGGGTTGGTACCTTGGTTGCCTAGTACGGGGGGTAGTAGGCCCTTATAACCATATCGAGGGGTTTGTACCTTGGTCCCTAGCTCGGGGGGTGGTAGGCCCGTGTAACCATATTGAGGGTTTTGTACCTCTTTCGCCTCTCCAAGGGGGTGGTAGGCCTTGGAAATACTATATTGATGGTCACTCGCCACACATGTACTACGTCCCACTAAATATGATTTTTATGTAAGCATCATTATACATATCATTTCATTAATATGCTATCTATTGGGTATGATTACACATTTTTTTTTATGATGTCCATCTAATGTAGCATTGCATGGCATCCCATATACTTAGTACATTCAAATGTACTAACGCATACTCTATGCCTACATGATGTCACCATATAGGGACCGGAGCACCGCTTGACCATCCTCCTCCGCGTGGCTAGTACGATTTTCTATAGTGGTTATTGGTGAGTCCTCTATTTCGGGGACGTTGCTCATGATCTTTTGCTATGTTATAAACTTTTCCTTCTAGTTATTTTGACTATGAGGGTGAGCCCGGTAGTTTGTCTTGGCCCCCGCTAAGTACTCATGTTTAGAGGTGGTGTTGGACAAGTTGTGTTTTATGCTTGAGCTTGACTCATCTATGGTATTTATGTATCATTTCTTTTTTTTCTTCTTGCTCCCTTAGTCCCGATTTCCCCTTGACTATGCTTATCGCTTATGGTCATTTAATTGCTTCCGCGACCAAGGATGTGTAATGATACGCTATGAGGCTTGTTTGGGGTTCCTTCGGGTTCCCCATTCGCCGGTCACATCTAGGCCCTAGGCTTGGGTCGTGACAATAATTCAGCCTCAAACCGTTAATAAACTATTATGATTTCATGGTTATATATACACGTTAATTAAAATGTAGAGAAATATTAGAAACAATAGCTTTTACAGTTATAATCGCAATACTCTCGCAAATAAGGAAATTATGTGTATTGGTACTCTGAGAGGCTCAAACACATCAGTGACCTAAAGCAATATCCAAATGGAGGCCTTAATTTTAATTTTATAAATGATTTTTTGTTATAGTCCATCAATTTAATCTTTTTTGAGACATAGTATTCTAGATTCGCAAAATTTCTAATAATTATTTCCTCTTATATGAAAAGCGTATAGTTTCTACAAATAATACTCAATATTATTATTATTTTTAAAATATCTATAACCTATTATTGTGTATCTCAATATCTTACTAGGACTGAATGTATGCTATCCCCATGAAGCCCATCAACATAAGGGGCCTAAGTCAACTATCTTTTTTCAAGCTTATGGAGCCGCCCTGATTGTTACTATGTCAATCTATATTCTAATAATAAGTAGAATCATAATAACATGTAAATTCATATCAAAGTAACTAGTTTTGAGAGACAATCTAACAAAACAAGTTATCAAATGATAGCACATTCCACAGCAACATCCAGAAAAGTAAATCATCCTTATAACATAATTTGTTTAATTTGTAGAATTGTTAAATAAGAAGAACTAGGATTAAGTAGTAAAATTTATACCAAATAAAGAAGTGATGCTTAACCTTGTTTCAAACTTTGAAATGATAAATTGGTTAGAACTTCGTGTTATAATGTGTTATAAAATGAAAGCAAACAAGAAACATTAATAAAGTAAATAAAGAGAGACAAGAGAAGAGAGTGTAAAGATTTTCTCATTTATTTTATGTATTTCAAGTCTGTTCAAGTCTCTCATTAATCACCTATCATACCCATATTTATACTATTACAAGAGGATACTTATCAGGTGCCTTCAACATGGAATTAACCATTTGAGAAAAAGTGGATAAGATTATAGGAGGTGTGGGAAAACAATGTTGACATAGTAGAGGTGTGGTGGGTTAATGAGGAGGAATGATTGGTGTGGGTAATACGAAACATAATTATGTGAATTACGTACATGTGAAAGTTATGGACAACCACATTAACATAACCTATTAACATAAATTATCTTTTTGGTAATTTTATAACTCAAATGTTTAGAAAAAAATATGATATTTGTATAACAATTCAATTATTTCGTAAAGACACACTATTTCATTTGTTTTTAAATTGATATTTTTGTCATGTCCTTAGTCTTCTACTAAGCACATGTGTGGCACTTCACAACTTGTTCACGTTCTTGCATAACTTGCTCACGATCTTGCTATGCCAAGTCAGCCTTAGACTATAGAAATTGCTAAGAGAATGGTAGAGAGAACACAATATAATTGCTAGGAAGAACTGTTTTGTAGTGACTTTCAATTGATTTAGATAACTGCTAGGAAGAACCGTGTTGTAGAGAACTTTGATTGATTTTTTCTTAATGATTTTACAAATGGATGCCCCTCTATTTATGTTACTAACTAATAGGTTAATATGTAAATAGTAATTGCTACACAAGCCCCTATATATTTACAGAATAAGTCCATTCTGAGGAATACTCTATAAGCCTAAAATATTACAATGACCTTCAATATAAAGCTATGTATTCTAGGATTTATCATAAGAAATCCCCATATTTATTTAGAATCTTCCACTAAAGACTAGTCTACTTTCTATGTAAGCTTCCACATAGAGAACTTTATCCATGTGGTGCCTATGTGGATTTATGACATGATGGGTCATCACACTCCCCCTCACCTAATGTTGTGTGACCACCGTGCATTGTTGCTTCATAAACTCTCGGATATTGTCTTTAAATTTCTACAAGTCTTTGTATCACTCCCACGTGGGTTTCTCAGGTGATTGTTCCTTACAATGGATGAGGAACATGGCAGTACATTTTTTCCCTTTTTTCACCTGGCGTAGTATTCAAGTATATCTTCAGTCTCTCGATCATATGTAGCGGTGATAATAATAGGCGCACAACTCGATTGGCCTCTACTTAGGTCATCCTTGTCTTTGTAGTATGGTTTAAGTATTCTGTCATGGAACATGGAATGAATCTTAAGATGCGGAGGTATGTCAGCTTGTGTATGAGATATGTCAAACCATGGAAAGAATCTTAAATGGGCCTTCGTACTTGCTAAATAGATTTTGGTGTATACCATGTAATGTCTTGAACTGCCTTAGGTTAAACTTCACCATGACAATGTCCAAAATTCTATAGTCTGTGGGATATCTCTTTCAGTCCACAAATTTTTTTCATCTAATTAACTATCTTGTCCGAGTAGGACTTTGTAGTTTCAAGTTTCTCCTCCCATCCTTTGGCCATATGATGAGCTCCTAAACTCTTTTCATCGAACACGGCTGGTAGTAATGTGGAGTTTGAGGTTGTTGTCTTGTTGCTAGCTTAAAGTGTGTATGCCGGTGGATTCATCCAACTACAAGTTGTAAGATAATTGGCAGATGTCTAAGAGCTTTGCCCAATCCTTCTTATGTGTGCTTACATAATGCCTGAAGTATCACTCTAATAAGGCATTGACTCACTTTGTCTGTCGATCTGTCTGTGAGGGGAAACTAGTTGAGAAGTGCAGATCCATGCCAATGTCAAACAACTCTCTCCAAAAGTTTCCTATGAATTCCGAGTCTCGATCACTACTTATATGCCTTGGCAAGCCCCAATACTTCAGCACATTCTTAAAGAACAGCTTCACTGCTTTCTTGGCTAAGCAGCTTCATTGGGCCGGCATAAAAGTGACATACTTAGAAAATCTCTCCATGCCCATCATGATAGTGCCTTAATCTTTTGACTTTGCTAGCCGAATGATTAATTCCATAATCACACTCTCCCATGGACACTCTATAACTTGTAGCACCTCTAAAATTCTTTTTAATTGTATCAGTCAACCTCATATTGTGGGCACATAAGACAAGTCTACACAAAGCATTCTATGTCCTCTCGCACACAGAGCCAGTAGTTGACCGACTAATCCATGGCCCTAGTGCAACGTTGGCTTGGATGACCAGCCCACAAGGTTTCATGATTCTCCTTCTTAATAAGCTGCATAACATCTCTAAACTTTGGCACATAGACACTCCGTCCAGTGGTGAGAAATAAACCATTGTCTAGCTAAAGATGTCTCATCTTTCCCTGGGAGGATAACTCCATAAGCATCTTGGCCGCTAGAGTGTACTGCATGCCCTCTTTTATAGCATATTGAATATATGGAATCAAGTTCAACTTTTCAGCTCAAGGCATCAGCCACGTCGTTACCCCTTACCGACTTATACTCTAGCACATAATCAAACTCAGCCAAGAAATCCTACCACATTGCCTACTTCAGTGTAAGATTCTAAAAGTAACTAGTGGCAACATAGTCAGGCTTGATCATAAACTTCAACATGAGCAAGTAATGTCTCCATGTGTGAAGGCAATGCACAATGACAGTTATCTCTTTTTCTTGAACTGTGTAACGTCGTGCTATCTCATTCAACCTGCGATTCTCGAATGCTATGAGATGTCTATCTTGTATCAACTCATGCATATGTGAGAACCTCAAATGTCTTGGTAAAGTCGGGCAATGCCAAGATTGGCTCCTCCATCACAGCTACCTTAATCCCTTCATACACCTTTACACAATGCTCCGTCCAAACCCTTGGACTGTTCTTCTTTAGCAACTCAGTCAATGGTGTTTCCTTGGATGAATATCCATTGATGAACTAGCGATAGTAGTTAATGAGGCCAATAAATGATCTTATCTAAATTACTTTTATAGGTGCCTCTCACTCTTAGGTACCTCATACCTTAGCCTTATCCATGTGTAGCTCACGGTTCCGGATAACATGACCCAAAAAGTGTACCTTTTATTTTATAAACTCACACTTCTCCCTCTTGACGCATAGCTCATTCTCCTGCACGACTAGGAAAACCTTCCCTAAGTGTGATACATGCTCCTCCAAGGTGATATTGCAGATTACTATATCACCTAAGTAGACTACCATGAACGGATCATGATAGGGATGAGACATCTTGTTCATACGGGTGAATTTTGTAGCAGGTATGTTGGTTGAGCCAAAGGGCATTACTAACAACTCAAAGGCTCCATATCCCATCACACATGTTGTCTTTGGTTCATGTCCATTCGCAATGCAAACTTGGTAATAGCCTTTTTGAAAATCAACCTTGGTAAAGTACTTGTCATGTCCTAGTCTATCCAATAAGTCAGTTGTTGTGTCCAAACGCACAAGAAAGTGTAGCGGTTGTGTAAGTAAGAGAGTGGTTCTTTTTAGAAACCGGATGTCGAACCCACAGAGACTTAAGATAAGATAATATTTTATATCGCTAATAACTATAATTTAAACCAAGTGTGTCAAGAATTTTTTATGATTATTTCTATATTGAAATTTCTTCAAAAGCAAACTAAACTATCTAACAATGATTCAATTTCAAATAGAGTTTAAACAATGAATTAGGTAATTCCAGGGTTGCAGCCAACTTAGAATTCATGCATAGTACCTTATTCTATGGACTTTAATTGATTATCAAATCACCGATTTACAAGTATGAATGTATGATGATGGTCTCCCGACCTTTAATTGCCAACAACAATTGGCATTCTAACTACATCGTTGAGCGGGTAGAGATTAAACCAACTACGGAGCACTAAGTTTTTATCTTGTTTCATAACCAGGGAAGGTCTCTAGGAATATCTCTATCTTAGATACAAATCAACCCTAGTTTCTACAGAAGATCATCCTCCTTTTGTCCCATATTCTATCCTCATATTCCTCTCTCGAGTTCAAGTTAGGAATGAATGTATATTAATGGTGATCAAGCAGTAACATAATGAATTCAAGAACAAAAGAGCAATTTATAGCAATATCTTTTGTCCTTAGATTGAACGCTACACATTTATTCCTAGCCATAGCCCTAGAATAAGGGAGAGTAGCTACTTATAATTTGAGTTTCAATCTTTTAATGTTCAATAATCATACGAGAAATCAATAGATGAAATGGATAGGAATCAACCCTAAAATTGGAGTAAGTATTTTTCCAAGTCTTCCTTCTCTGAAAACTAGAAAAAGAACTATTAAAATAATAAAACCCAATTCTAATTATAGTTGGGGAAAATAGGAAAACGTTTTGCTCGCAGGTCCACAATGCGAAAGCAAACAGACCTGCCTAAAAGCATCCTCCTCTCCACGATACGGAGAGGATACAGAGTCTTCTATTTTAGCATCATCAAGAGTCGAGTGATAATTCCCCTCTCTGTGACGCAGAGAGGATATGGAGTTAGGATTTTCCTTCACTTCCTGCTTGACTCTCTTTTACGACTCGTCTCTTGTTCGCCCATTTTGTTTCCACTTCAGATCTTGCCACTTATGTGGATCTTTCTCGTATCTTCTTATCTTCACTCACTAATCACATGGGTTAATCAATGGTGCATAAACATTACTCTAAAAAACTATAAATGACATGGAGTTTTTCTCTCAAACTTGGCTCACATATGGGTTTAGTTTAGCTTTTAGGCATATAAATACGTCCCAGATCACCACCCCACACTTATAAAAATTTTCGTTCTCAAAAAATTTCACCACTTACATCCTAGGCCTTGGCTCAATACAACTAGAATTCGTACTTCGGCTTCAAACTGGCCAGGACTTTATCTATGCACACATAAGCATGTTAAGATTTACATTCAACATCGGCAAACATATTTGAAACCTCATGACTTCAAGCAACAACTCAACAACTTTTAGCAACTCAAACACAAGGCTTCATGAAATTTAGTTAGTCGTCCCCAATCTTTTTATCAAACAAGTTCCCTTACACAAAGAAATGGCCCACACACACAATTCAAAAGATTGAACATCATTTAAGGACTTCACATTTAAGAACAAATCTCACACTCACAAATAAAATTCACATGTATGCACCAAGAACCATAAGTTTTCCCATTATGTACATCTTTACTAATTAAGTATGCTCGAATAGAATCAAACTGGACTTTACGGGTTGTAATGTAGGCTAGGAGATGGGTAGGAAAACTATTTAATAGTGACTTATGCTTTCCTAAGCACTTCGCACTTGTATACTTCATCACTCATTATTTTTACTTTTCTTTTGCCCTCTCTTCAACAACTATTTCATAAGTCTGTATCATCATTTAAAGAATGCTTCACTCATCAATCATTCAATTTTCTTTTTTATGTATTTTTTTGAAGAATGTCACACTTTTTTAATGAGGGCTTTTTCATGAACTTGTAGCTATTGTTAATTTATCTTTCATTCTCAACCAATCCGATTATTAGCTTATACCCTTTCATAGTCTATGCTAAAGAGCTTACAAAATTAGGGTGAAAAAATAATGGATTCAACAACGAGGATAAAGTTGAAATATGGCTACCAAGAAGAGGCTACAGGCTCCAAAGGGCTGACTAGTGATACAATATCTGAAAAATTGCAAAATTTAGAGGATAAAACAAAGAAAGCCTATTATCATCAATTATAAAAAGAGTAAGGCTAGTATTTCGCATCAACAACATGCAGGGCAAGTTCTAGACTAGGATACAAGATATGGAATAGACAAATCCTCATAGCACATGTCACATGCTCAACTCAGGTGGGACTTCCAGCATAACAACACATTCAACTCATGCAAGAGTTCAGTTTAAGCTTAAGTTGCATTTTAGAGTCACATAGAAAAGTCCAAGAGTTTCGAAATATGTTTCCTCTCATGCCTTCATTCATTGTCCCTAATTCAGTTATACAGCCTCAACCCAAACACTACAACTTAACAAACTTATTGACTAAAACAACCCTTAAGACAGTCATCATCCATCTATCATAGGGCAATGTGACTCAACTATGATGACAGACTAAATCCTACTAAGAAACTCTTTTTGTGTTTTTATACGGTTCGAAGGGATTATCCTTTATCAAAGAATGGAAAACAAACTCCAAGGAACCCAAAAGAAAAGATATAATACAAAGAAACTACCAATATCAACAAAACTACTATGTACATAGGATAAGAACTTACACCCTACCCTACCTTAAAAACATAGCACTATCCCTAGTGCTTTAAAAACAATACAAATATCAAGGCAAAGGTAAGGTGAAGAACTGACTGATCAAACCTCCATTGCATCATTGCCTCCAAATTCCTCAATGTCTTGAAGTAAGTCCACATCCTCCTCAACAGATTCAAACTCCACGTCAAAGCCAGTTCAGAGCCTATCCTTATCAGTGGGCACATCATCATTCATGGGCTCAAAGATTTTAGGCTTTATGTTGAGTATTGCCTTGGCATGATAATTTAGTGGGTATTTGTCTTCCACCACAAGGGGATGGTTGCATGTAGACGCCCAACAACCATTCTTGTGAAGCAGCATCTCTAGCTCGTAAATGTGGGCCATATTCATCTTATTGCAGCTATGTCATTCCATGGTCGTGACGGTAGGACTATAGGTAGTGTGTGGCCCCTTCGTTTTCGTAACATCAATGGGCACATCAAAGAGCGGGACCATGCAATCTAGACACTACTCAAGCATCCCTGCATCTCTACACAAGAAGGTTATCAAACCCCAAAAAGCATATTGACTCCCTATGTGTACACGTGCCTTAGTCATGGTGGATTTGAGAAAGCTCCAAGATTAACTTCTCTATTATTCATCAAGGCATAAACTAGGAATACTCTGTCACGAGTGATGTCAGTGTAACACAAGACTGGAATGAGATAGTTCATCATAATTTTAAACCATGCATGGGTTTTTCGAGTAATATGAGCATATGGTAGGGATTGGTGGAACCATTTAGCATTGTGTTTTGTCCATCTATCCATTGACTATGGATCACAAAGAGTATGGCGTATGGCACAATATGGTGGGTGAATTTTCAAGCTCGTCATCACAAGAGGGTAAGTATCAGCTGTTCCCAAGATGACATTAAAACAGATTGTGTAAGAGTGACATCAAGGCCCCTCACCTTGACAAAGTGTGCTCTTGACTTAGTAGACCAATTGGAATAAAACTCCTGAACTATGTGGAAGTTACACTCGATCGGCTCGGCAAAGATGAACTCCATGTTGAGCTATTGAATCTACCACATTATCTTGCGGAAGTCTCTATCCAACCTATGACATTCAATGCACACATCTGAGAAGTATTTGTCCTCGGTGTGCTTCTTCCACCATGTTTTTCCCTCCTTAACCACCACTTTCGAGTCGAAGTGATGAGTATGTTGACGGGGGAATGTCGGTGCGAGAGGGACATTTCCACCACTTTAAACTCATTTCCTGTGGCTTGAAGACGCCACCTCTTTCCCTGGTCTGTGAGTTCCCGACATAATTACATGTAACAAAATAAGCATATCAGCAGCCCAAACATAAGCTCACAACAAATAAGAAATATAGGTTATCAAAGGGCTACCCCATACTTATTCACATAAAACATCGATACAAAACATGAAAGTATTCAGACTTCCCTCAACATGTTTCAAATAGGGCATATATCACTAGGTAACAATTATGACAGACAAGTCAAGCCCATTCAACGATCCGATTCACTAACTCAAAACACAATACTATTAGTCCCCATAATATATTCAGACACCCCATAACAAGTGCCAGTTCACGACATCAACCTACTTATCGATTCTACTCAAGAATTTGAACAAATAAGACCATCCAAACCAACTTTCATTCACAAGATTCACATAATATTATGGTAGTACTGTGTTACCGAAGACTTCACACCCTTCACTTGACGCACACACAACTATCACCAATACGAATCATCCATTATCTCCACAACCAAGCCTTAATCACATTAGGTTAAGAGAATAATACATTCAAGGGTACCATATATTAGGTGCAAGAACTTAATCACTTTCTCGAAGTACATAGATTCACCAAACACAAGTAGTTTCAAGCATGAATTCGAACTTAGCACAACCCTCATGGTGATACTCCCCAATTTCTACCAAAAAGAGAGAAAAAGTAGATAGGAATGTACCTCGAGTGATGAAGAAGAAGGGACTTAGAAAGAATTGGTGGTGAAATCTCTAATGCATTATGGATTGAAAGTTAGAATTTTGTTGGGGTTGAAGGAGGAGGGCAGATCGATTGAGGGTTTGGAAAAAAATTGAAGGTTTGGGAAATTTGGGGGGTTAAAAGAGAATTGTGTGGAGTTTTTGGAAGGACAGACGAGTAAAACCCATCTGATTTTATGAAGATTAAATTTTTTTTACTAGGTGTGCGATGTAGCAAAGATACGAAGTCCTCTGTTTTGGCTGGGAAATTAATTCTTAGTGAAATGATAATTTTCTTCCAGGTCGATGATGTGGACAGGATATGGAGCCTCTATGTGTGTGATGATGAATTAATTCCCATTGAAATTAAAAATTTGACCCAGGTCCGCGACGTGGAGACGTTATGGAGTCCTCTATTTCAGCTGGGAAATTAATTTGTAGCAAAAGGACAGGTTCAAGACGCGGCCTCGATACAGACCTCGTTTTTTTGTATTTATCTTCTTTTTTGTCAAGTTCACATGGGTGTGTACCTAAGTTCTTCAAGTAAACAACCCGAGCACTCCATTGTCCCTTCAACAAACGAAAAACATAAAACTTAGAAAAATGATGGGTTGCCTCCCATCCAATGCCTCAGCTTTGGTCGTGGCTCGGCTCTTTTTTTGTGTTTTCATTGTCATTTTTCTAACTATTAAATTCAACTGAAAATTTAACTAAGTCCTAAAAATAAAAAAATGAAGAAAATAAAACAAAACACCTATCTAATAGACATGATCACGAGTTGCCTCCCGTGTAGCGCCTGGCTTAACGTCGTGGCTTGACCCAATTTGTTGATTACTCATCATTCGACTCGAGTGTTTCTTGATCTCAATCCACATCATTGATGAGGTAGTGTTTGACACGCTGTCCATTCACCAAGAACGTGGACCTTTTGTCTTTGTTCCTTAACTCCACAGTCCCATATGGAGTCATTCGCACATCATCGAAGACCCACTCCACTTTGATCAATGTTTTCCAGGGAGTAACTTTAGTCAGAATTTGAATAGTAGGACTTGCTGGCAAAGCCTCAAGGATGAGAGAAATGATATGCTTTTCGTGTCAGATCTTCATTTTCTCCTTATATAACTTGGAATTTTCATATGTGTGGAGCATAAACTCCTCAAGCTCATGCAACTATCCTATCCTCCTCTTGCTGGCCAATTCATGGTAAAGATTCAGCTTCTTGATTGCCCAATATGCTTTGTGCTCCAACTCCACTAGAAGATGGCACACCTCACAAAACACCATGCGATAAGGAGAAGCCGCTATTGGTGTTTTATAAGACGTTATATTGGCGCACAATGCATCATCAAGCTTTTCTGCCCAATCTTCAGTGAGAGCCATTGTTTCGTACTCTGTTAATCTCCTCTTGTTTGCTACAATATCCTTCACATACTTTTGTATTCCCTGAAAAATATCAACAAGAGGTAGATTAATGTGAACTTGTTTAAGGAGAGAGAAACTTACCAAAGCATTCATCCTCGCTCTACTTTTTAAATTTTTGGGGGAAGAGAGGAGGTGGTTTTACTTTAGATGGTACTATTTCCTCATGTGAACACTGTCCAACCTCACCAATCTTCTTTTCCCCATTCACTATATCACTATTTCTCCTTTTTGGAGCTAATTCTTCCAACTGCAAACCACAGAAAGTACCTATAGCATTCACCTGCCTTGGATTTAGAAATGTATTACCTGGCAGACCTCCTTGAGGGTGTGAGTATTGGGCACTAGCAAATTTCATGAACTACTTTTCCAGATTTTGGGTCGTTAATTGTTTGTTCCTCAAATCACCAACCATCATATCCATATATTCACTCTCTCTAGCCTACTCTGTCATGATATTCTTCAACATGTCCGCAGTGCTCATGTTTCATTTCTGGCCACTTTGATTATTATTCTAACCCTGATGTTGATAATTGTGTCTATTACTCTGAAATCGGTATTCATTTTGTCCTTGAACCAGATTCTAGTTCCTCTCTATGAAAAATTTAGATGGTTCCACAAACTAGGATTGTACGTGTTTCCATAGTTTTGATGGCCCCCACCCCGTTGTACATTTCCCATGAAGTTTTGCTGAGTGGTAAGATTTGCACTTATTTAAGGTCTATTTAGCTCAATAATTACTGTCCTCAATGCCTAATTTTGTCCTATTTTGATAAAATGTTGATGATTTGTAGCTATGAACGAAATTGGACAAGTCAAGGATTGATGTTTGAAAGAATGGAAAAAATGCAAAAATAAGTGCAAACTACGAATTGTTGATCACCTAACAACAATGGTGAATCGTCAAAGAAACCTGAGAGCACCTAAGTTGATAGTGCACTAACTCAACTCTCAAGGTCAATTGACGAGGTGAGAGAAGAATGGTGATCCGCCGAAAGACAAAAGTCCAAGTGAGTGGATGTCACCGAATATGACAGTACTGGCAGATTAAATGATGATCCAAAGGGCGACATGAGGTGGCAATCAACAATCCGCTGATTTGACAAAAGCAAACTCAAACGGGATTGCCGAATAAGGCTTAAACACCTGAAGCAGGAAGCAAGGAAAAGGTGAACCGAAGAAATATGGGCGATTTACCGAATGTGGTTGGCGAACTCAGCTAACTTCGCCGAATAAGACACGAAGTTAATTTTTGGGCAAAATTTTAGAAAACTATAAATAACCTAGAGGAGAGAGAAAGAGTGTGTGAAAATTGGGGAATAGTCTGAACATTTTAGAGAGAGAAACATTTTTATTGAGAGAGAACACTTTTAGTTTTCAATTTTTCAGATTTGTGGACTTGAATTTTGTAATTTGAGGTTGAATTTGAAGTCAGTTTGCTATTAAGTGCTCAATTTCATGCTACCTTTGACAAACATCAGGCAAGCTATAATTTATTTACACTTTGCAACGTGTGGCTAAACACCAAACTCTTGGGGTGTGATTATGGGGCTGGGTGTTGATGTAATTTAGTGGGTTTGTTGAATTGCTCTATTTTATGGCTATTAATCATAGATTTCACTGATTACTAAGTGATTAATTCATAAATTAAGGTGGCCAACTTAATTTTAGTTTCGATCTTGCATTGGTGCTCGAAATTGACCAATATAAATGGATAATCTGTTCAATAGCTGCAATTTACACGTGATGGCAAATCTAAGGTTTTGGGTTGTTTAGGATAGCATATTGATGAGGCTGAAAAGATATTCTATGCAAGTATGCTCTGAGATCGAAAGAAGATTAGCATTAATTTTGATGACCCAGCTTATTTATGATTAATTAGTTGTAATGAGCAATTCTACAATATCCCAAGTGAAATCAACACTCGATCTCCACACCCCTAGAGTCAATTAGTTTCTTGAATCGTCAATATTTCAATATTGTCAATTGGGAGTAGTGTTCTCACTTCCAGAAGAAGCCGCATCAGGGAGGATGGCTGCTGAAAGCAGAATTCAATAAAAGCATTATAGCGGAATGGGTTAGAGCTATTTTCAACTGGGTAGTATTGATTAACCCCTAAAGCGGATAAGATCCAAAGAAGTTTACAGGAGTTTCGTCCTTTAAGCCAGGGAAGCTGCATCTACTTTAATTGATGATTTCTCACCTTCAGCCTCTGTACTATATTACATCAAATAGAAGTGATGGTACATATATGGACCTAACCAAGCTAGTATGAATCATCTCAGCTCCGATCATGGTAATTCAAATTAGTGTTGTTAAAATTGGTGGGTTCCTCCCCCCATTTTCTATTTCAACTCCATTGCAATTAATTGCTAGCTTATTCTCCAATTAAATTCTTAACCACACACCATTCCATGTGGGATTCGACCCCGACTCTTAGTTGGGTATTTTTATTGATATTGATTGTTGTCCCTTTTAATTGGTTTTAAGGAGGACATTTGAGCGTTACCAAAATGGATGCGTTGCCGGGGAATGATAGTTAGGAATTTAGTTTAAGAAGTAATTTGCGTATTAATTTGTTTTGTAGTTGAAGAGTCTTATGCTTGGATTTCTTGTTGTGATCTCTTGGTAGGTGTAACAATGAATACACATAATGGTGATGACTCTAGTTGCCACGGGTAAGACAATGATATTAGAAAAGAAGATGAGGTGGTTTCTTACATCATCAATGACATGGGAGCAATTTGTTTATCACTGGTGCACAAAGATATCACATTTGTTGTAACCAAACCAATGTTGAAGCTCATGAAAGTGGGAGGACTATTTGGGGGTCTGGAGCATGAAGATCCTAACGAACCTCTCCGCAAATTCGCAAGTGTGTGTAACTCTTTTTCAGCTGATGGTATCTCACAAGAGTCAATGAGGCTGAGATTATTTCCATTTTCTCTAATGGGGGAGGCAATTAGATGGTTGATTGAATTGCCAAGGAATTCTATTACCTCATGGGAAGGATTGATTGAAACTTTCCTTGAGAGGTTCTTTCCTCTGTCCAAAGTTATGAAGTTTAGAAGGAACATTCAAAATTTTGAAAAATTGAATGGAGAACCTCCACATAAAGCTTTGATACGCTTCAAGAAAGTATTGTTACAATGTCCTAGACATGGTTTCTCGGGTGAGCTGTATTTGCAATATTTTTACCAAAGTCTTGATGTTGTGAATAAAGGATTGGTATACCATCGTGTGCAAGGAGGTATCATTAAGTAGCCATTCAGTGATGCAACGAGGTTGCTAACGAGATGACAAAAATCAACCAAGCTTTCTATACAAGTGATAATTATGTGTCTCTTCCATATTTCGGGGCGCTAAAGGAACAAGAAGAAAAGAATTGAGAGCGTGACTAAAGCATTGCTAGGTTGACCACTCAGCTTGAAAGGTTATCGAGCACGTTATTAGAAATGGAGCAAACACAATAAATGTAATATCCCGATGTGAATATGATGAAGAGGTGTACGTGAGAGGTGGAAATTTGAATGGTTTTCGGCAAAGTAATCCAAAACATGCCAAAAATAAAGGTTAGACCAATGGTATTGGTGAGAGGTTTTTCGGAAGAGATTTTGAAGATGTTAGATATGAGCAACCTTTCATTCTACATGAACCAATGAAGACACAAACTGATGACTTCTTGACTAAAATCTTAAACAAGGTGGAGGGTTCAGATATGATTTTGCAAGGAATGAAGAGTGATGTTTCAGCTTTGTCCACAACCGTCGTTTCACATGCATCTTCCATCAATTCAGTTGAAGAAAAGATGGGATAGCTAACCGCTCTTGTGTGTGCTAATCCCTATGAGTGTGAAACGTCAAATGGAAAGGGAAATCAAAGAAATTCGCTCCAAGTTTCAAGCATCATTACAAAAAGTGGAAAGGCATTGCAAGAAATAGTAAGGCCCGCCAAAGTAAATGATCAAGTTGTGATTGCCGATAAATAATCACTTAAGGAAATGGATAAAGCTCAAGAAAAAGAAGAGGAAGATGAGCCAAAGACAAATGTAAAAAAATGGTGTTAAGGCTTCATCTAGATTACCTCAAATCAAGATCACACCTGCGTTTCCTCAAATATTGCGAAAGAAAAATGACAATGCAAAATTTTAAAAGTTTTTGGAAAAGTGAAGGATTTGAAAGTGAATATTCCATTGGTGGATGCCTTGACTGAAATGTTGGGTTATGCTAAATACATGAAGGAGTTGGCGACAGAAAAAAGGGTGATAAATTGTGAAACAATTGAATTAACGCAAACATGTGGTGTGGTAATGACAAAGAATGATGTCCTCAAGAGAGATGAACCAAGAGCTTTCACACTCCCGATAATTATTGCAAGTGATCTTAAACAATGGCAAGTGGAGTCGTTAATCATAGTATTGAAGACAAATTTTAAAAAATGGTGTTAAGGCTTCATCCACATTACCTCAAATCAATATCACACCTCCGTTTCCTCAAAGATTGAGAAAGAAAAATGGCAATGCAAAATTCCAAAAGTTTTTGGAAAAAGTGAAGGATTTGAAAGTGAATATTACATTGCTGGATGCCTTGACTGAAATGCCGGGTTATGATAAATACATGAAGGATTTGGTGAAATAAAAAAGGGTGAAAAATTGTGAAACAATTGAATTAACGCAAACATGTGGTGCGGTAATGACAAAGAATGATGTCCTCAAGAGAGATGACCCGGGAGCTTTCACTATCCCAATCACTATTGGTACGTGTACTTTTACAAAAGCTTTATGTGATCTTGGTGCAGGTATAAATTTGATGTCATTGAAGGTATTTTATAAGCTTTGACTTGGTAAACCAAAAGCGACAAATATGAGACTCCTAATGGCTGATCATTCAATAAAGAGACCAGTGGATGTGGTCTATGATGTGCTAGTGAAAGTTGAAAAATTTGTGTTCCCCACTGATTTTGTTGTGCTTGATTGTGAAAATTATGTTGAAATGTCGGTTATTCTTGGTAGGCCATTTTTTGCCACGGGCAAGGCTTTGGTTGATGTTTAAGGTGGTGAGTTGAAATTCTGAGTCAACGATGAAGTGGTTAGCTTCAATATTCACAAATCGATGAAATACCCAACTGATATGCATGGTATGTCTAACTTGGATCAAATTGATGAGGCGGTACCAAGTATGGGAAGTGCAGCATATTGTAGGGAAACCTTTGGCTCAAGTACTACTTATGTATGACCAAGATGAAATTAGCAATTATAATGAGGTTGTGGTTGCTCTTGTAGGTGTGGGCTCACATAATTATTTCCAAGCTACACTTGACCTTGACTTGCCTAGTCAAGAAGCACAACAAGTCAAACCATCCATTATTGAACCACCGAAACTAGACTTGAAGGAGCTTCCGCCTCATCTAAAATATTCTTTCTTAGGAGCCAACAACACACTCCCTATAATTATTGCAAGTGATCTTAAACAATGGCAAGTGGAGTCGTTAATCGTAGTATTGAAGAGACACATTAAACCCTTGAGGTGGTCAATCGCTGATATTATGGGAATTTCACCGGGCGTATGCACTCACAAAATAAATTTGGCGGAATATTACAAACCAAGTATTGAACATCAACGGACATTAAATCCTCTGATTCAAGAAGTGGTGAAGAAAGAAATTATAAAATGGTTAGATGTGGGAATCATCTTTCGAATTGCGGATAGCCAATGGGTAAGTCCGCTGCAATGTGTTCCGAAAAAGGTGGCATCACTATTGTACCAAACAAAAAGGGCCACCTTGTACTCACTAGACTCGTGACCAGGTGGCGGGTGGTATGCATTATCGGAAACTCAACTCATGAACTAAAAAAGATCATTTCCCCATGACTTTCACTGATCGAATGCTTGATAAACTCACGGGCAAGAGATGGTATTGCTTCCTCGAAAGGTATTTCGAGTACAACCAAATCTTCATTGCATCCGAAGATCAAGAGAAAACTACATTTACATGCCCGTATGGAACATTTGCCTTCAAGAAAATGTCATTTGGGTTGTGTAACGCACCAGCCACTTTTCAACGGTGCATGCTATCAAAATTTGCAGATATGGTGGATGACTCCATGGAAGTGTTCATGGAAGATTTTTAAGTAGTTGGAGACTCTTTTGAAGAATGTTTGAAGCATTTGAAAATGGTGCTTAAAAGGTGTGTAGATTCAAATTTTTTTCTTAATTGGAAAAAGTGCCACTTCATGGTAAAAGAAGGCATTGTGCTTGGGCATAAAATCTTCGGGGATTGTATTGAAGTTGATCAAGCTAATGTTCAAATTATTGAAAAGTTACCTCCTTCAATTTTGGTAAAGGAGGTAAGAAGCTTTCTTGGTCATGCCGGGTTTTACAGACATTTCATTAAAGGCTTCTCCAAAATTGTCATTCAATTGTGCAAGCTTCTTTAGAAAGAGAGCACTTTTGTGTTTGATGACTCGTGTATGGAGGACTTCAAAACACTCAAGGAGAAACTCATTCCAGCTCCCATAATCATTGCACCCGCTTGGAATTTCTCTTTTGAAATGATGTGTGATGCTAGAAGATTGACTTTAGGAGACGTTCTTGGGCAACACAAAAATAAGATCTTTCATTCTATATATTATGCTAGCAATAACTTGAATTGTGCTCATAAGAATTACACCGTGACTAAGCAAGAGTTATTGGCTGTTGTAGATGGGTTTGAGATGTTTCGAGCATACTTGTTGGGTACCAAAGTGATTGTGCACACAGATTACACAGCATTAAGATACTTAATGGCAAAGAAAGAGGCGAAACCAAGGCTGATCCAATGGGTATTACTTCTTCAAGAATTTGATTTCAAAGTGAAAGATAGAAAGGGATGTGAAAACCAAGTAGTTGACCATCTTTCAAAGTTGGAAGCAGGTGCTATGGTAGCTGAGGAGAAAGATATTGATGATACCTTTCTTCATGAATTGGTAATGGCAATTTCTTCCCCTCCTATTCCTTGGTATGCTGATTTTACAAATTTTCTTGTGTGTGGGTTGTTGCCTGGTTATTTGAGTAGCCATCAAAGAAGGAAATTCTTATTTGACGTGAAGAAGTATATATGGGATGAACCTTTCCTTTTTAGAGAGTGTGCTGAGAATATTATTCGGTGTTGTGTACCAGAGTTGGAAATGAATGCGACACTTGAAGAATGTCATGCCTCGCTTGCAGGTGGCCATCATGGGGGTATGAGGACAGCCTCTAAGGTTTTGCAATGTGGCTATTATTGGCCTATGATGTTGAAAGATGCTCATGTTTTTGCAAGTGTTGTGTTCAATGTCAATTATAAGGGAGTATATCTAGAAGACATGAATTACCGTTGTCGAAAATCTTTGAAATTGAATTTTTTATGTTTGGGAACAAATACATCCTTGAAGTGGTAGACTACGTCGCCAAGTGGGTGGAAGTGATTTCTTTACCAAACAATGAAAAAAGAAGTGTCACAAGGTTTCTCAAAAAGAATATCTTCACAAGGTGTGGTACCCTAAGGGAAATCATAAGTGATGGAAGATCACATTTTTTCAATTGTCAATTAGCAACCCTCCTATCAAAATATGGGATTAAGCATAAAGTGGCAACACGGTACCATCCACAATCTGGCAGACAAGTTGAAGTGTCGAACCGAGAGATAAAGAGCATTTTAGCCAAAACAATAAATGTTCACCGCACTGTTTGGTCTATTAAGCTTGATGATGCTCTTTGGGCTTATCACACAAAACATAAAGTGGCAACACGGTACCATCCACAATCTGGCAGACAAGTTGAAGTGTCGAACCGAGAGATAAAGAGCATTTTAGCCAAAACAATAAATGTTCACCGCACTGTTTGGTCTATTAAGCTTGATGATGCTCTTTGGGCTTATCACACAACATTCAAATCTAATATTGGTATGTCTCCTTACAAGTTAGTGTTTGGGAAAGCTTGTCACCTCCCGGTTGAGTTAGTACACAAAGCATTATGGCCATTCAAACTGATAAATCTGAATTGGAATGTATCTTCCAAGGAGCATGTACGTCAACTCCAAGTGAACTGGCCCACACACTATCACGAGAGTGTATAACAATGGAGAGGTTGAAATTGAATATGCAAAGGGAGTGTGATTCAAAGTCAATGGTCAAAGGTTGAAGGTGTACTTTGGCAAAGGTGATGATGTGAGGATTGTAGAAGTGATGTATTTAGATGATGTTTGAATACATATCCACGTCGTGCTGCGACATTAAATTAGATGCTTGTTGGGAGGTGACCCAAGTGTTAGTTGTTTTCAATAACATGGTTGTCAAAATGTGAAGGTATCATAAATGGGCAATGGAAAAGGTAACTCGGTGATACACCAAGTACAGTAAACGAAGCTCCAATGAGTTCGCCCAATATGGTCCTCAACTTTAGGTGCTTACTGTCTATTTCGGTGGAGATCATCACCTACTTGTTGATCCGCCGATGCCATTGGGTGAACTCGTTGCAGTTCGCCTAATAAGGCACGTGAAATGGGACGCATACTGGTAATTTCAGTGAAATTTATGGAAAGAATGGCGATTCACCTATGTGCATTGGGCAATCACAGTGTAGTCCACCGAAGTGCAAGCCATATTATCCTAAGCTACAGACCCAATAAGCGATCTGATCCTACTTGGCGATTCACCGAATTAGTTGGCGAATGTCAATCTCAGTAACTGCTCAGGGAGTGCTCTCATCTTAATCTATTTAGGATATTTCTATACATTGAGGAAACTGCTCTTTTCTTTTTGTTGAGGTGAGGTCCTTTGAGCCAATATTCCCCTTTTTGATTGTATTTTGTCATTTATAGTTTTAAATATTTTTAGTGCTTCATTTTTTTTATATTATAGTGTTGTTTTGGTTAATC
Organism: Solanum appendiculatum; assembly: GCA_018342035.1. Classification (NCBI taxonomy): domain Eukaryota; kingdom Viridiplantae; phylum Streptophyta; class Magnoliopsida; order Solanales; family Solanaceae; genus Solanum; species Solanum appendiculatum. The sequence continues at coordinate 383,716 of JAGDQO010001048.1, read as the reverse complement.
TTTGTCTCTTGTTTCTATTCTTTTCTTTCTTGATTTTGCAACCCCCCATGAGTTTACAATCGTGAAATGCTTGGAGTTTTCATTGATGACAACTTGAGGATCGATTTTGTTCAATATCAATGTCTTGAATCATACTCATGATAAGCATGATATTGAGTGTTGGTGTTGCGAGAATGAAATCGATATAGTTGCATTTTTGAGAGATCTATTTTTATCTTTTGTTTACTAGCTACGTTTTATGTAAGCCTTGCAATAAACATCGCACATACGCTTTTGATCTTTTCGGGATGTGCTAAATGAGTGTATTTTGAAGTGCCATGTGTGGTGAGGTCTTACTTGAAATCATGTATGTGGATTCCTAGAATTTGCCTTGTTAGTTCAATTTTTTGAATCTTGGTGAATGTGAGACATGATCTTGGGAAAAAATTCAAAGAGGGAATTCAAATTGTCCATAGTCCTTTGTGAATACCTGGTGAGGGTGTGCACCCATTTTTGCACCATTTGAGACTAACCCATTTGTTGGCATAAAACCAAAGAAAGCCTCTTGAACAAAATGTTCCCTACCTTCTCACCAAAATTCCTTTTCGAAACATTATTATGTTTGGATAGCCAACTTAGGCAAAAATCTTAAGTTGGGGGTGTGGAAAGGAATGAAGAATGAAAGCCAAGAGAAGGGCAAAGAAAGATGAAAAAGACTCAACTTTGAAAGTTGTTTGTTTAAAAAAAAAAAGGAACCCCTCCTTATATAAATAAAAAAGTCATTTACATGGAAATGATTTTCAAAAATGAAAATGAAAAAGAGAAGGGAAAGAAATAGAGGGGATTTCAAATAAATTGAGTGATAAGTCAAATTTTGAGTTCTCAAATGGAAAAGAACTTGAGAAGAGGTGATGATGATTGCAATAATGCTTTGAAAAGGTAAAGTCACCAATCCAAATTGACCATACCTTAACACTCAACCCCATTACAAGCCTAAAAGACCCTTGAGATCTTGCATGAACTAGGTTATGTGATGATTGGAAAATATGGACAAACCAATGGGACAAAGCTTGCATGTGTTTCTCTTTTGAGAGAGTGAGAGTTGTATTGATTCCTTACACATTTTTTTAATAGCTTTGTGAGAGCATGGAATTGTTTTTGATGTGAGGCCACTTGAATGCTTTTGTTGAAACATGTTCTTACATTAGACAAGAGGCTAAAGTGAGCTTGAGCTTGTGTTGACACCAGCTAGTCATCATTTGAAGCTTTTTATCATGATTTAGGGTAGCATGTTGTTGAGAGTAGTCTTGCTATGTCACTTGCATGTTAGCTCTCATTGAGTATTGTTGTAGACACCCTTATTGAGCTTATTGCGTTCTTGATTTACCTGAGGACAAGAAAAAGTTTAAGTTGGGGGTGTATATGAGTGGTAGATTTGCACTCATTCAAGGTCTATTTAGCTCAATAATTAGGGTCCTCAACGCCTTTTTTTGTCCTATTCTAATAAAAATTTGATGATTTGCAGCTACGAAGGCAATTGGACAAGGCAAGGATTGATGTTTGAAAGAATGGCCAAATATGCAAAAAGAAGTGCAAAGTACGCATTGTTGATCGCCCAACTAGAATGATGATTCGCCAAATAAAACTAAGACCGCCTAAGTCGACAGTGCACTGAGTCAACTCTTAAGGTCAATTGGTGAAGTGAGACAAGAATTGCGATTCGCTGAAAGACAAAAGGCGAAGTGAGTAGATGTAACCAAATATGACAGTGCTAGCAGATAAAATGATGATCCAAAGGGCTACATGAGAGTGCAATCGGAGATCCGCTAATTTGACAAAAGTGAACTCAAATCGGCTCGCCGAATAAGGCTTAAACACCTGAAGCCTAAAGCAAGAAAAGGTGAACCGAAGAAAGATGGGTGATTCTAAAATGCGGTTGGCGAACTCAGCTAACTTCACTGAAGGAGACGTAGAGTTAATTTTTAGGTAGAATTTTTGAAAACTATAAATAATTCAGAGGAGAGAGAAAGAGTGTGTGAAAATTGGAAACCACAGACTGAACATTTTAGAGAGAGAAACATTTATTATTTAGAGAGAACACTTTTAGTTTGAGATTTTTAGATTTGTGAACTTGAATTTGGTAATTTGAGGTTGAATTTGAAGTGGGTTTGCTATTAAGTGCCGAATTTCATGCTACCCATGGCTAACTTCAGGCAAGGTATAATTTATTTACACTTTGCAATGTGTGGCTAATGCTGGCCTGGAAAAAATGCTATCTAAGTATTTTATGATTTTGAAATAAGCTTTGAAGATATGCATGCATTATGATTTCAAGGATTTATGAATCAAGGATGCTTTTAGATAAAATATCAAGCAAGTTTTATGAAATTAAATGCTTCAGATTGAAGAAATTTTTATTATGAAAGATTATCATAATTTAGATGCTTTAGATAAGTGTCTCTAATGAGTAGTATGTTATGAAATCATTATTTAAAAGGGCTATTCTTATAATTATGAAGTTTATGAATGATTTGGCACTAAAAGATTCTTACTATTTCAAAGATTATGAATATGATTTGATTATGCATGTTTCCATTGGGAGTTTACTTAGCACTAAGTGGACTTTGGGATGGAGGCTCACCCATTAGTAGAGGAGAAGTTCTTCAGACGCAATCCCCTTGTCCCATAACTATGTGCCCCCGTAGGACTTAGTCGTAATTGACTCTAGTTAGTGGATCCATTTAAGCTCATTATTATGGTTCTTACCTTGGCAAGTAGGACACTATGTTATTGGTGAGGGAGTAGTACACTGAACTCCATGTTATAGCTCATATGATTTATGTCGATTAATGGTAACTCCTGCAAAGATTTATAATTTCCACAAAAAAAAACCTACGATTTACTTATGATATGATTATGAATCCTTTCAGAATATATCATTAACCTTGTACTATGTTTTACGAACTCTATTAATCAGATTATGTCGTGTTTCACTTTGTCATGCATTATTATGTTTTCAAACTCATTATGTTATTAAGACTATGTTCATGCATCTTTCCTCTTACTTAGTACATTCCGAGTACTGACCATATACATTTCTTGTGCATATATTATTTTATAATATAGGGTCTGGCGCTCCTTATCCAGCCTGCGGTTAGAACAAATTCTCTCAGCCTACACAGCTTTTGGTGAGTCCTCATAGTTCTGGGACCTTGCCACAGTTATGCTTTTGATTTCATTCAGACTTTACTTCAGTTTTCAGATTGCTCATGAGCTAGGGATTGTCCTAGCCATAGTTATGTAGTAGAGGCGAATGTCAGACGTAGTATGTTCCGTATTTATGTCTTTGTACTCTGATTTTTGTATCATTTGAGTTGAGTTTTCGATATTTATATTCCGTTTTCACGTTTCTTTCAGTTATGTTGTTATCTTAGTGTCATGTTATGCCATGTGGCTTTCTTAGAGTCTCTCGTGATTCTATTTACCATGTCATGCCTAGAAGGTAGTCTTGGATCGTGACAAACATGATATTTAGAGCATCATGTTCAAAGAGTCTTAGGGTGTCTCACAAGACGCGCTTAGTAGAGTCTTATTTATGAGTGTGAAGCATGCCACATTTATGAATAGGATGGTATGAGACATTTAAGAAACTTCACTTATTTCATTACTCTAAACTCATGCGATAGAGTTTAACTCTATAAAGGTTTACCTCTAATTCTTGTTCTATGCATTTTCTAAACATGCCTCCAATAAGAGTTCCCTTAAGAAGGAATTTGAATGTGGAACCTAAAGTTCCTCAAGCTCCAATCTATCCTTTGGCTGAGAAAGTCTCACATGCTGAATTTAGGGCTGCTTTTCAAGTGCTTGCCCAAGCTATGTCTACTCAAGACAACTGAGAGGTTGTAACTCCCGTGATTCCGAATGGGGATATGGTAGAAACTAGGGTTTGAGATTTAACGAAGATAAATCCTCAAAAATTTCTTGGTTCTAAGATGAATTAGAATCCACAAGAGTTTGTTCAAGGGATTCAAAAGATTGTGGACATTATTGGTGTGACTCTAGTGGAAAAGGCGGACTTGGCCGCTTGCCAACTGAAAGGGGTCGCTCAAGTATGGTTCAACTAATGGAAAGAAGGAAGGGTTGTTGATGTGGGTCCTTTGGATAAATTCATGGGTACTTTTCTAGGTCGATTCTTTCCTCTTGAGATGAAAGAGACTAAGGTGCAAGAATTAATCAATTTGAGGCAAGGTATTATGAGTGTGAAGGAGTAGGCCTTGATAAAGGAGATGGACATTTTGAGGTTGATGATTCATGCTCAACAAATTAAAGAAGAAAAGCTCAAGGAGAGTGCTAGAGAGACCAAGAGGCACAGACCAATAGTGGTGACTACACTCATTAGAGATCGGTGGTGGGGGCCATTCTCAGCTTAGATAGAAGCTCTTTAGTCCGACTTAATCTAGTGCTCTGGTTTAGAGGTTCAACAAGGATAGGGTGTCTAACCCTAAGCCCCAATGAGGTACCTCTAGTGATCAGACTTTCCCCATTTGCCAAAATTGTGACAAGAGTCATCTTGGGAGATGCTTAGCCAGTACCGATGGGTGTTATGGTTGTGGTAAGGTTGGTCACAGACTGAGTGATTGCCTTTTTCTTGCTAGCAAATGTAGGGACGTTCATCAGACTCAGCCTTGTGCTCCTTTAGGTTGCATGACTCAGCAAGGTGCTTCATCTGGTTCTGGTGGTAGTCATCATCACAACAGGTTTTATCCTCTTCAGGCTCATCATGATTAGGAGAGTTCTCTAGATGTGGTCACTAGTGTGGTACGATTCTCCAGTTTGATGTTTATTCATTTCTTGATCCATGTGCAACATTGTCTTTTGTGACTTCTTATGTTGCTATAAATTTTGATGTCAGTCCTGAAAAATTATTAGAACTTTTATTAGTCTCTACTCCAATCGGCAATTCTATCGTTTCTAAATAGGTCTATAGGGATTACTCGATCTCAATTTTTTTTAAAATTGCCTGAGTTAATCTAGTAGAGTTATACATGATTGATTTTGAAGTCATTCTTGGTATGTATAAGCTTCATGCTTGTTGTGCATCTATTGACCGTAGAACCCAGGTGGTTAAGTTTCTATTTCTAGATCAACAAGTCTTTGAGTTGAAAGGTAGTAATTCAGCTCCTAGAGATTAGTTTATCTCAGGCCATAAAGCTAGAAAGATCATTTCTAAGGATTGCATTTATCACCTAGTATGGGTTAGGGATACGAATTCCAAGACCCTACTTTTAAGTTAGTTCATGTTGTAAATGAGTTTCAACAAGTGTTTCTCGATAATATTTGTCATGATCCAACATACCCCACTAGATGTGACATGGCGAACAAGACCCCAAAAGGCCTTATACAAGCCACTTAACATACATACATACATGATCATAAAGATATAGAGGTTCAAAAGACAATTTCATATCAAAGCTTTTAAGAAAAATAGTGAAAGTCTACATCAATGTCTCAAAGCCAATCTAACATGAGAAATGACATTTGGGACGTAACCCAATACAACGTCAAAGTAAAATAACATAAAGGTAAGAACAACGGCTACGTCCTCGAATGTATGAGGATTCATCAAGTCTTCCGAAAACCTTCTACTAAGCTCTAGCCATGAGTAGATGGAGAATTGTCAAGCCCTACATTATGAGACAATGTAGGCAAAAGTATGCATTAGTACAAGGAATGTACTAAGTACTATAGCAATGCACAACACCATATAAACATGCTAAAAAGGGAACATATTCATAATAATGCAATGTCCAAGTGCAAGCATGATAAAAAGAGTAGAAAGGCATAAGTCATCATTTAAAGTCAATGCAAGCTAAGCATACTTCAATTACTTTAGTAAAGCCTTTAGAGTCACTTTAGTTCATTATTGTGGGAAATTTAACTTCAACCGACATGTAACACCATGTGATCTATCTACATGGAATCCAGTGTCTACCCCACACCAAAAAGAGGTGTCCTACTTGCCAAGGTAAGACCATGAATTGCTAGATTACGTGGATCCACTAGCTAATGCCATTCTAGACAATCATCCTATGGTGGCACATAGTTTATGCGACCTGGGTAATCGCCTCTTGTCCACTCGGTGCTAAGCATAATTCCCAAGGATTATACATAGTTCAATTATCATAGGTAGACATGGGTAATCGCCTCTTGTCTACATTAGGGAGCATGGGTGATCGCCTTTTGTCCCTTAATTAGAATAGCACCTTAATCATGAATTCAAGTTTAGTTGAGCAAGCCTTTAAAAAAGTTATGAATCATTACATGTGAGGACACATTTCACATTCATGGGTTGAGTAATATATGAGAATTCCTTTCACAACTCAACAACAACATCAACATATCATAAACTTTGGTGCTTCAACCTCAAAACACCCTTAATTCATCATTAGCTTCATAAGAGACATGCAAGATTTCATAAACTTCATCATTACATAGTTCATCATGCTCATAACTTACAAATCATAGAGTTCACAAGGGTTCATAAGAGTTCATCTTAAGTCATGTAATTCAATGCAAACTCGTGCTTAGAAAACCATAAACAAGAAAATTTGAGCATAATTGAAGGAACCCACATGATAGAGGAAAATCATAGTTCTTGATTGAACATGCTTACTTTCAAAAAACCATGCTTAGGTCATTCATAATATCATCATGAAATTAATAGTTTAGGAAGCATAATTCATACATAGGTTCATAGACTTCATGTAATTCATCTCTTCACAATTCCAACCCACCAATCAAAGCATAATTTTGAAATTTGGGGGAAAAGGCATGAGTTCATGGGGATTCATCTAGTTTCATGAAATTCTACTCAATTTATACTTCAAAGTTCACAATTCAATCAATTGAAGCAACATTACAAATAACCCATAACATGGAGGAAAACCCCGAATTCAATTGAGAACTTCTAAGTTGAAAATTGGAGATTTTATGGATTCCATGGAGGAAAGGGCTCCATGGATGAACACTATCATACCTTAATGCTCAATTTCCTTAAGAAATTTATGGAATAAAACTTGATTTCTTGAACCAGCTCGCCCTCTTCTTCTTCTTCTTCTTCTTCTTCTAACTTCTAGAGAGAGAAATATTTGAGAGAGGAGGGTTTGGGAAAATTTGAAAGGTGGTTGGAAAAGGGTAGTTTTTAGGATTTAAAAGACTTATATAGTGTTAGGGAATGAAGGGAACCAACATTAATGAGTAAATATGTCATTAGGGGAAAAGACCAAACGATCCCTTAAAAATTTTCCCGGATCCCTTCACCAACGGCTTGACCTACGGTTGGTAGGCCAACCTACTGCCCGTAGGTGACCAACCATAGGTTAGCCTACCTAGGCAAAATATTAAAATAATTTCTCCCCAAAACAGTAGCATCAACGGTTCCTTTCCACACTTGACCTATGGTTGGTAGGTCCACTTACCAACCGTAGGTGCCAACCATAGATCACACTATCATGTTTCAAAATTTGAAATTTTTAGTTCTTTCTGAATCCGAGGTATTACAATATCTCCCCTTGGGAACATTCATCCTCGAATGAGAATCAAGACATCATACGGAGGGTAAAAACAAGCTTCAACAACCCAACATGCTTGTAATCACATAAAAGCACATATCCGAGGATGAAACATCAACTCCAAGCTAAAGCATGTTCCAAATATCATTTCATGAAGACTTTATGCAACTCATACTCAATGCACATAATCATAAACAAGTCAATCAAGCTAGCTCATTTTCTCAAAATTAGACTCTTCATGAACATGCATAATCAAGGAATCATGGAAATAATTAAGACACATGAAACGAAAGAATGAAGCATGAGGACTAATTATCTCAAGCTAGAGTAGGATCGGAGGGGGGAAAGAGATGAGGATATCGGGACATCATATCGGCCTCGGCCCGAAGTAGCACCCTCAACTAATTGATTCCTCCAAAGAACTTTCACGGAAGCAATTTCTTTATTTCTTAACTTTCGAACTTGCCGGTCTAAAATCTCAACTGGAACTTCTTCATAGGAAAGGCGATCCTTTATGCCAAGACTCTCCAATGGCACTATAGACGTCAGATCACCAACACATTTCTTCAACAATGAGACATGGAAAATTGGATGCATCGATGCCAAATCATTCGGCAAGTCAAGTTCATAAGCAACCTTACAAACACGTCTCAAAATTTTATATGGGCCCACATAATGGAGACCAAGCTTCCCTTTCTTCCCAAACCTCATTAGACCCTTTATGGGTGAAATTTTCAAGTAGACCCAATCATTAACATCAAATTCTAAATCTCTCCTTCCAACATCGGCATAGGACTTTTGTAGACTTTGAGTCATTTTCAACCTTTCTCTAATAAGCCTAACTTTTTCCAAAGCCTCATGTACCAATTTGGGACCTATCAAAGTGACTTCACCAACTTCGAACCAACCTATAGTAGATCTACACCTCCTACCATAAAGAGATTCAAATGGAGTCATGCCAATACTAGAATGGTAGCTATTATTATAAGCAAACTCAGTCAAAGGCAAATAATCATCCCAATTACCCGTGAAATCAACTACATAAGCTCTCAACATATCTTCCAAAGTTTGGATAGTATGCTCCGCCTGCTCATCGGTTTGAGGATGAAAGGTTGTACTAAGCTTAACATGAGTACCAAGGCCTTTTTGGAAAGATTTCCAAAATTGGGAAGTGCATTATGCACCACGATCAGAGATAATGGATAAATGCACTCCATGAAGCCTAACCATTTCCCTCAAGTACAACTTAGCATAATTCTCTGCCGAATAAGAAACCTTGATGGAAATGAAATGGGTTGATTTCGTCATACGATCTACAATTACCCAAATCAAATCATATTGTCGCCGCCTGCGTGGTAAACAAACAATAAAGTCCATATTCACATCTTCTCACTTCCAAGTAGGAATATTAATGTCTTGGGACAAACCTCCCGGCTTTGGGTGTTCAACTTTCACTTGTTGACAATTAGGACACTTAGCCACAAATTCTGCAATATCCTTCTTCATCCCATTCCACCAGTAGATCTCCCACAAATCATGGTACATCTTGGTAGCTCCCGGGTAAATGGAATATCGAGAACTATGTGCTTCCGATAAAATTTGTCCTCTTAAGTCATCTAGATCGGGAACACACAAGCGACCTTGATATCTAAGTAATTTATCTCCCCCTTGGGAAAAAGCCTCAACGGATTTATTTAGCACCACTTCCTTCAAATCAACAAAATTAGGATCAAGATTTTGTTTAGCCTTCACATCATGCACAAAGGACGATTTGAAACCATTATAAACCATAACACCACCCTTGGTGGAATCAACAAACTAAACACCCAAACGGGCCAATCTATGAACATCACGAACCAATTCTTTCTTAAAATCCCTAACACGAGCAACACTACCCATAGACAACCGACTAAGAGCATCCGCCACCACATTAGCCTTACCGGGGTGATAAATGACACTCATGTCATAGTCCTTTAACAACTCAATCCACCTTCTTTGGCGAAGATTTAGATCTTTTTGATTGAACACATAATGTAAACTCTTATTGTCGGTAAAGACATCAACATGCACACCATACAAATAATGCCGCCATATCTTTAAAGCAAACACAACCACCGCTAGTTCTAGGTCATGGGTTGGATAGTTCTTTTCATGCATCTTAAGTTGCCTTGAAGCGTAAGCTATGACTTTCCCGTTTTGCATAAGCACACAGCCTAACCCGATTCTTGAGGCATCACAATAAACTAAAAACCCATCGGATCCTTTCGGTAAGGTAAACACTGGAGCCAAAGTAAGTCTATCTTTCAACTCTTGGAAACTCTTCTAGCACGCTTCGGACCATGTGAACTTAACCTTCTTTTGAGTCAAAGCCGTAAGTGGAGAAGCAATCGAAGAGAACCTTTCAACAAATTTTCTATAATAACCGGCTGAACCCAAGAAGCTACGAATATCCGAAGGTGATAGAGGTCTAGGCCAATTCTTAAACATATTCGTCATCTTAGGATCTACCTCAATACCTTTACCGGAGACAATGTGACCAAGAAAAGTCACGGACCTTAGTCAAAACTCACATTTTACAAAACTTTGCAAAGAGTTGTTGGTCCTTGAAGACTTACAACACAATCCTCAAATGATTGGTATGCAAATCCTCACTCCTTGAATAGATACAGATATCATCAATGAACACAATCACGAACATATTAAGGTATTGTCTAAAAACCCTATTCATCAAATTCATAAGGCGGCCGGAGAATTATTCAACACAAACGACATTACCAAGAACTCGTAGTGACCATACCTAGTCCAGAAAGCCATTTTCGGAATATCATCTTCCTTCACCCTGAATTGGTGATATCTCGAACGAAGTTCGATCTTAGAGAAATAACTAGCCCCTTGAAGTTGATCAAACAAGTCATCTATCCTTGTTAGAGGATACTTATTCTTAATGGTAACCTTGTTCAATTGGCGATAGTCAATACACATACGGAGTGAACCATCTTTCTTCCTTACAAACAAGACTAAAGCACCCCATAGATAAATACTTGGTCGGATGAAACCCTTACCCAACAAGTCTTTCAATTGTTCCTTCAATTCGTTAAGTTCCGCCGGAGCCATTCTATAAGGAGGAATAGAGATTGGTTGCGTATCAGGGGGAAGGTCAATACCGAAGTCTATTTCCCTTTCAGGAGGATTACTGGGTAAATTTTCGAGAAACACTTTCAAAAACTCATTGACAACGGGGACCGACTCTAGAATAGGGGTTTCAGAATCCATATCCTTCACCCTAAGAAGATGGTATATGCAACCCTTAGAAATCATCTTTCTAGCTTTTAGAAAAGAAATAAATTTACCTCTAAACATAGAATTTCCCCCCTTCCACTCTAGGATAGGCTCATTCGGAAATTGAAACTTGACCATTCAGGTCCTACAATCAATAGAAGCATAGCAAGAATGCAACCAATCCATCCCAAGAATAACATCAAAATCTAGCATATCAAGCTCTACAGGATCAACATGAGTGACTCTATGGGATTAGGAGATGGGACAATTACTATAAACTCTCCTGGCCATAATAAATTCACCAAACGGAGTAGAGACATGAAAAGGATCTAGCAACACGTCTAGAACGACATCAGACCTCATAGCCACATATGGCGTCACAAAAGACAAAGTAGCACCGGGTTCAAGCAAAGCATATACATCAAAGTGAAAGACTTTCAAAATACCAGTAACCACATTGGGAGAACCCTCTTGCTCATGGCGAGCTTGAAGTGCATAGAATCAGCTTTGCTTTTGATTCCCACTAGAGCCTAACGAATTTTGAGGTTGAGTTCATCGATGATTATCCCCTTCATTTTTAGCCACTAAGGGACAATCCCTTATCTTTTGATCCATCTTCCAGAACCAAAGCATGCATTAGAACTGGCTAGACACTTAACCTCATGCTTCTTCCCACACTTAGCACAAGTAGTCGATGAAAAGCCACCACTATTTCCTCCTTGAGTCTTAGGGTTAGACACCCTATCCTTGTTGGACTTAGGAGGAGCATTGGAGGAACCTTGATTGGAAAACCTTTGCCGAACTCTTGAGCGACCACGTCCATCGGACCTTGAATGTGAAAAGTTACCATCACCGGTCTTAGCCCTCTTTGTCTCTCTAGACCTTTCCTTGAGCTTCTCTTCTTCTATTTGTTGAGCATGTACCATGAGAGTAGAAATATCCATGTCATTGACAAGCATAGTGGTGGGACACTCTTTGAGCACCATTTCGGACACTCCCAAAATGAACTTACTCATCCTTGCCCTAGGATCGGCAACCATAGAAGGAGCATATCGAGACAATTGTGTGACTTTGAAAGCATACTCTTTCACACACATGCTTCCTTGATGAAGGTTGATGAATTAAAGAACCCTTTCCTCCCTCATCTCAAGGGGAAAGAACCTATCAAGGAAAGCAACCTTGAATTTCTCCCAATCTAGAGGACCCACATGAACCATCCTCCCTTCCTTCCATTGGTTGAACCAAACTTTTGCAACACCCTTAAGTTGATAAGCGGCCAACTCTGCTTTTTCCTCCGGCGTCACACCCATGATCATCAACACCTTATACACTTCATAAATGAACTCTTGAGTATCTTCCTCCACCTTAGAGCCATGAAACTCCGGAGGATTAACCCTTGTGAAGTCCCTCACTCTAGATGCCGCCGTACCCACATTTGGGTTCACGGGAGCCACAATCTCCCTATTGGCTTGAGCCATCATGGATTGACCAACACTTGAAAAGTAGCCCTAAACTCCGCATTAGTCACTTGTTCGGCCAATGGGTCGGCCAAAACTTGAGGAGCTTGAGAAGGAGGTGTCGCGACCCAGGGTAGCCCCTAGATGTAACACGGTGTACAAGACCCCGAGAGGCCTCATACAGGCCCTTAGCATACATAACATACAAGATATAAAGAAATAAGAGTGCAAAAGAGCAATTCATATCAAGGCTTTACTCAAAACAGTGGAAAGTCTACAACTCATGTCCCAAAGCCTTCTAATATCATAGAATACGAGAAAAGTGATAGGGACGAAGCCCAATACAATATCCGACATAAGGGAAGACATCAAAGTAAAATCCGACAAGGCTATGTCCTCGGGTGGATGACGACTCATCAAGTCTTCTTCTCAACTCTAAGTCAAAGCTCTAGCCACGAGTAGGAGAACTGCCACGTCCTACACCAAGAGTATGCGTTAGCACATTTAAGTACTAAGTATGATAGCAATGCATATAAACACATAAATCATGCTAGAGATAGAGACATAATCATGGCATGTAATGGCCAAGCTAAAAACATGATAACCATGAGAAACATGAAGCATAAAGCATATATCAAGGCCAAAGCAAGCTAAATCATCTTTCCTTCTTTTCTTTACTTCATCGTGAGAACACTTAATCATTAACTTGTGGGGAATAGACTTAACCGACATATTAAGACCATGTGAGCGATCAACATGGAATCTGGTGTCTACCCCACATCGTAAAGGGTGTCCTACTTTCAAAGGTAATACCATGAACCTCTTAACTTATGTGGATCCACTAGCTAATGTCTACTTAAAGACAACATCCTATGGTGGCAACAAAGTTTATGGGATAGAGATTGCTTAAGGAGACTCGGCTTCAACTAACGGGAGAGCTCCATCTAGAAAACCCAGCCTCTACTAACGGGAGAGCTTTCACTAGAAGACCCGACCTCTACTAACGAGAGGGCTTCCATCTCAATATCCACTCGGTGCTAAGCATAATTCCCACGGATTTGTCATTAACATATTCATATCATTATACATGGAGAGGTACAACTAGGGTTACCAATCAAAGATAAGATCATGTTTATAGATATTCATCCTTCATGTACCTTGTCCAAGCTTACATCATTAGAATAGCTCCTTAAGAACATGTGTAATCGCTTCTTTGTTCTTCTTTTATCATAATGGGAGAATTACGTGAGAAAACCTTTCACTACTCAACCGTAACATCATCATATCATAACTTTGGTACTTCACTCTCAAAGCACCCTTAATTCATCGTGCTCATATTTCATAGTTCATAGAGTTCATATGGGTTCATGCAAGTTCAACTCAAAACATGCAATTCAATGCAAGCTAATGCTTAGAAAGCCATAATTAAGACAATTTACCCATACTTGAAGAAACTCACATAATAGAGGAAAGCCATGCTTTTATATTGATCATACTAAATTCATAAGATTATCCTCAATTCATTCATAATTCATGCTTAATTTCATAGAAAATTCATAAACTTCATCAAACTATACTCAACCCAATAATCAAAGCATAGATTATCAAATTGGGGAGAATTAGCTTGGGATCATGGGGGTTCATGCAATCTTTACATCAAATCATGTAATTCACACTAATTCGTGCACTAAGTTACTTTATCATGCTAAGTCGTGCACCAGAAATCATAAAATCAATAATTGGAATCATAATTGAAGAACCCACAATGATTGATCACAAATCCTAATTCAATTGGGTTAGAGTAAACCTTTGAAAATCATGAAGAAGATGAAGGGCCCATTGGAGGAAAAGACTCCTAATGTTGAACACTATCATACCTCAAAGCAATCCACAAGAAATTGGAGAAGATTGAAGGTCTTCAATGGAGGATTCAAGTTCCTTCTTCTTCCTTGAGAGTTGAGAGAGAGTTTCTTTTTAGAGAGAGAAATATTTGAGAGAGGAGAGTTTTGGAATGACTTAGAATGAAAGGAAATAAGCTTAGAAAGTATTTATAGGTCTAAGATTAAGGGTATAACCGACTTAGCTTAATAGGTACTCAATTAGGAAAAAGACCAAAAAGCCCTTAATTAAAAACTGTCGGGGCCAATCGACGGACATGATCTACGGTCCGTCCATCAATTTAAGGACCGTCCTACTCTTCCGTCAATTGATTCAGAAAGTTCATTTTTGGCTGAAAATTTGACTAAGTCTGGAAGACATCTACAGAACCCATCTACGGCCCGTCAACTGGAATATGAACCGTCTTGCTGTTCCGTAGGTCAAGGTTCAGAAACTTGGAAATCTTGAAATTTCACAGTGCCATTGACGGTTCCCACCTACGTCCCGTCATTCCATATACGGCTCGTAGGTGGCCTCCGTTAGTCACTGTCTTTAGGTGAGTTCTACATTTTAAAATCCATTGGAAGCTTGGGGTGTTACAGGAGCTTCGTGTTCCACATTCTCTCACGCATTCCTTCTAGCATAAGCTCTTTGAGTCGCCATATCCTGAAACTCATAGGATAGGGATTAGGAGAGAGACATATAGAGTTACACTCTATCGCGTGACTTTAGAATAATAAAAGAAGTGGAGTTTCCTAAACATCTTATAGCCTCTCATTCATAAATGTGGCACGCTTCACACATATGAACAAGACTCTACTCGACGTGGCTTATGACACATCCTAGGATCTTTCCAAAACATTGTGCTCTGAATACCAAGTTTGTAACAACCCAAGGTATCCCCTAGACGTGACAAGGCGTACAAGACCCCGAAAGGCCTCATACAAGCCACTTTGCATACATACATACAAGATCATAAAGATATAGAGGTTCAAAAGACAATTTCATATGAAAGCTTTTAAGAAAAATAGCGAAAGTCTACATCAATGTCTCAAAGCCAATCTAACATAAGAATGAGAAATGACATTTGGGACTTAACCCAATACAACGTCAAAGCAAAAGAACATAAAGGTAAGAACAATAAGGCTACGTCCTCGAATGTATGAGGACTCACCAAGTCTTCTGAAAACCTTCTACTAACCTCTAGCCACGAGTAGATGGAGAATCGCCAAGCCTTACATTATGAGGTAATGTAGGCAAAAGTATGTGTTAGTACGAGAAATGTACTAGGTATGACAGAAATGCACGACACCATATAAACATGCTAAAAAGGGAACATATTCATAATAATGCAATGACCAAGTGAAAGCATGATAAAAAGAGTAGAAAGGCATAAGTCATCATTTAAGGTCAATGCAAGCTAAGCATACTTCAATTACTTTAGTAAAGCCTTTAGATTCACTTTACTTCATTATTGTGGGAAATTTACCTTCAACCAACAAGTAAGACCATGTGAGCTATCAACATGGAATCCGTTGTCTACCCCACACCGAAAAGAGGTGTCTTACTTGCCAAGGTAAGACCATAAACTTCTATCTTACGTGGATCCACTAGCTAATATCTATCTAGACAATCATCCTATGGTGGCACATAGTTTATGCGACATGGGTAATCGCCTCTTGTCCACTCAGTGCTAAGCATAATTCCCATGGATTATACATAGTTCAATTATCATAGGTAGACATGGGTAATCGCCTCTTGTCTACATTAGGGAACATGGGTGATCGCCTTTTGTCCCTTAATTAGAATAGCACCTTAATCATCAATTCAAGTTTAGATGAGCAAGCCTTTCAAAAAGTTATGAATCATTACATGTGAGGAAACATTTAACATTCATGGGTTGAGTAATATATGAGAATTCCCTTAACAACTCAACAACAACATCAACATATCATAAACTTTGGTGCTTCAACCTCAAAGCACCCTTAATTCATCATTAGCTTCATAAGAGACATGCAAGATTTTATAAACATCATATTTATATAGTTCATCATGCTCATAACTTAAAAATCATAGAGTTCACATGGGTTCATAGGAGTTCATCTTAAGTCATGTAATTCAATGCAAACTCGTGCTTAGAAAACCATAAACAAGACAATTTGAGCATAATTGAAGGAACCCACATGATAGAGGAAAATCACAGTTCTTGATTGAACATGGTTACTTTCATAAAACCCTGCTTAGATCATTCATAATATCATCATGAAAAGCATAGCTTAGGAATCATAATTCATACATAGGTTCATAGACTTCATGTAATTCATCTCTTCACAATTCCAACCCACCAATCAAAGCATAATTTTGAAATTTGGGGGAAAAGGCATGGGTTCATGGGGATTCATCTAATTTCATGAAATTCAACTCAATTTGTACTTCAAAGTTCATAATTCAATCAATTGAAGCAACATTACAAAGAACCCATAACATGGAGGAAAACCCCTAATTCAATTGAGAACTTCTAAGTTGAAAATTTGAGATTTTAGGGATTCCATGGAGGAAAGGGCTCTTTTGATGAACACTATCATACCTTAATGCTATATTTCCTTAAGCAATTTATGGAATAAAACTTGATTTCTTGAACCCTAGCTTGCCCTCTTCTTCTTCTTCTAACTTCTGGAGAGAGAAATATTTCAGAGAGGAGGGTTTGGGTAAATTTGAAAAGTGGTTTGAAAAGGGTAGTTTTTAGGATTTAAAAGACTTATATAGTGTTAGGGAATGAAGGGAACCGACATTAATGAGTAAATAACTCATTAGGTGAAAAGACCAAACGATCCCTTAAAAAATTTCCCGTATCCCTTCACCAACGGCTTGACCTATTGTTGGTAGGTCAACCTACTTCCCGTAGGTGACCAACCGTAGGTCAGCCTACCTAGGCCCAAAAATTAAAATAATTTCTCCCAAAAACAGTAGCATCACCGGTTCCTTTCCACACTAGACCTACGGTTGGTAGGTCCACTTACCAACCGTAGGTCACACTATCATGTTTATAAATTTGAATTTTTTCGTTCTTTCCGAATCCGGGATGTTACAATTTTCCTGGTGTTCCTCTCGAAAGGGAAATCGACTTCTGAGTTGACCTTCTTCTAGATACCTAGCCTAACTCTATTCCTCCTTATAGAATAGATCTTTTAGAACTTAAGAAGTTGAAGGATTAGGTAGAGATTCTTGTTGATAAGGGTTTTATTAGGATGAGTTTTCTCCATGAGCCCTCTAGTTTTGTTTGTTCGAAAGAAAGATGGTTCTCTTCATATGTGTATTTATTATTGTCTATTGAACAAAGTCACCATTATGAAAAATAAGTATCCCATCCCAAGGGTTGATAAATTGTTCGATCAGCTTTAAGATGATAGTTTCTTCTCCAAGATTGATATCGGATAGGGTTTTCATCAGTTGAGAGTACGAGAATGTGACATTGTGAAGACTGCCTTCAGAACTCGGTATGGTCACTACGAATTATTAGTTATGTCTTTTGGAATAACAAATGCTCTTAAAGCTTTCATGGATTTGATGAACAGAGTGTTCAAGCAATACTTTTATGTGTACGTGATGGTTTTTATTAATTATATATTGATCTACTCTTAGAGTAAGGATGAGCATGTCAGTAATTTGAGAACTGTCTGGTAATTTCGCAAAGATCGTCAATTGTTTTCTAAGTTTAGTAAATGTGAGTTTTGATTGAGATCAGTTGCATTCTCTCACCATATTGTCTCTGGATAATATATTCAAGTAGATCCTAAAAAGACTAAAGCAGTTAAGAACTGGCCTAGACCTCTTTCCCCTTCAGATATTCATATTTTATTGGGTTTAGCTGGTTATTATAGACGATTTGTGGAAGGATTTTCCTTAATTGCTTCTCCTTTGACTACTTTGACTCAGAAGAAAGTGAAATTCCATTTGCCATAAGCTTGTGAGAAAAGTTTCCAAGAGTTGAAGATTCGACTTCAGCGCCAATTTTGACTCTACTGGAAGGATCCGACAATTTGGTTCTATATTGTGATGCCTCAAGGAATGGTCTTGGTTGAGTTTTGATGAAACCTTGTAACACCTCAAAAATTGGAAATTTTAGTTTGGAAAGAAAAGCTGAAGAAATTGTGATGGTGCAGGTTTCTATGAGCCAACCTACGGACCGTAGGAAGTCCAACTTGTCGTAGGAAAGCTGTTGTATGAACTAAGTTGAGATTTTGGAAAATGTCAAGTCTCTGATGATAGTCTACGATTCAATAGAATGAGTCATAGAAGTTCCTACGGGTCGTAGAAAGTGTCCGTAAGAATGATTCAAGCATAGTAAAATTTGACTAGCTTTGGGTCTACGGATGGTTTCAATGGATCATAATAAGTGTGACGATCCGTAGAATGGACTCTTGGGAATTTGATTGGACTTAAAGGATTTTTGGTCATTAGACTCAATGAAGAGGGTCTACGAAACATAGAAGATTAGAAGACCCATAGAATACTTCCCTACGAATTGTTCAAATGTTTGTCCTAGTAATGTGTTATATGGTTGAACACGACGAACGATAGGAATTCCTACGATCCATAGGTGGCATCCGTAGGGTATTTCCGATAGTTTTTTAATTAAGGATATTTTAGTCTTTTCCTCACCATTTAACCCCTAACTATGTCATTTTTGACCCTATAACTTCCCCTATAACTGATTTTATCCTTTAAAATCTACCCATTCCCTCGCATTAACTCAAAACTCATTGTTCCCTCAAAGTTCATCCCCTCCAATACTCTCAAGAACACTCAAGACAAAGCTAGGGTTTCATCAAGCTTCAAGGTTTCGCCTTCCATCTTTTAGGGCTTTGATAGCTAATGTATGTGGAAACTTCACCAATGGATTCATTTCATCCATTCGGTGAGAATCTCTCCAATTGATCTTCACCCAATTAATAGGGTTTCATGTTAAAGCTTCATGGATCTAATTCATGATGATTCAATTGCTTATATTCTACCTTATTATGCATGATATGATTCAATTACATGTTTTGAAATTGATTTCATATGAGCCCATGCCTTATTGCTTTTACTATGATCATAAACTTATAAATTCTGATTATGGATTTATGCATATTTTATGAAATTGAGGATTTATGACTAAAGGATTCTTTTAAGATAACGTGTTAATGATTTGTGAAATGTATTCTCACATTTGAAAGGAATCATGATTTAGATGCTTAAAAAGGAAGTTTCTTGATGAACAATTATGAAATCATTATTTTTGAAGGAGTTATTATAATATATACTTATGATTTGATTGGTAGTTTTTGATTATTTCCTTTCCAAGTATTTTGATATGATTATGACTATGTTTATTCCATTGGGATTTACTTAGCCCCAAGAGGAATTT
Organism: Solanum appendiculatum; assembly: GCA_018342035.1. Classification (NCBI taxonomy): domain Eukaryota; kingdom Viridiplantae; phylum Streptophyta; class Magnoliopsida; order Solanales; family Solanaceae; genus Solanum; species Solanum appendiculatum. Next base: position 364,142 of record JAGDQO010001048.1, on the reverse strand, counting down.
CGAATGGATGTCTTACTGTTAGTAGAGGTTTGGTCTTTAGTAGAAATTCCATTGTCCGAAACTATGTGCCCTCGTAGGACTGTCTTAAATGATCTAAGCTAGTGGATCCACTTTAGCAAGACTTAATGTGCGGGTTCCATACCTTGGCAAGTAGGACTCCCTCTTTTTAATGTAAGGGTTAAACTGGATTCCATGTTATAGCTCACATGGTCTACTATCGATTAACGGTAAATATCTCACAATGAACTATGTTTTCTTCGAGGGTTTTATGTAAGCTTTTCTTATGGTTTTCAAATATGCATTTGACCTTGTTCATGATTTATGATTTTACTTTAACGGTTTTACTTGGTCATGCATATCATGTTTTAAGTTCACCATATTATCATGTTTACATTTTTATGCATTTTCCCAATATTTAGTACATTCAAAGTATTGATGCATATTGTGCCTATACTATTTCATAATATAGGATCTGACGCTCCTCCTCCTGGACGTGGCTAGATCGCGATCGTTTCAACTATTGATTACTTGGAATGGTGAGTCCTCATGGTTTGAAGGCAAGGCCATTATCATTACATTGCTTATTTGCTTTCTTAGCCTTTCAGTTTCAGACAATGTTTGTGAATTAGGGGTTTTGTCCTAGTCACATCTATGAATAGAAGTCTTATGTTAAGCTTAGTTAATGTTCCACGTATTCTCTTTTGTACTCTGTTGGTATCTCTTATGTCATCTAAAGCTTCAGACTTATATTGACTTATATTCTCTTTATTTGTCTTTCATTATGTCATGATTATGTCAAGTGGATTTTTTAGGGAAAGGTCCTAATAATGCTCAAACTACTCTAAAAACAATTAGAAGAGTAAGCGGTTGTTAGCCATAAAATACCCAACAATAGAGTCGGGGTCGAATCCCACAAGGAGTTATATAGTGCAAGGAATTCAATTAAGAAATTGGGAATGCTAACCAATTCATTATAGCAAATAGAGCAAGTCGGTGGATGATTCCACAAAATTTATGAAAAGGGTTTACGTATCAAGTATCACAATTAAGCTAAAATTAGGGTTTACATCAAATCATGTAATTCACGATAATTCGTTTACTAAGTTACTTTATCACGCTAAATCGTGTACTAGGAATCATAAAATCAATAATTGGAATCATAATTGAAGAGCCCACAATGATTGATCACAAACCCTAATTCAATGGAGTTAGAGTAAACCTTAGAAAATCATGAAGGAGAGGAAGGGCTCATTGGAGGAAAAGACTCCTAATGGTAAACACTATCATACCTCAAAGCAATCCACAAGAATTGGAGAAGATTGAAGGTCTTCAATGGAGGATTCAAGCTTCTTCTTCTTCCTTGAGAGTTGAGAGAGTTTCTTTTTTTAGAGAGACAAATAATTGAGAGAGGAGAGTTTGGAATGAATTAGAATGAAAGGAATTAGGTTTAGAAATTATTTATAGATCTAAGATTAAGGGTATAACCGACTTAGCTTAATAGGTAAACAATTAGGGAAAAGACCAAAAAGCCCTTAATTAAAAACTGTCGGGGCCAATCGACGAACAAGATCTACGGTCCATACATCCATTGACAGACCGTCCTATTGAGCTGTCAAAAGATTCAGAGAGTTGGTATCTGGGGACCCTGCAACGATGGTCTAGATATACGGTTGGTAGGTCCATCTACGGACCGTACACCACAACCATAGATCATTGCCTGAGTTTAAGGAGTTGGCTAAGTTTGGGGTCATCTACGGTTACTTTCTACGGACCGTCGTTCGAGTCATGAACCGTCCTGCTACCCGTAGGTCAAACTTCAGAAACTTGGAAATCCTTAAATTTCACAGTGCCATTGACGGTCCCCACCTACGGCCCCGTCAATCCATCTACGACCCGTAGGTGACCTTCGTAGATCACTGTCTTCAGGTAAGTTCTATATTTAAAAATCCCTTGGAAGCTTGGGGTGTTACATGATGGATAAAGGCACTCCATGCAGCCTAACCATCTCCTTCAAATATGACTTAGAATAATCCTCCGCCAAATAAGAAGTCTTGACGTGAATGAAATGGGCTGACTTTTTCATTCAATCAACAACAACCCAAATCAGATCATATTGTCGCCTAGTGCGAGGTAAACCAATAATAAAATCCATATTAACATCTTGCCAGTTCCAAGTAGGAATATCAATGTCTTGGGTCAAACCTCCCGGCTTTTGATGCTCAACTTTCACTTGTTGACAATTAGGGCACTTAGCCACAAACTCCACAATATCTTACTTCATTCCATTCCACCAATAAATTTCCCGCAAATCACAGTACATTTTTGTAGCTCCTGGGTGGATGGAATATTGAGAACTATAGGCTTCGGATAAAATCTGTCCTCTCAAGTCATCAACATTGGGAGCACACAAACGACCTTGATATCGAAGCACACCATCTCCCCCTTGGGATAAAACCTCTATAGACTTCTTGAGTACCACTTCCTTTAGTTCAACCAAGTCAGGATCAAGATCTTGATTAGCTTTCACATCATTCACAAAAGAGGATTCAGAACCATTGTGAACCGTAACACCACCCTTAGCGGAATTAGTCAACCGAACACCCAATCGGGTTAGACTATGAACATCATGAACCAACTCTTTCTTACCATCCTCAACATGAGCCACACTATCCATAGATAGTCGACTAAGAGCATCCGCCACCACATTAGCCTTACCGGGGTGATAGAGAACACTCATATCATAGTCTTTTAACAACTCAAGCCACCTTCTTTGGCAGAGATTCAAATATTTCTATTTAAACACATATTGCATACTCTTATGGTTTGTGAAGACATCTACATGTACCCCATACTAATAATGTCACCATATTTTCAAAGCAAATACAACCGCTGCTAATTCCAAGTCATGAGTAGGATACTTCTTTTCGTGCACCTTAAGTTGCCTTGAAACATAAGCAATGACTTTCCCGTTTTGCATAAGAACACACCCTAGCCCAATTCTCGAAGCATCACAATAAACCACAAAACAATCGGATCCTTCCAGTAGAGTCAATATCGGAGCCGAAGTAAGTCTATCCTTCAACTCTTGGAAACTATTCTCACATGCCTCGGACCATACTAATTTAATCTTCTTTTGAGTCAAATCCATCAATGGAGAAGCAATGGATGAAAACCCTTAAACAAACCTCTTATAATAACAGGCTAAGCCCAAGAAACTACGAATATCAATAGATGATAAAGGTCGAGGCCAATTCTTAACCGCTTCCGACTTCTTAGGATCTACCTCAATGTCCTTACCAGAAATAATGTGACCAAGAAAAGCCACGGACCTTAACCAAAACTCACATTTACTAAACTTCGCAAAGAGTTGTTGGTCCTTGAGGACTTGCAACATAATCCTCAAATGATTAACATGTTCACCCTCATTTTTTGAGTATATCAAAATGTCGTCAATAAACAAAATCACAAACATGTCAAGGTAGTGGTTAAATACTCTATTCATCAAGTCCATAAATGTGGCCGGAGCATTTGTCAATCCAAACGACATCACCAAGAACTCGTAGTGACCATACCTAGTCTGAAAAGCCGTCTTTGGAATATCATCTTCCTTCACCCTTAATTGGTGATAGCCCGAACGAAGGTCGATCTTAGAGAAATAACTAGCCCCTTGAAGTTTGTCATCTATCCTTGGTAGAAGATACTTATTCTTAATGGTAACCTTGTTCAATTGGTGATAGTCGATACACATACGGAGTGAACCATCTTTCTTTCTTACAAACAAGACCGGAGCACCCCATGGAGAAATACTTGGCCGGATGGATCCCTTATCCAACAAGTCTTTCAACTACTCCTTTAGTTCCTTAAGTTCCGTCGGAGCCTATCTATAAGGAGGATAGAAATAGGTTTCATATCTTGGAGAAGGTCAATACCCAAGTCTATTTCCCTTTCGGGAGGAATACCAGGCAAGTCATCGGGAAACATTTTTGAAAACTCATAAACAACCGGGACCGACTCAAAAGTAGGGGTTTCAAAATCTATATCCCTCACCCTAACAAGATGGTAAATGCAACCCTTAGAGATCATCTTTCTAGCTTTTAGATAAGAAACAAATTGACCTCTAAACATAGAATTTCCCCCCTTCCACTCTAGGATTGGCTCATTTGGGAATTGAAATTTTACCATTCGGGTCCTACAATCAGTAGAGGCATAACAAGCATGCAACTAATCCATCCCAAGAATAACATCGAAATCTAGCATATCACGTTCTACATGATCAGCATGAGTGACTCTATGGGATAGGGAAATGGGGCAATTTCTATAGACCCTCTTAGCTAAGATAGATTCTCCAATCGGAGTTGAAACCCGAAAAGGATCTAGCAATGTATATGGAACAACATCAAATCGCATAGCCACATATGGCGTCACAAAAGACAAGGTAGCACCGGGATCAAGCAATGCGTAAACATCAAATTGGAAAACTCTTAACATATCGTTAACCACGTCGGGAGAGCTCTCTTGCTCATGACGAGTCTGAAGTGCATAAAATCGGTTTTGGTTCTGAGCATTCAAACCTGATTCTCTAGGTGGATCTTACGTATTCTCCCTTTCCTTGGCCGTGAGAGATAGACAATCCCTCATCTTGTGACTACTCTTTCCAAAACTATAACAACCATCCGTACCGGCTAAACATCTACCCTCATGCTTTTTCCCACACTTGGCACAAGGAGCCAATAAATAACCACAATTATTCCCTCCTTGAGACTTGGGGTTAGACACCCTATAATTATTTAACTTCGAAGGAGCATTGGACAAGCCTTGGCCGGAGAACCTTTGTCGAAATCTAGGACTAACATGTCCATCGAACCTTGCATGCGAAAAGTTACCATCTCCGGTCCTAGCCCTCTTGGTCTCTAGACCTTTCCTTAAGCTTTTCTTCCTCTATTTGTTGGGCATACACCATGAGACGGGAAATGTCCATATCATTAACAAGCATAGCAGTGCGGCATTCCTTAACCAACATTTCGGACACCCCCAAACCAAACTTACTCATTTTTGCCCTTGGATCGGCAACGATGGACGGAGAATATCGGGACAATTGTGTGAACTTCAAAGCATACTATTTCACACTCATATTTCCTTGTCGAAGGTTGATAAACTCAAGCACCTTTGCCTCCCTCATTTCAAGGGGAAAGAACCTATCAAGGAAAGCAACCTTGAATTTCTCCCAATCAAGAGGACCCTCATTGACCGCCCTCTCACTCTTCCATTGATTGAAGCATATTTGGGCAACACCCTTGAGTTGATAAGCAGCCAACTCCGCTTTCTCTTCCAGCGTCACACCCATAATCATCAGCACCTTGTATACTTCATCAATGAATTCTTGAGGATCTTCCTCAACCTTAGAGCCATGGAATTCCGGAGGATTTATCCTCATAAAGTCCCTCACTATTGATACCGCCGTACTCACATGTGGGTTCACAGGGGCCACCACATGGAAAGCAACCCTAAACTCCGCATTAGTAACTTGTTCCTCCAAAGGGTCGGCTAGAACTTGAGAAGGAGCTTCTTGTTCCACATTCTCTCCCATGTTTCTTCTAGCATAAGCTCTTCGGGTCGCCATATCCTGAAACGCGTAGGATAGGGATTAGGAGAGAGATATATATAGAGTTAAAGTCTATGGCACGACTTAGGAATAATGAAAGAAGTGGAATTTCTTAAACGTCTTATAGCCTCTCATTCATAAGTGTGGCGCGCTTCACATTCATGAACAAGACTCTACTTGACACTGCTTATGAGACATCCTAGGATCTTCCTAAAACCCTTGCTTTGATACAAAGTTTGTCACAACCCAAGGTACCCCTTAGATGTGACATGGCGTACAAGACCCCGAGAGGCCTCAAATAAACCACTTAGAATACATTACATACAAGATAATAGAAAATAAAAGTTCAAAAGAGAAATTTATATCAAAGCTCTTAAAAGAAACACTGTAAGTCTACATCTCATGTCTCAAGCCAATCTATCATAGAAAGTAAAGTTTGGGACGTAACCCAATACAATCCAAAAGCTGAAAAGAAATGACATGAAAGTAAGAAAAACTAGGCTATGTCCTCGGATGGATGAGGACTCACCAAGTCTTCTATCAATCTGCCACTATAAAGCTCTAGCCATGAGCGGAAGGTGAATCGCCACGTCCTACACCAAAGAAGTTAATGTAGGCAAAAGTATGCGTTAGCACAATTAAGTACTAAGTATGATAGCAATGCACATAAACACATAAATCATGATAGAGAGACATATAATCATGACATGCAATGGACAAACTTAAAATGTGATAAACATGAAACATAAAGCATATATCAATACCAAAGCAAGCCAAATCATCTTTTCTCAATCATGAGAACACTTATTCATTAACTTGTGGGGAAAAGCCTTAACCGACATGTAAGACCATGTGAGCTATCGACATGGAATCCCGTGTCTACCCCACACCGAAAAGAGGTGTCCTACTTGCCAAGGTAAGACCATGAATATCTTAGCTTATGTGGATCCACTAGCTAATGTCTACTTAAAGACAACATCCTATGGTTGCAACATAATTTATGGGATAGAGATTGCTCTAGGAGACTCAGCCTCAACTAATGGGATAGCTCCATCTAGAAAACCCGGCCTCTACTAACGGGAGGGCTTTCACCTCAATATCCACTCAATGCTAAGCATAATTCCCACGGATTAGTCATTAACATATTCATATCAGTATATATGGAGAGGTACACTTGGGGTTACCAATCCAAGATAAAATCATGCTTATGGACGCTCATCTTTCATGGACCTTGTCCAAGCTTACATCATTAGAATAGCTCCTTAAGAACATGGTTAATCGCCTCTTTGTTCTTCTATTATCATAATGGGAGAATTACGTGAGAAAACCTTGCACTACTCAACCATAGCATCATCATATCATAAATTTTGTACTTTACTTTCAAAGTACCCTTAATTGATTAATAACTTCATATGAGACATGCATGAGTTCATTAGCTTCTTCTTCACTTAGATTATCATGTTCATAATTCATAGTTCATAGAGTTCATATGGGTTAATGCAAGTTCAAGTCATATCATACAAATCAATGCAAGCTCATGCTTAGAAAGCCATAATTAAGACAATTTACCCATACTTGAAGGAACTCACTTAATTGAGGAAAATCATGTTTTTGACTTGATCATGCTAAATTCGTAGGGTTATCTTCAATTCATTCATAATTCATGCTTAGTTTCATAGAAAATTCATAAACTTCATCAATTCATGGCTCAACCCAACAATCAAAGCATAGATTATTAATTTGGGAAGAATGAGGTTGGGATCATGCAATTTTTACATCAAATCATGTAATTCACGTTAATTTGTGCAATAAGTTACTTTATCACGCTAGATCGTGTACTACAATTTATAAAATCGACAATTGAAATCATAATTGAAGAACCCACAATAATTGATCAAAACACTAATTCAATTGTGTTAGAATAAACCTTGAAATTCATGAAGAAAAGGAAGTGCCCATTGGAGGAAAGGACTCCTAATTGTGAACACTATCATACCTCAAAGCAATCCACAAGAAATTGGAGAAGATTGAAGGTCTTCAATGGAGGATTCAAGCTTTCTTCTTTTTCCTTGAGAGTTGAGAGAGTTTCTTTTAGAGAGAGAAATATTAGAGAGGATATAATTTGGAATGAATTAGAATGAAAGGAATTAGGCTTAGAAAGTATTTATAGGTCTTAGACTAAGGGTAAAACCGACTTAGCTTAATAGGTAAATAATGAGGAAAAAGACAAAAAAGCCCTTAATTAATACCTATCGGGACCAATCGACGGATAGGATCTACGATCCGTACATCAATTGACAGACCGTCAATTGATTCAGAAAGTTCATTTTGGGCTGGAAATTCGGCGCAGTCTGGAAGGAATCTACGGAACACATTTACGAATCGTCAACTGAACTACGAACCATCCTGCTATTCCATAGTTCAAAGTTCAGAAACTTGGAAATCCTGAAAGTTCACAGTGCCTATTGACGGTCCCCACCTACGGCCCGTCAATCTATCTACGGCCCGTGGGCAGCCTCCGTAGGTCACTGTCTTAAGGTGAGTTCTACAATTAAAATTCTTTGGAAACTTGGGGTATTACACCCCTGGCAGCCTGCGCTGGAAATACCGAATGCTAACCGAGTAACATCAGCCTCGTACTGGAGCCCAAAACCTCGAACTGAATAAAAGAGCCAATAGCCTCGAACAAGATAAAATCACCACTCAATAACTTATTGCAAAGCAAAACCACACGGGCCGCCGCCTTCATAAGATTATCAACAGATGTCTCCCAGCCTAGCACAAACCAACCGACAGTCGGTGCAATAGTGAAATCTTCAAGCAATAACCCAGAATCATAGAAATAGACAGAAGGGATCGGAAGGCTCGATAGCCATGAAACGCCTAAACTAAGGCCCAACAATCAGACCCGAGTCTGCTAAACCAGTCTACAAGGACCTAGTCCTTCCAAAACGACGTCGGATACATACTCAAGTCAATAGGTGCATATGACTAAGGCAAGTCTATCCTAGCCTATTCTAACGCCAAAGCAATAAGAGAAATCAACAGGAATCAAGAAAATATCTCGAACCCACGCATGCAACAACAGATAGCCACCAACGGATTATTCACAACACAAATACCAACAATCCAAGCCAACAACCCAACTTACAGGATGATACTAGCCCCGAACAGCCCACAAATCAGCTCCAAACGAAGGGAACGGAGAAGAAGAAGAACAATACTGGCTACCCAACCCCAAATTCACACAAGTCGACAAGCATTTACACAAACATGCTCAATCTAGAAAGGAGGGAAGCCTTAACCTACCAAAAAGCCGATCACGCGTGCTCTAATTCACTCAACCGGAGATTTCTCCTTACGAACTGCCTCAGACTACTGTCACGCTATCTAAAATAGAGTCACAACGTCAATACGGTTGTTTAGACACTATAATCAACAAATTCGCAGAAAGACCAATTTTGGAGTTAAAATAAGGAATGTGGGACCCGCTCCGGATTTTCTTGAATTGACTCCATGAAGAGGTCCCAAATCCTCCCCCTAACCTACAGCCCAAAATGGAATGCTAATCGGGGATCGGATCAGCTCCGACAACCAACAACAAGAAAATACAAAACTTAATAGGCCAAGAAAGCAACTTACGCCTCGAATTCATGACAATCGAGGAGTACCCAATGCTAAACAACAAAAAACCCATGAAGCCAACAAGTTTCTAAACACTTGGGACTTCGTATCCCCAAAAATCGATATAAGATGAGGGAGATGAAATTTTGAAGATAAACCCAAATGAACTTCGACCTCCATTAAATAGCCACTGATCCACGCTTTTCTCCACAAACAAGGAGAGAAGCCCTCCACAGCTCCACGAACGTGGAGAAAAAGAGCACCCCAAACAAACAGAACTCCATCAAAACAGCCCCAAGCCCGCGAATGCAAAGAACAAGGCCCCACACGCCACAAACCTCCGTGAACGCGGAGAAGCTCACACGAACGCGGAGTACTGGAGCCAAGACCTCCGCGAACGCGGCCTCTTGCCAGCGAACGCGGAGTATACTCTCTCTCTCCTCCGTTAACGCGGAGCTTATCCCACGAACGCGGAGAGATGGGATGTCTGCACTAAAGAACAGCCGCAGCAGTTGAGTTTTAGAACTCCAAAACTACGATGGGGTGCTCGAAATTCTTTTGGAACCCCGTGCACGCAAACGAAATATGCTACCCCATTGAATTCGATGTTTCAAACTTAATGGCGCAGTCAAAATTTCTATAAGAGGTCATTTCGAAAAAAATTGGGTCCCACACCTCTTGGGCTATTTTAGTAAATTTCTACTGGAGGCCTCGGATTTTGATCGGAAGCTCCCAGAAGTTCTCGAAGGGTAATTCTAGACCAGACTCGGCATTCCAGAACTAACCGCGCTAATGGAATTTTCATCCAAGCACATTTACCAAGAATGTTGACCAAAGTCTGCCTTAAGCAAAATTTCGAAAGCAAAAGAGCTAACTTGCCCCAAAATCACACCGGAAACTCTAGGACTCGGGTAAGCAGTGATTCTAGCCTAATTTGGCCTCTCCGTAGCTGATGGAACCATCAAAATTCCCATCTGAGGTCGTTTACTTGAAGTTATGACCGAAATCAACTTTTCAAGGTTCAAAAGCTCCAAAACAAGAAAACAGGTATAAAAACCAAACGAACGACCAGGCGATCGAACAGTCAGTTGCAGCAAGACATAAATGACATTGGGACAGTACAAGAACACTCTAAATGAAAGAAATAAGGCATCAACATAGAAATGACCTGGAGGGTCATTACCACCATTTATCGTAGTTCATGGGCAAAACTTAATCGATAACTTTTAGCACCACCCAAACAAATTAAATAGCACAACACAAACCCCATTTCATAGGGATCAAATTTAGACAATAATAATAGTGAAATCTTCGAAACAAAAACCTCAAAGAAGTACAAACAGTAAACTCGACAGAAGAAGGGTTTGGGATTGATAGTCTCGAGCTAATATGCACTCCAAGTTATAAAATCAACTAACAATGAGGCTCACTAGTATTTAAGCAAGGGTTTAGAGTTTAGGTAGTGTAAAAGAACAAAAAGATTAAAGGTTTTCTTTTAAAACTTGAAAAGACTCTTTGCCTTTTTATTTCAAGTGCACTCAACAGACTACGACTAACGTCACCAAACTGCTTTGGTTAATCATCGAAGAAGCTTAAGCTCGTCGTTCATGCCTGAGCAAAAACCAAACCTGAATTTTAACTCAATAGACTCGATGCAGTTCACCTTGTGTCATTTGGCGGATCACTGAATAGGTCTCTGCTCACTGAAGTTGACAGTACCATTATTCAAAATTCTTGGCTCAGAAGGAAAACATGAAGACATCCACCCAACCATTTCGGTGCATCACCGATTGTGTACTTGCATCGCCTAATGCATCCTTTTCTTTACTTTTTGACTTCATTTCAATCGCACTCACAACACACGTTACTGAAAACAATAAAATAAACGTGGGTTTTCTCCTAAGAAGCATCTTATTTAACGTCGTGGTGCAACATATTTCTTATTCATCAACAATCATTTTTTGGATTGGGGATGGTATCACTTGGAAACATTTTTTTTGCCTTGGATTTAGATGGGTAAGGAGCTGACACATCTGAGTCTTGAGCTTCTTGATTGACACGAAATGAGAAGTGAATGTTTGAGTTAAAATGGAGAAGCCAATTTTCAAATCCTTTAACACCTTGTTGAAGATCCTTGTTAGCATATCATCAGTTCGGTTTCACTCTGGTCCAGCTTGTTCTTTTGCTTTGGGACGATCATGAGATGGAATATATCTATCTTTTTTAGCTTCCCGATCTCTCTAATTACCACCTTGATCTCTTGAATATTTCCAACCCTTGTCTCGATCCTTGTTCCAACCTTGGTTCCCACCCGATCTTGGATAGTTCGAATGAGAACCCCCCAATTAATTTCCTATGTAATTCACTTCTTCATTATACAATGACTCAAACTTGGAATCCTCCAGGGACTACCCACTGCTTGTTCCATTTGCATTTACCATCTTGAATCCACCTCCCATGACATGTTTTGACAGAAAGTCAAGTTGGATCACCATTTTAGCCATGTTCTCATCACGCTCGTGATCTTTTTCTATTTGTTCTTCGCTTCTACCCAAATGTAGAGAAGATACATGATCCTGTCTAGTATGCCATGCTTGGTTTATCTTCATCATATCATTGAGCAACATTGTTTCTATATTGAACGGTTGTCGCATCAGCCCAGCTTGAATAATTTGATTAGCTAATCCTTTGTTGACCGAATCAAGGCTACAATAGAAAAATTGCAACATCAAATTATCCAAGAAGACCATTGTTGGACATTGTAAAAACTTTTGAAACCACAATAAAGTCTCGTGAAGTGGTTCACCTACCACTCTTTTGAAGTTTTGGATTTTGTCCCTAAGCTTTACCATCTTTGAGAGAGGGAAAAATCTCTCAAGGAGCGCTTCAGTTAGTTCCTCCCATTAAGTGATAGAATCATTTTATAATTCAGCAAATCATCTAGTAGATTCCCCCATTAAGGAGAATGGAAATAATCTTAGCCAAATAGATTCTTGTGAGATGTTCTTGAAGACGAATGGCCCACAAATATCTACAAAGTTTCAGAGGTGTTCATGGGGATCTTCATGAGCAAGTCCCCCAAACATTCTCTCATTTGGAGTAGTTGTAGCATCAATCAAGTTACATGGAACATAGCTCTCCCTATAGTAGGAGGTAACTGGATCACTCTCGTTCTTTCAACGACATTCACATGCATGTTGTTAATGTCTAACATGTTATCATTCTGCCCATAGTGACTAGAATCATCACTTCCATTTTCGCTCACAGTTTTATCTGCAAATAGGCTAAACAACAACACCAACAAGCAACAATCTACTACAACTAAACAATTTCACAAACTAACTTCACAAATTGTATTCTTAGCCATCACTCCTCAGTCGTTAGCAATAAAAACACCCAACATTAGAGTCGAGGTTGAATTCCACAAGGAATGGTATAGTGTAAGAAATTTACTTAGGAAATTACGAATGTAAACCGATTCATCGTAGAAATTAGAGCAGGTGTATGGATGATTCTACCAAATTTATGAAAATGGTATTGGTATCAAGTATCACGATTAAGCTAAAATTAGGGAATTGAAACAAGTAAGAGACGATATAGGGAAGTGGAGATTGGTATAGATGTCAAATACGTGTACATGTGCTTGCTAAATAGTGCTAAACAATCATGGATAGGCTAGGTAATCTTCGATGACCCTAATCTTCTTTCGATATCAATGAATCATATCATAGAATCTCCTTTCGGTCTCATCTATGTGAATCACAAATCAACCCTATACCTTACTAAAATCTCTCTTTCGAGCAAATTATAGAAATCAACCCTAAATTGCATGCGTCATGCTAATTACCCACTTCAATCAATCTATTTCGAGCATCAATCGAATACGAAGACAAGGATTAAGTTTGAAACCTTAACCCATAAATTAACTCTATGCTACTTAGCTCAAATCCATGAATATGCAGTTGTAAAATAGAGAAATACACAAAAACACTAAATTAAATTAACACCCAACCCCATAATCACACCCCTAGAATTGAGGTTTTAGTGAAGCATCATAAAAGGAAAAGGGAGTATACCAATAATGTTTTTAGCCATTGGAGAGTTGAAATTAAGAAATAATCTTCAACACCCACTTTGATTTGAACCCTCAAATGTCAATTACAAGGTTGTTCAAAACCCCAAAAAACTAAGAGTATTTCTCAAAAAGGTAAAACTAGTAATCTGAAATCTAATACAAAATCTGATCTATTTTCTCTCTCCTTTGAACTATTTATAGTTTCTCCAAAATTAGCCAAAAATTCCATGTTTGACTTATTCGATGAGATTAGTCAGGCTCGCTTTTCTGATTTGGCAGATCACTGATTGCCTTTTAGCTCACCCTTCTTTTGCTTCAGGCTTCAGGTGTTTGAATTTCTGTTGACAAACTCGATCGAGTCAGCCTTTCACATTCGGTGGATCACCAATTACCACCTTATTCATCCTTTCAGTATTCATTTTTACTCAAGAGTCTATCACTTTCGGCGATGGACTTGTAGTTCACCCATTAAGCTTTAGTGAATCACCATTTCATCTTTAATCCGCTCATCTTCCTTGAATATTATCAATTGTGAACACTGTCAACTTGGGAGAGGTCAGGCTAATTGGGTTGTTTGCCCTTTTGGTTAGGCGACTACCGATTGGGAGTTTGTACTCCTTTCAATGTTTTTGCCTTTTTTTCCTGTATTCATTCTTGCCTTGTTCTTTATCCTTCATAGCTACAAAATACAAAAATGTCATCAGATAAGGACATAAATAGGCATTAAAAACACTAATTGTTGAACTAAAAAGGCCTCAAATGAATGAAAATCTACCACTCATCAGGTCCTAGGATGACTGACAAGCCGCGTCGAATAGAGTCTTGTTCATTAGTGTGAAGCATGCCACATTTATGAATAGGAAGCTACAAGCTATTTCACTACTCTAAAATCATGTGATACAATTGAACTCAATAAAGGTCTTCTTCCTAACTTTTGTCTGATGATTTTCAGGAAATGCCTCCTTGGAGAGCTAACGCAAGAAGGAATGCGGGTGACAATGTGGATCCCAAGGTTCCTTAAGTGTGATTGATCCTTTTGCCAAGAAAGTGTCACATGCTGAGTTCTAAGCCACTTTCCATGTGTTGGCTCAAGCTATGACGGCCCAAGATAATAGATAGGTTTTTGATCCCGTGAACCCAATTGTGGGTTCAGAGGCACCAAGGTTGAGGGACTTCACTAGGATATATCCCTATAGTTCTGTGGGTCCAAAGTTGAGGAAGATTCCCAAGAGTTCATCAAGGAAAACCACAAGATCGTGGAGATTATAGGAGTTATGCCGGTGGAAAAGGCGCACTTGGTTGCTTATCAACTTTAGGGTGTTGCTCAAGTGTGGTTTCACCAATGAAAAGTGGAGAGGGAGATTGATGTGGGTTCTCTTGATTGGGAGAGATTAAAGGGGGTTTTTCATGATGGATTCTTTCCTCTTTATATGAAGCAAGAGAAACTGCTTGAGTTTATCAATATTTGACAAGGGAACATGAGCGTGAAAGAGTATGCATTAAAGTTCACTCAATTGTCAAAGTATGCCCCTACTATGGTTGCCGACTCTATGGAAAGAATGAGTAAGTTTGTATCGGGTGTGTCTGAGATGGTGGTAAAAGAATGACGAACTACCATGCTAATTAAGGAGATGGATATCTCTCGTGTAATGATACATGCCAAAGAAATTGAAGAAGAAAAACTAAAATAGAAGGCTAGAGAGTCAAAGAGGGCAAGAATGGGTGATGGTGACTTTTCTCATTCTAGGTCCAGTGGACATGGACGTTCCTAATTTCGTCAAAAGTTCTCCGGTCTAATTTGTTCTAATGTTCTACCTCCAAATTTCATCAAAAGTAGGGTGTCTAACCATAATCCTCAAGGAGGTGGTGGTAGTGGATCTTTGGCTCCTGTATGCCAAAAGTGTGGCTAGAGTCACTCGGGAAAATGCTTAGCCGGGATAGATATTTTCTATCATTGTGGGAAGAGTGGTCACGTACTGAGGGATTGTCCATTGTGAATGGACAAAGGAGAGAATGGTAGGCAAGCTCAGCCTAGTGGTTCTCGTTTGGGTGGTGCTCCTCATTAGAACAAATTCTATGCTCTTCACACTCCACATGATCATGAGGGTACTTTGGATATTTTGACCGATATGTTGCAAGTCTTCCATCTTGATGTATATGCTTTGCTTGATCAATGTGCTATATTGTCTTGTGTGACTCTTTATGTGGCTATGAGGTTTGATGTCAGTCCCAAAATTCTTTTAGAGCCTTTTTCAGTCTCTACATCTGTTGGTGACTCCATTGTTGCTGAAAGAGTTTATAGAAATTGTCCCATTTAGTTTCTCATAGAATCACTCATGTTGAGTTGGTAGAGCTTGATATGTTAGATTTTGATGTTATTTTTGGGATAGACTGGCTTCATTCTTTTTATGCTTCCATAGATTTTAAGACCCGATTGGACACATTTCAAGTTTTAAATGAACCTATCGTAGAATGGAAAGGGGGAAATTCAGCGCCTAGGGTCAATTTATATCTTGCCTAAAGGCTATAAAAATGATTTCTAAGGGTTGCATCTATCCTCTTTTTCAGGTTAGGGTTATGGATTTCAAAACCCCTACTCTTGAGTCAATTCAATTGTTAATGAGTTTCCAAAAGTATTTTTCAATGATCTTATTGATGTTTTCCCCAAAAGAAAAATAGACCTCGATATTGACCTACACCTAGATATGCAACCTATCTCTACACCTCCTTACCGTATGGCTCCGGCATAACTTAAAGAGTTAAAGGATCAGTTGAAATATTTGTTGGATAAGGGTTTCATTAGACCAAGTATCTCACCATGGGATACTCTAGTGTTGTTTGTTCAAAAGAAGGATGGTTCGCGCGAATGTGTATTGATTATCAGCAATTGAACAATGTAGCAAGAATTAATAAGTATCATATTCCAAGGATTAATGACTTGATTGATCAACTCTAAGATGCGAGTTTCTTCTAAAAGATTGATCTTCGATTGAGATATCATCAATTGAAAGTAAGGGAAAGTAACATTTTTAAGATGGCTTTTCGAACTCGGTATGGTCACTATGAGTTTTTTGTGGTGTCGTTTGGTTTGACTAATGCCCCGGTGGCTTTCATGGACCTAATGAATAGAGTGTTCAAACAATATCTTGACATATTCGTGATTGTATTAATTGATGATATTTTGATTTAATCTTAGAGTGAGGATTAACATGTTGAGCATTTAAGGATGGGTTTACAAATCATCAAGGATCGTCAATTGTTTCCTAATTTTAGCAAATGTGAGTTTTGATTGCGGTCCATTGCTTTCCTAGGCCATATTTTCCCCGGTGATGGTATTCAAGTTGATCCAAAGAAGACTGAGGCCGTTAAGAACTGGCCTAGACCTCTATCCGCTTCAAATATATAGAGTTTCTTGGATTTGGTAGTTACTATAGAAGGCTTTTGGAATGTTTTTTTTTATATTTCTTTGCCTTTGACGATGTTGACTCAAAAGAAGGTGAAATTTCTATGGTTGGAAGCTAGTGAGTAAAGTTTCCAAGTGTTGAAGGATAGACTCACTTCAGCCCCTATATTGACATTACCAGAAGGATCGAATGGTTTTATGGTTTATTGTGATGCTTTATGGATTGGTCGTGATAGTGTTTTGAAGTAACATGGTAAAGTCATTGCCTATGCTTCGAGGCAATTAAAGGTGCATGAAGAGAATTATCTGACTCATGACTTGGAGTTAGTGGTGGTTGTATTTGTCTATAGATTCGGAGACATTACCTTTACGGTGTTCATTTGTATGTGTTCACCGACCATAAGATCTTGAAATATGTATTCACCTAAAAGGATTTTAATCTTTTCCAAAGAAGGTGGCTTGAGTTGTTAAATGATTACAATATAAGTGTCCTTTATCATGCAGGTAAAGCGAATATGGTTGTCGATGCTCTTAGTCGAGTATTTATCGGATGTGAAGGATAAGCAAGATCTTGATCCAGTTTTGGTTGAGTTAAAGAAGTTGGTTTCCAAAAAATCCATTGAGGATTTCTCCCATGGGGCAGATGGTGTTTTTCGTTACCAAGGTTGATTATGTGTTCCAAATGTTGAGGAGTTGAGGAATCATATTGTGGTGGAAGCATACACTTCTCGGTATTCTATTCACCCAGGAGCCACCAAGATGTACTTGATTTATGGGAGGTATATTGGTGGAATGGGATGAAGAAGTCTATTTTGGAATTTTTTGTAGGTTTCCAATTTTTCATCAAGTGAAGGTTGAGCATCAGAAATCGAGTGTTTTGTCTCAAGACATTAGAATCCTACTTGGAAGTGGGAAGATTTTAATAAGGATTAAATACGGGTTCACTCTGTACTCATCGATAGTTTGATTCGATTTGGTTTATTTTGGATCGAATGACTAAGTCGGCTCACTTTCTTCCGGTGAAGACTTCATTTTCAGTCAAAGACTCTGCTAGGCTTTATGTTCGAGAAATTGTGAGGTTGTGGGGTGCCTTTATCTTTTATCTCCAATCGTGGTACTGAATTTACATCGTAGTTTTGGATTTTGTTTGAAAAGTCTTGGTACTCAGGAAAAGCTTAGCACGGGTTTTCATCCTTAGACTGATGGACAAGCCGAGCGTACTATTGAGACTTTGGGAGATATGTTGAGATCTTGTGTGATTGACATTAAGGGTAATTGGATGATCATTTGCCTTTAATTGAGCTTTCTTATAATAATAGTTATCACTCAAGTATACAAATGACTCCATTTGAGGCTCTCTATGGTAGGAGGTGTAGGTCTCCTATTGGTTGATTTGAAATTTATAAGGTCTCTTTGATAGGGCCCGGGTTGGTGCATGAGGCTATGGAGAAGGTTTGACTTATTAGAGAAAGGATGAAAGTGGCTCAAAATTGACAAAAGTCTTATGCCGATGTGAGAAGGAGAGAGCTTGAAGTTGATTTTGATGATTGAGTTTCTTGAAAATCTCATCTATGAAGGGTGTGATGAGGTTAAGAAAGAAAGGGAAGCTTATTCCTCGATACATGGCCTATAAATTAGAGCTATCTTCCTATTTTGCATTGGTGAATCCGATGTTCCATGTCTCTTTGTTGAAAAAGTTTGTTGGAGATCCGATGTTCTTAGTGCCATTGAATTTTTTTGGATTTAAGGACAGTCTTTCTTTAAAGAGGTTCCGGTTAAATTTTTTGATCATCAAGTCTAGAAATTGAGAAATAAAAAAGTTTCTTCCGTAAAAGTTCTTTAGAGGAATCAATTAGTTGAGGGTGCCACTTAAGAAGCTGAAGACGATATGATCTCCAAGTATCCTTATCTATTTCCCTCCACTTCTACTCAAGCTTGAGGTATTTAGTTCCTCATGATTCATTCTTTTGCATTCATGCGTTTTATTCATCCTCATGTTTGCATATGCATGCATGTTCATGAAAGACTTGTTTTAAGTTTATGTTTTAGCTATGGGTCGATTACTCCTTGTTTATGTGCATTCTATTGTGAATTGAACTCATATTGGATTGTTAGATCACTCTCTACTCCATTTATGGTGGTTTGAGTCCCATTCGAGGATTCATGTTCCCAAGGGGGAGATATTGTAACACTTCAGAAATTTGAAATTTCAGTTTGGAAGGAAAAGTTGTAGAAATTGTGTTGGTGCAGGTGTTTTCGAGCCAACCTACGAATCGTAGGAAGTCCTACGGGTCGTAGGAAGGCATTCGTAGGAACCAAGTTGGAATTTTTGGAAAATGTCAGGTCTCTGATGATAGTGTATGATTCAAAAGAATGAGTCATAGAATTTCCTGCAGGCCGTAGTAAGTATCCATAGGAATGATTCAGGCTTAGTGAAATTTCATTTGCTTAAGGTATACGGATGGTTTCGACGGATCGTAGTAAGTATGATGGGTTGTGGAATGGATTCGTGGGAAGTTGATTGGACTTAAAAGATTTTTGGTCATTGGATTCAATGAAGAGGGTCTACGGACCGTAGAAGATTATATGAGCCATAGAAGGCTTTCGTAGGAATTGTTCAAAAGTTGGTCCAAGTAATGTGTTCTATGGATGGACAGGACGGATCGTAGGATTTCCTACGATCTTGACACAACCCAGAGTACACCCTAGACTTTACATGGCGTATAAGACACCGATAGGCCCTACACAAGCCACTTGACATGCATTCAACACAATATCATAGAAATAAGAGAGTCTCATATCAAAGTAAAGTGTTTGATATATAAGCCAAAGTCTAAACATAGTCTTGACAAGCCATTCTAGTACATCAAAAGAAGTGGTCTTGACGTAACCCGTACACCACATACAACATCCGAAAACTAATACATATGAAAGCAATTAAGGTGATAAGGTCCTTAGAACATGAGGACTCACCAACAATCTTCGAATCCTTAAAGCGATCAACTAGCCATTAGCTGGAGGAGAGGAAGTAACACACCCTACATTATTAGACAATGTAGGTACAAGTATGCATTAGTACATAGAATGTACTAAGTATGAGGAATGCATAAAACATGAAACATGATCATAATAGGACATAATTGAAAGCATGATATGCATGACCAAGTTAAACATAATAAAATCATTTAAAGAAGATATCGTAAATATTGATCATGGTCGATGCATCTCAAACATAAGGAAAGCTTCATAAAACCCTTGAAAGTCATTTAGTTCATTTTGTGGGATATTAGCTTTAACCGACAATAGACCATGCGAGCAATAAAATGGAATCCGACGTAACTCCCACATTGAGAAGGAAGAGTCTACGTGCCAAGGTAGAACTCTGTATCATATCATATGCAATATGTGGATCCACTAGCCTAGCTATTAAAGGCAATCCAAAAGGGCACGGAGTTTGGAACTAGAGGTTGTTACTTGAGACTACCCTATTTGAGCCTCCACCTCAAAGTTCTCTTGGTGCAAAGGTAAATCCCAATGAAATAGTAAATTTCAGAATCATATCACCATCAATGGAAAAGCACAATTAAGTTACTGATGTACGTGATTTTACGGTACTTTTGATGCATTAAACTTGGAATTTTGCATGTTACTTAAGTGGTTTGTTAATAGATTTAATAGTTTTTTGTGTTAAAATTGCAGGGAATTAGCCTTTTGGAACAGTTGAGAAGATTGATGTAGCAGCAGTAAGATTTTTGTAATGTACGAGACAGGCTACGGACCGTCAATTGATTTACGAGTCGTCAGTTGGGGTCGTAGGTTCAGGAGCCAGAAGAATTGGCTAAGTATCGAATGATGAACCAAGATGACGGGCCATAGATCCTGCTACAAACCGTAGATGCTCAACCGTAGAAAACTTCAAAGAGGATCACCTGCAGAACTTGAATGACGGAAGAACAGGATGGGTCGTACATTGAATGACGAGTCGTAGATCATGCCCGTAGAAAGAAGCCCTCACGAATTATTCTAACTGCTGAATGATGGATGGGACCTACGAGCCGTAGGTTGCCAACCGTAAATGACTCTGCCCAGGCCGAATTTTCCCAGATTTCCTTTTCCTAGTCTAATTAGGATTTGTTTTCTATATATACTTTATTTAAATTCCATTTTTAGGGGTTGACTAGTTTTTGAATATTACCTTATGTCATTGGGAATTACTTTTCATCTTTTGAGGAGATTAATTCTTGAAGATTGATTTATGCAATTTACTTTTGATTTTCAATTCAAGATTGGGGAATTCATCCATAATCCCTGTAAGTTCATTATTTATTCAAACCTTAATATGAATTGTGAACAAACAAGCGTGAGTAGATAAATCCACAACTAGGGTTGTGTGAACCATGAGTAATTAACAAAAGTAAAACTAATAATGTTTTAATTCTTGATAGTGTTTAGGCATGTTTTTGTTAATCTCTTTGTTTAGAATGCTTTTTAACGGGGGCCCACGTTACGACTCGCCTTGTTCCTACTAGCCGGGCCAGGTAGTAATGAATGAGAAAGAGATTACACAACAGAGATTTAGCGTTGAGTAGTCCGCTATCTAATAACCCAACCTAGAAATAGATGTGGGTTAATCTTGATCAAAGGTAAGGGTTAGTAAATCGACACACATAGACGGACCAGTATGCGTAGTAAAATTCCCTATTTAGAGGACCAATCACTTAGGAATACATAACGTACCGATCATGCATGCTAGACATTAGAAAGAATTACCATTGTTAGGTTTACTGAGTTAAGAGCTTATGGGGAACACATAAACCCTAGTTTCATTCTCATATTGATATCTCAAATTGCATAATTTCTGCTATTTGCTTATTTGTTTTAATTCCCCTCCAGTAGTTTTAATTCTAATTTATCTAAATCCCCCTTTTCTTTTAGAGATAATTAGGCTAAACGTACAACTATTCTTAATTAGCCTAATTCTGAACCATATTCCTCGTGGGATCGACCCTAACCTTTGTTAGGATCTTTATTTGACAGCGACTACTTATACTTCCTTAGGGAGGTGTAATTTGGGCGATATCAAATTTTTGCACCGTTGCCGGGGAATAAGGCTTTTAGATTAGACTAATTTTGTCAGTGCACTTTAGTAAATTATTTATGGATTTACATTTTATTATTGTTTTTGATTTTGTACAGCTCATAGTTCCAGTGTATGCCAAATACATGCAGTCAATGCATTCCCCTGACTCCTTACGATCCTGAGATAAGAAGAGCTCTGCGAAGAATGGCTACAACAGGGCAACAAGATAGGAAAGAAAATGTTCATAACGGCGAGGAGCGACAAGAGTTCCCTGGAGTTCAACTTCCAAGAGTTGTAGAGGTCCGTGGAAACCGACAAGCGATTTAAGTACAATAGCAGCCTACACCTGATGTTCCCCGCAACTTTGAAGTGGATCATAATAATACAGGATCAACTGGCGCTATACTTATTCCTCCACTATCACCTGGATTCACATTTGTGATCACAAGCTGTTTGATGCAGATGTTGACCGCTCGAGGACTATTTATTGGATTACCATCGGAAGATCCTCATGCTCATTGGACCAAGGTGACCAGCATTTGCAAAAGCAGTGTGGGGAATCCAAATCTTTATATGTTCATGCTTGGTCTACGAGTATTCCCACTATCTCTAACTGGAGACGCTACTGTGTGGTTGAATGAGCTCCCGTACAACTCCATATACACATGGGATGAGTTGCATAATGTTTTCATTGAGAAATATTTCCCATTATAAAGAAAGTTGAATCTCAAGGACAAACTAAATAACTTCAAGGCTCTTCCTAGAGAGTCCGTCAGCTGTCTTGGGATAGATTTTCAAGCTCCATGAGAGCCATGCCAAACCACCGCATCGATGATAAGTCACTCAAAGAATACTTCTACCGCGGACTGGATGATAATGGTAAGGCGGTGCTTGATACTACTGCAGGTGGATCTTATGGATCAATAACCTTCCTTGAGATTGCAGAGAAGCTCGAGAAGATATCGAAGAACAACAAAACTCGGAACACTAGAGCGTCATTTACGACGAAGAGTACCTTCTTAATACAAGCCGCTGAAAATTCATCTCATGATGAGTTCCGTGAAGAGTTGGCGCAACTAAGAACTGAATTAGGTTTGGTACTCAAGCATTTAAGTGGAAACACAGAGAAGGTCCAGGCAGACCTATATCAACATTAGGTTTTGCAAAGTAATTTGTACACTTATGAGGAGGATGCAAATCTGGTGAACGAGCAAACAAGGGGTGTTCAGACCAATGCCCAAGGATCAAATCAGGAAAATTGGTGCCAAGGTCAAGGAAATCAAGTTCGAAACTATGGCAACTACAATCGAGAAGGACAATATAACGGTTAAGGGAACTACAACTGTAGCAACAATTACAACAAAGGTGGTCACTACAACAGAAATGATAGGAGCGGTGCATACATCCCACCAGGTAGTCGAGATGGAAGATCAAGTCTAAATCGCATTTAAGATATGATGAGCAAGATGATGAAGCGATTTGATTCTATAGACGAGAATGTGAAGGAAATACGGAATGATCTCTCAGGCATCGGTCAAAAAGTGGAATCACATGCAGTGGCAATTCGGCAAATAGAGCAACAATTGAACCAAGTTTTTATAAATGCAAATCCGCGTCAACAAGGAACACTTCGGAGTAACACCGTGCAAAATCCCAAGAATGATGGACAATTCATGGCGGTGACGACTAGTAGTTGGGTACATACCATTGATCCTCCTATGCCAACTGAAGTGGAAAGCGAGAAGGCGTCTGATGAGGATGAGAAAGAGGTAGCACAACTACCAAAGGATCAAAATGAGGTAAAGGCGGAAGTCACACAAAAGGTCATCCCTATGCCAAGACCTTCACCTCCCTTTCCACAATGGTTGGTAAAGAAGACGGAGGGAGGGAAGTATAAGAAATTCATATCTATGCTTAAGCAGTTATCTATTAAAGTTCCTTTGATTGAAGCTTTAGAGCCGATGCCGGGATATGCAAAATTCATGAAAGACTTGGTGACCAAGAAGAGAACTGCAAGCTTAGAGGAAGATGACAAGTTGCAGCATTGTAGCAACATTGCAACAAGGTCATTGGTACAAAAGAAGGAAAATCTTGGAGCATTTACCATTCCATGTACTATCGGCGTGATGCACTCTTCAAAGGCACTTTTTGACTTGGGTGAGAGCATAAACCTCATGCCGCTGTCCGTGTTCAAGAAATTGGGCTTGGGAGCCCCTAAGCCGACTGCAATGAGGCTACTGATGGCCGATCGGACGGTAAAGAAAAAAATAGGAGTACTACAAGATGTCTTGGTAAAAGTGGAGTCATTCATATTTTTGGCGGACTTTGTGATTCTGGACTGTGAAGTGGATTTTGAAGTGCCCATAATCCTGGGCAGACCGTTTCTTGCAATAGGGCGCACTATGGTATATCTGGAAAAGGGGCAGATGAAGTTTTGCTTAAACAATGAGGAATTAACCTTCAACATCTATAGAACAATGAAGTACCATAGCGATATCAAGGCAATATCAGTGGTGAACTATGCGGATGAGCCCAACCCAGAGGTGCCCATCGAGGAGAGGCTTAGAGTTAAAGCGCTTGCAGCTGTGATCATGAACTTCTATGGCTATGGAATCCCTGAATATGATACACTGGTGGCTGGACTAAATGGGGATGTTACTCATGGTCGTCAACCAAGGCTGAACTTCGACTTACTTAATCGAGAAACTTCACCCGCAATGCCATCCATTGATGAACCCCCAGAGTTGGAATTGAAAGCTCTTCCACCCCACTTGAGTTATGTATTCTTGGGCCAGAACAACACATTTCCTATGATTATTGCTGCTGACATTAATGTACGACAAGTGGAAGCTCTAGTTGATATGCTGAAGCGGTACAAAAGGGCGATAGAATGGACCATTGTGGACATAATTGGTATCCTGCCAGGGATTTGCTCACACAAAATTCAACTAATGCCATATTGCATTCCAAATGTGGAGCATCAGAGGAGGTTGAACCCACCAATGCAAGAGGTGGTAAAGAAAGAAATCATCAAATGGTTTGACGCTGGTGTGATACACCCTATAGCTGATAGTAAATGGGTGTGCCTGGTCCAATGCATTCATAAAAAGAGAGGTATCACTGTGGTTCCAAATGCTAAAAATGATCTTGTTCCTATGAGGCCCGTCACAGGCTGGAGAGTTTGCATGGACTATCGCAAGTTCAATGCATGGACCGAAAAAGACCACTTTCCTATGCCATTCATGGACAAAATACTAGATCGTCTTGCTGGGAAAGGGTGGTACTGCTCTTTGGATGGATACTCGGGGTATAATCAGATCTCTATAGCCCCTGAAGATCAAGAAAAGACTACATTCACATGTGCTTATGGTACATTCACTTTCAAGAGGATGCCATTTCAAATCTGCAATGCACCAGTGACGTTTCAACGTTGCATGATGTCTATCTTCTCAGACATGGTGGAGGACACCATTGAGGTATTTATGGATGATTTTTATGTTGTTGGTAACACTTTCGATGATTGGTTTTTGCATTTGGGTGAAGTCCTGCATCGATGCAAGGAATGCAACCTTGTGCTGAACTGGGGGAAATGTCATTTCATGGAGAAAAAAGGCATAGTGTTGGGCCATAGAATCTCCCAGAAAGGCATTGAAGTGGATAGGGCCAAAGTCGAGGTGATTGCAAAATTACCCCCACCAATCTCGCTGAAGGGCATTAGAAGTTTTCTAGGACAGGTTTCTATCGAATATTCATAAAGGACTTCTAAAAAATTGCACATCCTTCGTGCAAATTTCTTGAAAAGGAGACGAAGTTTGAATTTGATGAAGCATGTTTGAGAGCATTTGAAGCACTGAAAGAGAAGTTATCTTCTACACCTATCATCATTTCACTAGATTGGGAGAAACCGTTTAAGGTTATGTGTGATGCGAGGGGAGTAGCACTTGGCATAGTTTTGGGACAACAGCGCGAGAGGATACTTCATCCCATATATTATGCGAGAAAAGCATTGAATGCTGCCCAGAAGAACTACACGGTTACTGAACAAGAATTGCTTGCAGTTGTCTTAGCCTTTGAGAAGTTTAGATCCTATTTGTTGGGCACCAAGGTGATTGTGCATACTAACTATTTTTCATTGCGGTAGTTCATGGCGAAGAAGGACTCTAAGTCAAGGCTGATCAGGTGGGTTATGTTGCTACAAGAGTTTGATTTCAAAGTCCGAGATAGGAAGGGAACCGAGAACCAAGTGGCTGATCATCTATCTAGATTAGAAGATGACGCTATGAGGAAGTTAGCAAATGTACTAGAGATTAATGATGCTTTCCCAGATGAACATGTATTAGCTGCTTCTTTTGATCTTATTTCATGGTTTACAGATTTTGCCAATTACTTGGCTAGCAATGTGGTGCCCTCGGACCTTTCATTTCATCAACGAAAGAAGTTCATGTCTGATGTTAAGAAGATTTTCTGGGAATAGCCTTATTTGTTTCGTATCTGTGCTAATGGGATTATTTGTCGATGTGTGCCCGAGGTAGAGATGATGAGTATATCGGAAGCTTGCCATTCATCCCCTGGTGGTGGTCATCATAGTAGCATCCGGAATGCTCACAAGATTTTGCAGTGTGGGTATTACTGGCCTACAATTCACAAAGATGCCCATGATTTTGCCAAGGCATGTGATTGATGCCAAAGGGAAGGAGGGGTTTCAAGAAGGCAAGAACTTCCTCTGAATCCAATACTCGTCATTGAACTCTTTGATGTATGGGGCCTTGATTTCATGAGTCCGTTTGTGAGTTCGAATTGCATGAAGTACATCCTGGTAGTGGTCGACTATTTGTCAAAATGGGTGGAAGCTATACCGCTTCCAAATAATGAAGGAAAAAGGGTCACCGCCTTTCTGAAAAAGAACATCTTCTCCAGGTTTGGTACACCAATGGCAATAATCAGCGATGGAGGTTCCCATTTTTGTAATAAGTTGTTCAAGGCGTTGATTGAGAAGTATGGTGTTCATCACAGTGTAGCAACCCCTTATCATCCACAGTCTGGTGGGTAGGTTGAAGTGTCCAATAGAGAAATAAAGAAAATTCTATCAAAGACTGTGAATGCAAACCAAACTGATTAGTCGAGAAAGCTCGATGATGCTCTATGGGCTTACCGCACTACATTCAAAACTCCCATAGGTATGTCTCCTTACCAACTTGTATTTGGGAAATCTTGTCACATACCTGTAGAGCTTGAGCATAAGGTGATGTGGGCACTCAAGAAGCTGAATCTTCATTGGGTGCTGTATCAAGTCAACGAATGATGGAGCTAAATGAGATGGATGAGTTTCACCTCAAAGCTTATGAGAGCTCAGCCTTGTATAAGGAGAAGATGAAGAAGTACCATGATCAAAAGATCGAAAAGCACAGTTTTACTCCTGGTGATATAGTGCTTCTGTTCAACTCAAGGTTTCGATTGTTTCCTCGCAAGCTAAAGTCAAAATGGACGGGACCATTCAGGGTGGTCCAAGTGTTTGCACATGGCACCGTTGAACATGAGAATAAGGAAGGTGCCAAATTCAAGGCTAATGGCCAGAGGATCAAACTCTATGTGGGCCATTTGGAAAAGGTCAATGAGCTAATTAAGTTATAGAGTCTTGTCGAAGTCTGAATAGGCAAGAAAACTGCCTCGTGCCGCGACGTTAAATCAAGCGCTACTTGGGAGGCAACCCAAGTTGTAGTTTCTAGCCAATTTAGGATTTGTCTTAGTGATTTTATGTTATTTAATCTTTTTCTCTGGTTTTTGATGTTTCTTGAGTCGTAGTATTGGCTAGAATAGGTTAGTATAGGGTCCGTGTCAAAGAAGAGTCAATAAAAACAAAGGGAAGTCCTAATGTTGTGACGTGTGTAGGAAAGTAAGAAAGGATTTGTAGAACACTAAGTAGAAAAGAGTTTATGGGTCCCATCTATGGAGCGTTACTTAGTTGACGAACCGTAAATGACATTCGTAGACCTAAATTTTCAAGAGCAGCTGCGGCTTTAAGTCTACGGTTGCACAGTACGAGCCGTACATCAATCTACGGACCGTAGTCTGCTACTGTAGACCCCAGGTATGTTTTGAAATTTTGTTAAGTGTTGAGGAGCATTGACGGAACCAATTGGCGGACCGTCAAACCACCTACGACTCATCGCCGGGAAACCTAGACGGCAGTCAGGGTTTAAATTGACCCAACCCACGTTTAATTTAATATAAGTACCCCCATTTTCAAATACAACCCACATTTCCCTCTTCTCCCAACCGTTACACCCCTTCCAATTTCCATCCCTCCATCTCCCAAAACACCCTTTCACTCACTCCCCCTCACCATCTATTTTTACTCCCTCCCAAAATTTTCTTTCCCTCTTCCTTTTTCTCTTTTCCTCTCTTCTTTTTTACCCCCTTCACTGCATTTCCACCCTCACTGTGTGGGTTCGGAGTTTTATTCTTGTGTGGTCACTGACTTTGGTGTTTCTCCCCATCTTCACACTCCATTGTAGGTATGAGGTTATGTTTACTATTTAAATTGAACATTGAAGTTGTTTTGGTCTATGCCTTGGGTAGTAGTTTGAGTAAATTGATGTTGCACTTAGTTTCTTACAGACCTATGTGCTGATAGTATGAGGGTAAGGTGCTATGTAATTTGAATTTTTCCTATGTGTTTACTCCAGACTTAGGGTTCGCTTTGAATTGAGATTATGAATTTAAATGCTAAATTTGAGCCTTTAGGAATGAATGCATAACTTGTTTATATGTTTGGAGGCTTGTTCTAGAGTTGTTTAATTGTGTAAGTTGTGTTTGTGGGCAAAACAAACTTGGTGTGACTAACACTGTTGTGGTCGACGGCCATGACCTACGGGTCGTAGGGTAACCTATGGATCATAGGTCACCTCCCGTCAGTCTATTTCAGCCCATTGTAGGTTAAGTTATTTTTGACGGGTTAGATCTACAGATCGTAGATCATTTGACAAACCGCCCTGCAAACCATCATTTGAGTTTCAGAAAGTTGAAACTCCCCTATCTACGGTCCGGTCTACGGTTCATAGGTCCTTCCCATAGGTAACAAAAATAGTAGCAGTAGTTTTTTTCGTGTTCTTTTCTTGTTTTGTTTTTGAATTTTTTAGTTCCTAATGATGGCTTTGCAGGTACAATGCCTCCAAAAATAACACAACATTATACAAGGAAGGCCCTTGCACAAGCTCCTCCGGCCCGACGTCGGTTGATTGTAGATGAGGCTGCAGAGGAGGAGCGGAGTGGGTCTGAATATGACCCACCTTTGGGGGCCAGCTCTCCCAGGTCACCCCGGTCTACTAGGTAGCAGGCCCGATAGACGGCCATAGTACCAGCACCGGAGCAATCCACTTTTGGAAAGGAGGAAGACGCTTCCCAATCTGAAGAGAAAGTGTAGAGTTCGAGCAAGGGTGGAGATGCCACCCCAATTAGAGATGCCCCTAGCTCCCAGCCTGTTGCTCAATCTGAGCCTGGTAGTCACTCAGAGTCGGAGTCTGACTCCGGCTCTGCCTCTAGATCCGGTTAGGGTGATGATGTCAAGACCCAAGGTACACCCTAGATGTGACATGGCGTACAAGACTCCAAGAAGCCTCATACAAGCCCTTAGCATACATTACATAAAATATAGTAGAGAATAAAAGTTTGAAAGAGAATTTCGCATCAAAGATTTTAAAATAAACAACGGAATCTACTACTCATGTCTCAAAGCCTTCTAATATCATAGAATACGAATAAAAGTGATAGGGACGCAGCCCAATAGAATATCCAACATAAGGAAAGACATAAAATGAAAAAAAACCCAACAAGGCTATGTCCTCGGATGGATGAAGACTCACCAAGTCTTCTTCTCAACTCTAAGGCAATGCTCTAGCCACGAGTGGAAGGTGAATCGCCACGTCCTACACCAAAGAAGTTAATGTAGGCAAGAGTACGTGTTAGCACAATTAAGTACTAAGTATGATAGCAATACACATAAACACATAAATCATGCTAGAGAGAGAGACATAATCATGACATGCGATGGCCAAGCTAAAAACATGATAAACATGAGAAACATGAAACATAAAGCATATATCAAGGCCAAAGCAAGCTAAATCATCTTTCCTTATTTTCTTTACTTCATTATGAGAACACTTGTTCATTAAATTTTGGGGAAAAGCCTTAACCGACATGTAAGACCATGTGAGCTATCAACACGGAATCCGGTGTCTACCCCACATCGAAAAGGGGTGTCCTACTTGCAAAGGTTGACTATGAACTTCTTAGCTTAGGTGGATCCACTAGCTAATGTCTACTTAAAGACAACATCCTATGGCGGCAACATAGTTTATGGGATAGAGATTGCTTTAGGAGACTCGGCCTCAACAAACGGGAGAGCTCCATCTAGAAAATATGGCCTCTACTAACGGGAGAGCTTTCACTAGAAGACCCGGCCACAACTAACGTGAGGGCTTCCATCTCAATATCCACTCGATTCTAAGCATAATTCCCACGGATTAGTCATTAATATATTTATATCATTAAACATGAAAAGGTACAACTAGGGTTACCAATTCAAGCTAAAATCATGCTTATAGACGTTCAATCTTCCATGGACATTGTCCAAGCTTATGTCATTAGAATAACTCCTTAAGAACATGGGTAATCGCTTCTTTGTTCCTTTAAGTCATATTGAGAGTATCATGTGAGAAAACCTTTCACAACTCAACCATAGCATCATCATATCATAACTTTGGTACTGTACTCTCAAAGCACCCTTAATTCATCATGCTCATATTTCATAGTTCATTGAGTTCATATGGGTTCATACAAGTTTAACTCATATCATGCAATTCAATGCAAGCGCATGCTTATAAAGCCATAATTAGGACAATTTACCTATACTTGAAAGAACTCACATAATAGAGGAAAACCATGCTTTTGACTTGATCATGCTAAATTCATATGATTATCCTCAATTCATTCATAATTCATGCTTGATTTCATAGAAAATTCATAAACTTCATTAAATCATAGCTCAACCCAACAATCAAAGCATAGATTATCAAATTGAGGAGAATTAGCTTGGGATCATGGGGGTTCATGCAATCTTACATCAAATCATGTAATTCACACTAATTCGTGCACTAAGTTACTTTATCACGGTAAATTGTGCACTAGGAATCATAAAATCAATAATTGAAATCATAATTGAAGAACCCACAATGATTGATCACAAACCCTAATTTAATTGGGTTAGAGTAAACCTTTGCAAATCATGAAGAAGAGGAAGGGCCCATTGGAGGAAAAGACTTCTAATGGTGAATACTATCATACCTCAAATCAATCCACAAGAAATTAGAGAAGATTGAAGGTCTTCAATGGGGGATTCAAGCTTCTTCTTCTTCCTTGAGAGTTGAGAGAGTTCCTTTTTAGAGAGAGAAATATTTGAGAGAGGAGAGTTTTGGAATGAAGTAGAATGAAAGGAATTAGGCTTAGAAAGTATTTATAGGTCTTAAATTAGGGGTATAACCGACTTAGCTTAATAGGTAAACAGTTAGGGAAAAGACCAAAAAGCCCTTAATTAAAAACTGTCGAGGCCAACCGACGGACAGGATCTACGGTCCGTACATCAATTGACTGACCGTCCTGTTCTTCCGTCAATTGATTTAGAAAGTTCATTTTGGGCTGAAA
Source organism: Solanum appendiculatum (assembly GCA_018342035.1). Taxonomy (NCBI): domain Eukaryota; kingdom Viridiplantae; phylum Streptophyta; class Magnoliopsida; order Solanales; family Solanaceae; genus Solanum; species Solanum appendiculatum. Next base: position 332,659 of record JAGDQO010001048.1, on the reverse strand, counting down.
ATATAGCTAAGTCTGGAAGGCATCTACGGAACCCATCTATGGCCCGTCAACTGAACTACGAACCGTCCTGCTATTCTGTAGGTCAAAGTTCAGAAACTTGAAAATCCTTAAATTTCACAATGCCATTGACGGTCCCCACCTACGGCCCGTCAATCCTTCTAAGGCTTGTAGGTGGCCTTCATAGGTCACTGTCTTCAGGTGAGTTCTTACATTTTAAAATCCCTTGGAAGCTTGGAGTGTTACAGATGATGACCTTGGCGAGGAACACCAAATTAGGGTAGCGGGCGAGCCTAACCTGTGGTGTGTTAAGGGCATGTATCGAATCTATAATGAAGCTATCCACCAGAATGCCCAACACAAGTCTGCTAGGCGCAGATAGAGAAAGAGCGGTGGGTACTTACAGGTAGCCTTCACACCATTCCCCAGATACATGAGCTATTCAAGAGGTATCGATGTGAGTGGATGGCTAAGATACTTACTTGGTATAGTCCGATCATGGTACGTGAATTCTACGCGTCTTATTCTGCCGCGGTACTTCAGACTTTGCCTCGGAGGGCAAAGCCATTAGAGCAGCCCCCACTCCAGTCTACTTTAGTCCGGGACATTCCTGTTGACATTTCGAAGGCCACACTATGCTATTTTATTTACGGCCCTTCACATGCTCAGCCTATCAACACGGCTGAGTTTGATTATAGGATACAACAGGTCTGCAGTCAAGCTATGAGAGATGCGGCGCAGAGAGAGTCCTTGATTAGGTGAGTCGCTGGACATATTGTTGAGGAGGGAGTCGATGCTGAGTGGGTCCGAGACATGACCCTGCCTATTAAGAAGGCCACACTGGGCTTCACAGCTAAATTCTGGTGGTCTATCGTGCATACCAAGTTGTCCCCTACTATGGCGGATAACCAGTTGACTTTGGACAGGGCAATGATGGTAGCGTGCTTGATGGCGGAGCACAAGGTTGATTTTTCTAGAGTGATCATTGCCGAGATTCATGAGAGGGCCTTTCGAAAGATCACGACCTTGCCCTTTCCTTGCCTTATTTTTAGGTTGTGTCGTGAGGCGACGGTCTCAGCCTACTTTGCTTATTCATATATCGAGGTGTCTAAGACCTTGAACATTGGTCTTATTAGAGATGACACCAACCTTGCCGCACCGCGCAGGGGTATTTAGGTGGAGCTACCACCCATCAGTAGGTTGATGATATAACTCCAGCACCTACCGCGGAGCCTCAGGGTTTTGTGCCCCCATCCACGGCTTCAGCCTCTACGGCGGGCACACCCCGGGCTCCACCTGCTACAAGGACTACCAAACTCCCCATTACTCGAGTGAGCCATCTAGAGGCTTAGATGGCAGCATTATTACAGCATATTCGGCCATGGATGCAGAAGTCAGTTGAGGAGTTAGAGGCCCGGATTGAGCGGATGGTGGATGCAAAGATACTAGCGGTTAATCGGTGGATTGATGCTTTTGAGAGCTGGATGATGGAGAGGTCCCAGCCTGGGCCTGTGGCTGATCTGACTGCCTTCCAGACGGAGTTAGCCAGTCTCCTTGCTGATCTTACCGTATTGGCTGCTACAAACGTGGCTGTTTCGACACCTGCACCGGAGCTTGATCAAGATGATATAGTGCGTAATGCACTTTTAGGTGGAGTACAGCAGGCCACTGAGCCCTCCCGAGGATCAGGAAAGAAGGTATGTACTAGTGAGGACATTGCATTATACCCGGAGGTTAAGAGGCGAGCTCAAAAGCGGGAACGCCGGGCACAAGAGGCTGCCGGACAATAGTCTATTTTTGATGAGCAGATGAGACAGGAGAGTGCGTGTGAGATGGCAGCAGGTACTTTTGGATCAGGGCTTGCTACTGATGGTGAGCCCCATACTACTACTGAGGGTACTACTGATGGTGCCGAGCATGGTGATCCCTTAGGTTCCAGACTACCGAACCCACCTGTTCTTGATTGATCTTCGGCGCGTATGCGCCATAGGTTTGTCTCACTCAATGTTTTACTTTTTCTAGTGCATTGAGGACATTGCACTATTTTCTTCGTGGGGGTGGGGGCAAATAGGTTTTGCGTTAATGTGAAGTTTGAGTAGCATAACTTATAAATCCTTCCTTGGAGTTTTCTTGCATATTTTCTTTTTCTCAAGGAACTGTTTACTTTCTGTTGAACCGGCATGTTTAGGATTGTGATTGTGTACAAGTGGCCTGGAAATAAAGCATGGTGGCATTAGTGTGCATGAAACTGATATCCCTATAATTTTTAATTTTTCTGCTTTGTGCTGTGAATGATGTTCTTTTTCTCAAGGAACTGTTTACTTTCTGTTGAACCGGCATGTTTAGGATTGTGATTGTGTACAAGTGGCCTGGAAATAAAGCATGATGGCATTAGTGTGCATGAAACTGATATCCCTATAATTTTTAATTTTTCTGCTTTGTGCTGTGAATGTGAATTATATGAGTTGAATATGTTGGATCTTTGTATTACATGATTAGTATCAATATGACACTATTACTTAAGCTATAGCATTAACCGAGTTCATTGATGATTTAACAATTGCAACAAGATGCCATGTGAGAGTGAGATTATTTGAATATTCGTATGAGATGTGCAAATCTAGAACTTGCCTTGTTGGTCTTACTAAGGTAATTTGAACTGAACACTAGAAGATGATCATAGGCCATTGTTGTATTAAGCCCACTTAAGCCTAAAATGAATTAACCAAATCATGTGTCAAAATCTTTCCCTTTTGGTCCAAATGTTTGAGCCTAACGAATACCAGTCTTTCTTTTTACCCAGTTAACCTTCCCTTAAAGTATTGTTAAAAAATTTTTTTGGCCCTGGTCCCTCCGTGGACATCGTGCACCTCAACATAGGCCAAAAGCTTAAGTTGAGGGTGGCTATCGCAAAGTTACCTGAATTCTGGCCCTGGTCCTTTCTAAGGATAATATGTACCTTAGCTCATACTAAATGTGTAAGTTGAGGGTGGCTATTATGAAGGAAAGAAAGAAAAACAAGGGTACAAATAGAGTTGTGTGTAGAGCAAAGGAAGCATATAGTGTAAGAATGATAAAAATTCAAAGTGTGAAGCAACAAAAAGAAGTGAAAAGATTCAAAAGTTGTAATCAAGAAGAAGTCAAGAAAGAAATCACACTCAAGCTGATAGAAGTCAGAGGGAAAAGAGTATAAAGCAAAAAGAGAATGAAAAGTGGCTGAAAAAGAAAGGTAACGAGCCAAACTAGATGTTAAGGAGGGGTGGGGTGAAGTAACTTAATGTCCAAATATACCACGCCTAACCCCGAGCCTATGTTACAAGCCAATAAAGTCCTATAGTGATTCTAGTGAGAAGTTTGAAAAGCCAAAGTAAAGAAAATAAGGGCAAGCCTATGGTATTGTGCACATATTGTATTGAATTCATTCTGAGTGTGAGTGTATAATGAGTCCTTAGATTAAAAACACAACTTATGTGTAAAAAAGGGATTTCTTTGTAGTGAGGGCTCAAGTTGTGTTATTTGAAAGTTTATATCCTGGTAAATTTCTATATGTGTATGTATGTGTGTCTATTAGTATATCGATGTCATGTATTGATCTGCATAAGTTAGCTTGTTAGATTTGTAATGAAATTGCACTTAGTTGAGAGTGAATAAGGAGGAGGGAGATTGAGGAACTTGTTGTGTGATTGCTTGAAGTCTAGGTTGCTTATATACTCGTGTCGTCTAGAGTTTGTTGTGTCGCTTGAGGACAAGCAAAGATTTTAAGTTGAGGGTGTTGATGTACCATGAAATTACGGTACTTTTGATGCATTAAACTTGGAATTTACCATGTTACTTAAGTGGTTTGTTATTAGATTTAATAGTTTTTTGTGTTAAAATTGCAAGAAATAGGCCTTTTGGAGCAGTTGAGAAGATTGATGCAGCAGCAGTAAGATTTTGGTAATGTATGAGACAGACTACGAACCATCAATTGATTGACAAGTCATTAGTTCAGGTCGTAGGTTCAGGGGCCTGATGAATTGGCTTAGTATGGAATGATGGACCAAGATGACGGGCCGTAGATCCTGCTACAAACCGTAGATGCTCAACCGTAGAAAACATCAGAGAGGGTCACCTGCAGAACTTGAATGACGGAAGAACAGGACGGGTCGTACATTGAATGACGAGTCATAGATCATGCCCGTAGAAAGAAGCCCTCAGTAATTATTCTAACTGCTGAATGACGGTTGGGACCTACGAGCTGTAGGTCTGTCTACGAGCCGTAGGTTGCCAACTATAGATGACTCTGCCCAGGCCAAATTTTCCCAAATTTCCTTTTCCTAGTCTAATTAGGATTTGTTTTCTATATATACCTTATGTAAATTCCATTTTTAGGGGTTGACTAGTTTTTGAATATTACCTTATGTCTTTGGGAATTACTTTTCATCTTTTGAAGAGATTAATTCTTGAAGATTGATTTATGCAATTTGCTTTTGATTTTCAATTCAAGATTGTGGAATTCATCTATAATCCCTGTAAGTTCATGATTTATTCAAACCCTAATTTGAATTGTGAACAACAAGCATTAGTAGCTCAATCCACAACTAGGGCTGTGGGAACCATGAGTAATTAACAAAAGTAAAACTAATAATGTTGTAATTCTTGATAGTGTTTATGCATGTTTTTATTAATCTCTTAGTTTTGAATGCTTTTTAATGGGGGCCCACGTTACAACTCGCCTCGTTCCTACTTGGCGGACCAGGTAGTAATGAATGAGAAAGAGATTACGCAAAAGAGATTTAGCGTTGAGTAGTCCGCTATCTAATAACCCAACCTAGAAATAGTTGTGGGTTAATCTGGATCAAAGGTAAGGGTTAGTAAATCGACACACGTAGATGGACCAATATGCGTAGTGAAATTCCCTGTTTAGAGGACCAATCACTTAGGGATACATAACTTACCGATCATGCATGCTAGACATTAGAAAGAATTACCATTGTTAGGTTTACTGAGTTAAGGGCTTATGAGGAACACATAAACCCTAGTTTCATTCTCATAATGATATCTCGAACTGCATAATTTATGCTATTTGTTTATTTGTTTTAATTCCTCTCCAATAGTTTTAATTCTAGTTTATCAAAATCCTCCCTTTCTTTTAAAGATAATTAGGCTAAATGTACAACTAATCTTAATTAGCCTAAGTCTGAACCATATTCCTCGAGGGAGGTGTAATTTGGGCGATATCAGTTACTAATCCAAGCTTAAATGTTACATAGTAGCTCATTAAATCTTGAATCAAGCTTATGTGAGAAAACCTTTCACCAAACCATGATTCCTTAATATGTGAGAAAATCCTATCACAATTTCATTGATACTCATCTTAAAGCATCATAATTCAAAAATCATTCATTTTCATAAATTATGCATAACTTCATGAAAACATCAATCACAGATTCATAGTTTCTTCATAAGTTCATATCTTTTACGATTCATAGTCAAAATCAAGATCAATGCATGGGTTCATGTGATTTCAATTGGAAAGCATGTAATTGAGTTAAAACCATCATAATAAGATCAAAATCAAACAATTGGATCTACACAAATAGAATCCATGAAGAATGGAATTAAAACCTAATCAATTTTGGAGAAATTTAACTGGGGAGAAATGAGAAACTTTAGGGCTCAATGGGTGAATGGAACCCATTGATGAAGCCCTATATATCTTGAGGATCAAATCCCAAAATAAATGGAGGAATTGGAGACTTGATGCTTGAACCCTAGATTTTCTTCTGTGAGCTTGAGAGGATTTGGAGGGGATGAACTTGGATGAGTTTAGGGAATGTGAGGGAATGAGTGAGTTGGGTTAATTTTAGGAATAGAAAGGTATTTATAGGACTTAGAAATAGGGGTAAAACATCATAGTATAGGTATTAGATGCATTGGAAAAGATCCAAATACCCTTAAAAATAATTGTCGAATGGTTCCTATAGTTCGTAGAACTTTCTGCGGCCCGTACTGGTTAATCGTAGAACCAACTTCAGAAACCCAAATTTCCCCGTACTTTCAATAAGACCTTTCTACGGTTCGTAGACCCCATCCATAGATCTCAACTTTTAGTCCAAAATTTCTCTAAGTTTGAACCCTTTCTACAAGATCATTATGTGACTCATAAACCAACTATGACCCTCATTTCCTTTAGTAAAACTGAGGTCTTAAATCAAATCTCTGAATCATCCCTACGGATAAATCTTACAACCCGTCAAAATATACTACGACTCATCCTGTCAAGTCGTAGGTTCAACATTAGAAACTTGAAATTCCAAAACTCAACTTGGCTTCCTACAATACCTTTCTATGGCTCGTTGGACTTCCTACCGTCACCGCTTCAGCAAATTTTCTACAACTTTTTCCTTCCTAATTGACTTTCAGATTTCTAAGGTGTTACAATATCTCCCCCTTGGGAACATTCCTCCGTGAATAGGACTCAAGCTAGCATGAATAGAGTAGGAGAGAAACTACCAACCCAACATGAATGCAAATCTCATTAAAATGAGCATAAACATGGAGAATCACTCCAAGCTAAATCATAATATCAAGATCAAGTTTTTCACGAACGTGCATGCATATGGAAACATGAGAATGACAAAAATGCATGAATCCAAAAAAATGAACCATGAAGAATTAATACCTCAAGCTAGAGTAGAGGCGGAGGTAAAGAAATGAGGATACCGGGACATCATATCGGTTTCGGCGTGATCTTTGGCATATTTATATGCCAAATTACTACAAAGTACCCACCTTTATCTTAGTTTCGAGAACATGTTCTATTCTAATTGTGGTTGTTTGAATGATAATTGCGATGATTGCACACTAATATACATGATTAGCCATTTTGCAGGGTTCCTAAGAGACATGTGCGCATAATGAGAGCAAAGGAAACAAGGATGACTAAGATGCTTCAAAGGAAGGTCTGGCGTAGAGCTCCAGCTAGCCTGGTGCATTGGGGACACAGGGCGCCAACTTGAAAACTTCAGAGAGCACTTTTGGGCGCACTGCAAGCGCATTACCCAGCCCTGGGCCAACTTTCCTAACAAAGTTGAGTTAAATTAGGAGTCCAAATTAGTTTAGAATGGGGAAATTATTTCCAAAACTTCATAAATAGGACCCCTAGGGTTATTTTGAAGCGGGTCGACTACTTTTTGGTGTGTAAGAGCAAGGAATTACAATTCATCCTAGATTTCAATTCTCGACTCCTTCTTTAAGTTCGAATTTGATGAAAACTATTGTTTTTTAGTTTATGAACATTCTAAGTGGCTAAAAACCTTTGTTCTGGGCTATAGCTACGGGTTATTATTGAACATTGAATTGCTTTTGAATTAATTATTGGTTATTGCTTAAATTACTTTTGTGTTCTTGATGTAGTATTTCATGATTGGCCACCATAGAAATAAACATCTCTTCTAGTTTTGGACTCGGGAGACGAAGAGATAGATAGACGAAAAAATACCGAAAGCTTGAACTTTCTTGCATATCACTTGATTAGATTTGTGTTTAGGAATGACACCCGGATGAACACCAAGCTTGGTTAGGCTACAGGATAAAATTTAAATGCTCATCAATTTGGCCTATCTATCCCCGCTCAACGATGTAGTTAGGCAGTCAATTGGAGTAGGCAATTAGAGGTCGGGAGACAATGATTATAAAATCAACCATGTAAATCAGTAATTTGATAACCTGAGTTAAGTCATTGCATTAGATATGATACATGACACCCTAAGCATGTTGCAGCCCTGGCTTTGTCTCTTGTTTAACACACATCGAAATCAAAGTTTTCCTTGTTAGTTAGTTTAATAAATTAATTATTCGCAGTAGTAGTAAACATAAACCACCTTATATTGATAATACTTTCTTTAAATTGTAGAAATAATAGAGTTAATATAAATTGATCATAACTCCTTTGAATTCGACAACTCAGTTCTTAAACGAACTATATTACTTGCGTGATCACGTACACTTACGTTTGCAATTGGGAGCAACATGTTTTTGGCGCTGCTGCTAGGGACTTTAAAATTCATTTAAGTCTACTAGTCAACTGTTCAAGTTCTAATAAACTTGATCTTAGTTGTTTGTTATTGCAGGCACTAAAAGCTAAAGTCTTTCTCAGAAAGGAGATCTTGTTGAACCAGATGATGAACCTGAAAGAGCTCTTCGACTACGAAGAAACTGGCGAACCAAGGGCAAGAATAGGAATTAAGACTAGGTTTCCAAAGAAACCTTGAGGAAAACCTACTTGACGATCGCGAGGAACACATGGAAGAAGAACAGATGGAGGTACCGGCAGTGATAGATGCAAGGCCAGTCCGTGATGTGGCAGTCCCACTCACCACCAATGTTGCATCAAGTATTCATAAACCACCACAGGGTGGTAGATTTGAGTTGAAACAAGCTATGGTGTAATTCATTCATTCGACTGGGCAATTCACTAGCGTGCCTCATGAAGATCTGGAAGTGCACATAAGAACTTTTCTAGAAATAAGTGACACTTATATTCCGCATGGGGTATCAACTGATTATGTGCGATTGACTCTCTTCCCATTCTCACTATTGGGAGAAGCAAGGTGGTGGTTGGATTCTGAGCCACCCAATTCCATCACCACATAGGACTATCTAGCAAAGAAGTTCCTTAATCGATTCTTCCCATTGGGCGGAACTGCAAGGTTAAGGAGTGCGATCTTGAGTTTCAAGCAAAAAAGTGGGGAGAACATGTACCAAGCCTGGGATCAATTTAAACAAATGTTGCTCTCTTGCCTGCATCATTATCAGGCAAATGAAGTACTAGCCCACACCTTCATTGAATTCCTTGAATATAATGCAAGGGTACTACTGAATACTGCAGTAGGTGGGCAAGCCTTAGAGAAGAACTGTCATGAACTGGTTAAACTCTTCAACAAACTATGAGAAGGCAACCCAGATTGGAATGGTGGTACGCAAAGGAATACAATGCAAAAGTCTGCAGGAATGTTAGAAGTGGATCAAGCAACTATATTAAATGCAAAGTTTCATGCTTTAGCAAATTATATTACCACGCAGTTCAAGAAGCTATCAATCGGGTAGCAACAAGCACAGGTAAATGCGATACAACAACCTCAAGGATGGTGTGAAGTTTACGGTAGTGGAGACCATGGGGCTGAATATTGTGGATCAAATCCAGACTCCGTAAATTATCTAGGTAATGCACAAAGAGGTGGAGGCATGCAGAACTATGGTAACATATAACTCAAGTTGGAGGAATCACCTTAACTTCTCATGGGGTGGAAATCAAAATCATCATCAAAACTAGGCGCAAGGGCAAAACAAATATCGATAACAAGGGAACAGGCCGCGGTCTCAACATCATAGCCAAAGTAATAATCAAGGTACGAAGTAAGGCAGTATGACTAATGAGGAGATTTTTCAAAAGTTGAGTACATAGATAAATACAAAAGTGGATAAGATGGGAGAAGATTTGAGAAGCACACAGTTGTCACAGAAAAATATGGAAAGGCAGTTTGCACAATTGGCTAATGCTATAAATTTGCGTCCACAAGGAGGTCTTTCAAGTAACACGGTTCCTAACCCAAAAAAATTGATTGTTGTGAGTACAAGAAGTGGGTTACAACTAAAGGAGCTAGCTCCAAAGAAGAGAAGTACTGAAGTGGTATGTGAAGAGAAGATACAAGAAAAGGTGGGAAAAATTCAAATGTTGAGAAGGTTGTTTCTCAAGTAAAACCACCACCCCCTTTTCTACAAAAGTTTGAAAAGCAGAATGAGGATAAATGCTTCTGTAAGTTTCTCTCTCTCCTCAAACAAGTTCACATTAATCTACCTTTGGTTGATATTTTACAGGGAATTCCTAAATACGCCAAGTATGTGAAAGAGATAGTGGTAAACAAGAGGAGATTGACCGAATACAAAACAGTAGCACTCACCGAAGAGTGCAGTTCTAGAATTTAGAATATTCTACCCAAACAGTTGAAAGATTTAGGTAGCTTCACAGTACAGAACACCATTGGTCAAAGTGTTCATGTTCGGTGATTATGTGATTTGGGTGCTTGTATAAACCTCATGCCGGCATCCTTGTACAAGAAACTTGGGTTGGGTAGTCCAAAACAAACAACTATCATCCTCCAACTTGCTGATAGATATATGGCGAGGCTGTAAGGAGTAGTAGAAGATGTGTTGGTACAAGTGGGGTCGCTGATCTTCCCTGTGGACTTTGTGGTTCTAAATTTTGAGCCTGATCCTGAAGTTCCATTTATTTTGGGATGACCATTCTTAGCCATGTGCGAGCATTGATGTCATGACCTAAAGTACCCCCTAGACGTGACATGGTGTACAAGTCCCCGAAAGGGCTTATACAAGCCACTTAGCATGCATCATACAAGATAATAGCAATTTAAGAGTTCAAAAGGAAATTCATTATCAAAGAGTTTACAAAGCATAGTAGAAGTCTAGACATAGTCTCAAAGCCATCTAATACATTAATGTAGGGGGGGGCATGTTATGGTATATACCAAATTACCATACCATATCAAAATTTTTAATACCGTGGTTTTTATATTATGGTATTTGGTATGGTATATGGTATACATTTTAATTTTTTTTTGGGTATTCGGTACGACATTTGGTATTTAGAAATAACATACCGAAATACCGAATACCATACCAAAATATATAGTTACATAAATAACATATATACATATATAATTAAAATACTAACAAATATGCAACCTAGTATAAGTATAAATTAAATGTTTAGAAATTGAAACTCTGACTACTGTATTTTGATTGAAATGTAATTGATTAACAAAGGGGGTTGTTTGTACTTTATTTTGAATATATATTTCTACATGTGTAATGTGTTAGTATGATACAATTGACACCTTTTTAAAATTGTGGAAATCATAATACTCTATTATATGAGTACATATTAGTCAAAGTTGAATAAACTATGACTACCGATTTACCATGCCGTAGAATACCGAAACAAAACTTCAATATACCGAACCATACCGAATTAAATTGGTATGGTAATGGTATAATATTTTAAAAATTGAATACAAAAATTATAGTATCGGAACTTTCAAATACCATACCTTACCATACCATGCCCACCCCTACATGATTGGAAAGAAAGTGGGACGTAACCCATACAAGTCTTAAAAGTAAAATGACATAAAAGGGAAAATGGGGCTATTTGCTCGAATGTATAAGGACTCACCAATCATCAACTCTCGAAAGCTACGACTAGCCATGGGTGGATGGAGATAAGCCGGACCCTACGCTTATAAGAAAATGTAGGCAAGAGTATGCATTAGTACAAAATATACCAAGTATGATAACTATGCACATAGGTTGTAAAATCATGCATAAAGGGACATTTCCATGACATGCAAAGACCAATGCTAAAACATGAAGTAAAAAGGGTTAGAAAACATAAGTCATAAACCAAGGTCAATGCAAGCTAAACATCTTTAAAACATTTGGGAGATACTTCTAGAAGTAACCTTAGTTCATTTTGTGGGAAGTTTACCATTAACCGACATAAAGACCATGTGAGCTACCAAAATGGAATCTGATGTCCTCCCTACATAGAAAAAGGGTCGCCTTACTTGCCAAGGTAGGACTCTAAATCTCTAGCTTATGTGGATCCACTAGCTAATGTCTATCTAGACAATCATCCTATGGTGGCACATAGGTATGGGATAAGGAGATTGCTACTAGAAACCCGGCCTCTAGCTACGGGAGAGCCTCCATCTCAATATCCTCTCGGTGCTTAGTAAAAAGCCCACGGAATAGTCATAAATCAATTTCTTCTTATTATCCATGGAAAGGTACAACTAGAGTACCAATCCAAGCTAAAGTTCATTAAAATAGACGTTTCATCTTCCATGGACTAGTCTAAGCTTATGTCATTTAGAATAGCTCCTTAAATCTTGATTCAAAGTTTAGTTGAAAAAACCTTTCAACTCTAAGAATCCTTTATGTGAGAAAATCCTTTCACAATAACAACATTGATGCTTTACTCACAAACCAACTTTAAATCATCATAAAGTTCATAATTGAACATGCATACTTTCATAAAAATCATCTTTAAATCATTCATAAATTCATCATGGAATCATAGCTTTTAGAAATCATAAATCATGCATGGGATCATCTAACTTCATAAAATCCATCTTTTGATGGTTCAAACCCATCAATAAATCTAAATCTAGAAATTTAGGGATTTCACATGGGTTCATGGGGATTCAAATTAAAACATGCAATTTAACTCAATTCAAGCTTAAAGAGACATAATTCAATCAATTTGATCATAATTTGCAAGAACCCACATGACAGAAGAAAACCCTAATTTCAATTGAGAATTCTAACTTGTAAAATTGAGGAATTTGGGAACCCTATAGAGGAAATGACTCCATAGATGAAAGCTATCATACCTCAATGCCAAAACCTTGAAATCAATGGGGGATTAGGAGGCTTGATCTTGTAATCCTAGATTCTTCTTCTACTTCTTCAAGGTTTTAGAGAGAGAAATATTTGGAGAGGTTTTGAGAGTAATTGAAAAGTGATTGGGAAGGATGGATTTTAGGATTAAAAAGGTTTATATAGTGCTAGGAATAGTAGCTAACCAACTTAGTTTAGGAATAAAATCATTTGAGGAAAAGACTAAGAGACCCATTTAAAATTTCTCCCGACTACCTCACCGACGGTTTGACCTACGGTTGGTAGGTCAACCAACGAGCCGTTGGTGCCAACCGCAGGTCACACTGGTTGGGCATCAAAATTCCATCAAAGTTTACCTCTAAAACAGTGGCACCAACGTCTGCCACCTACGGTTGGTAGGTCAAACCACCAGCCATTGGTGGTGGTCGTTGGTCACACCATTTTCCCCCAAAAATTGAAAGTTTTCATTCTTTTTGAATACGGGGTGTTACAATTGATTGACGTAGCAACTAGGCAGTTGACCATGAGAGCTCATTATAAGGTTGAGGTATTTGATGCCTATCGTACTTTAGAATTGCCTTCTGTTTGTGAAAAGTTGTCTGCTATTACGATCTTCGATCTAGCAGTAGAATCACATTGTATAACTTCTAAAGGTCCCTTGGAAAGAGTTTTGATGGGACATGACATAGATGTAGCTACAGAGGCTCAAGAGATTGTTGCTTGTCTTGATGTGGCGCTAGTTGGAATACAAAAATGAGTATTGGAATCATTAGAGTGAGTGTTGGGCCTTCCTCCCAAACCCTCGAATGAAGAGGCCCCCAAACTACAACTATAATCTCTTCCGGTGGACTTGAGGTATGCATATCTTGGCAATAATGAAACTTTACCAATGATACTTTCTACGGAATTGTCTGAAACACAGGTTGATGCGAAGGAAGAAAGCTATCGAGTGGAAAATTTCTGATATTCATGGGGTTAGTCCAGCATTGTGTATGCATAAAATCTACATGGAGGAAGACCACAAGCCGAGTGCACAACACCAACGTCGGCTAAATCCATTGATGAAGAAAGTGGTGAGAAAAGAAGTGATCAAGTGCTTAGATGCAGAAATTGTGTACCCTATCTTCGATACTAAATGGGTAAGCCCTGTGCAGTGTGTACCAAAGAAAGGTGGCATGACAGTGGTAAAGAATGAAAAGAATGAGTTGATTCCCACAAGAACTGTCACCGGATGGAGGATTTTCATGGATTACCAGAAATTAAATGATGCTACAAGAAAGAAGCATTATCATGTCCCTTTCATTGATCAAATGCTTGACCGTTTAGAAGGGCAGGAGTACTATTGCTTTTTAGATGGGTACTCCAGATATAATCATATTTCAATCGCACCTGAGGACCAAGAGAAGACCACTTTCACTTGTCCTTATGGCACATATTCTTTCAAGCGCATACCATTCGGACTCTGCAATGCTCCGGCTACCTTCCAGAGGTGTATGATGGTGAATTTCCATGATATGGTGGAAGACTTTGTGGAGGTATTTATGGATGATTTCTCTTTCTTTGGGAAGTCTTTTGAGGTATGTCTTCGAAACCTTGATAAAGTACCCGCTCGTTGTGATGATACCAACTTCGTGCTTAATTGGGAGAAATGTCACTTCTTGGTTTGACAAGGCATAGTTTTGGGTCACAAAGTGTCAAAGTAGGGACTCGAGGTTGATAAATCAAAAGTTTAGGTTATAGAGAAGCTGCCCCTTCCGATTTCTATCAAAGGGGTTAAAGTTTCTTAGGGCATGCAGGTTTTTACATGAGATTCATCAAGGATTTTTCCAAGACTGCTAGACTAATGTGCAGCCTTTTGGAGAAGGAGGTGAAGTTCAAATTCGATGAAAATTGTTTAAAGACTTTTGAGGTGTTGGAGCAGAACTTAATTGAAGCTCCAATCCCGATTGCTCCTAATTGGGAGCTACCATTTAAACACAAGTGTGATACAAGCGATGTAGCAGTGGGTGCAGTATTGGGACAAAGAAAAGACAAAGTGTTCCATTCGATCTACTATGCAAGCAAGACCCTTGATGCTGCTCAAGCTAATTATACAGTGACTGAGAAGGAGATCCTTGCTCTAGTGTTCGCCTTCGACAAGTTTAAATCGTATTTGGTAGGGACCAAGGTAATTGTTTATACTGATCATGTAGCTATTAGGTACCTATCAACAAGAAGGACGCCAATCCGAGGCTAAATCGATGGATATTTCTTCTCCAAGAATTTGATCTTGAGATAAAAGACCGGAAGGATACTGAAAATCAAATAGCTGATCATTTGTTAAGGTTAGAAGACTTCTCTCATGTGCATGAAGGGGAACAAATACGTGAAGAATTTTCAGATGAGCAGTTGATGGCCTTGGACATCTCCCAAGTGTCGTGGTATGCCGATATAGTAAATTTATTGGTGAGTGGAGTGTTTCCTCCAGGCGCAACTACCCAACAGAGAAAGAAGCTAACACATAATGCTAAATGTTATATTTGGAATGCACCATTCTTGTTCAAACAAGGAGTTGACCAGGTGGTAAGAAGATGCATTCTGGATAATGAGGTCAAGCAAGTGCTCAAGAGTTGTCATGCAAATCCTTATGGAGGACACCATGGAGGAGAGTGCACGGCTCATAAGGTATTGCAATCCGGCTTATTTTGGCCCTCTCTTCTCAAAGATTGTATGGCCTATGTAAAGGGATGTGACCACTGCCAAAGGTTTGATACTATATTAAGAAGACATGACATGCCACCAAACAATATTATTGAGGTGGAAATCTTTGATATGTGGGGTATTGACTTCATGGCTCCCTTCCCATCATCAAGTGGAAACCAATATATTCTTGTGGCGGTTGATTTATGTGTCCAAATAGGTTGAGGCTGTAGCTCTTCCAATGAATGACTCAAGAGTGGCGATTAAATTCATTTAGAAGCACGTTTTCACTCGTTTTGGTACTCCAAGTGCGACCATAAGCAATGGGGGTAAGCACTTCATTAACCATCTAGTGAAGAATCTTCTTGCTAAGTATAGTTTACGGCATAAGGTAGCTACAGCTATCACCCCCAAACCAGTGGTCAAGTCAAAGTGTCAAATCGTGAGGTGAAGCAAATACTACATAAAACAGTGAATGCACAGTGAAAAGATTGGTTTGAGAAGCTTGATGATGCATTGTGGGTGTATAGGACTGCATATAAAATACCACTAGGGGCTTCTGCCTATCACATGGTGTTCGGAAAAGCATGTCATCTTCTGATAGAGTTAGAGCACTAAGCGTATTGGGCAACAAAAAAGTTGAATCTTGACCCTGAGCTAGCCGGTAGGAAGAGAATTGGTCAATTGCATGAACCTGAGGAGTTTAGGCTCCACGCTTATGAAAATGCGAAGATATACAAAGAGATGGCATGACAAGCACATAATCTCTCACAATTCCTCTCCAAGCCAAAAGGTACTACTCTTTAACTCTAGACTTAGAATATTCCCCAGAAAACTAAGGTCTAAATGAGTGGGCCCTTCGAAGTAGTGAGGATGACACAACATGGTGCGGTAGAGCTTAAAGGCAAAAATGCCCCGTTGTTCTTGGTGAATGGGCAAAGGGTCAAGCACTATTTTGGTGAAGATACGGACTGAGATCGAGAAGCTCTTGAGCTAAATGATGAATGATCCAAGTTGAGTCGAGCCGCAACGTTAAACAAGGCGCTCCACGGGAGGCAACCATGAAACTATGTAATATTTAGTTAGTTTTTTATTGAGTTTCATTTTTACTTGTTTAGTTAGTCTGAGTTTTGGTTAGGAATTGGTTGGATTTTTCTTTTCACTAGACTTTTAGTGAAGTTTGATTTATTTGTAATAGTTAGGAACTAAGAAAAAAGAAAAAAAATAATACAAAATACAAAAAGAGCAGTCGTGCCACGACCAAAACTAAGGCGCCGAGTGGGAGGCAACTCACCATTAACGTAGTGTGGTTGATGCACAGGACTTGGAGGGCGTACCATGCGAAAGAATGAACGGTTGCGCAAGAAAAATGGCGAACGAGGTCTAGTCAAGGCCGGGTGCGCCGCGCCAAGGCCAAAACTTCAGAGGCCTATTTTTGGCGTACTGCAGGGGAAGCGCCCCCTTAACGCGCCAGGCCTAAGTACCACGGTGCCGATTTAGGTGCAGCTCAGGCGCATCGAGCTAGAAGCCAAAGTTCAGAGGCTCATTTTAGACGCACTGCAGGGGCAGCGACCCCTATCGCGCCTACACCCCTGCCCAAATTTTTTTTTCTTTTGGTGGGCTCCACTCGAAATTTAAACCCTCTAACTTAAACTTTATCCCTTTTAATCCTACACCTACCAAAATTCACCCCACTTTCTCTCACTCTTTCTCTCTCTACCTGACCCTTTCTCCTCCAATTCTCTAAACATTAACAAGTTTTTCTTCTTCTTCTCCACCCACATTCTTCCACAAATCTCCAATTCCTCCATTAAGACTTCCCAAAACCTTCTTCTAATCAGTTGTGATCCATCCCCAACCACCAAAAACTATTAATTTCTAAAGAAAAAACAAAACCCACAAACCCCACCTACCCGACTGCCTACCCGACCACCCCCCCACACCTAAAAAACATTTCTTCTATTTTCTTCTAATTTTGTAGGTTTAATGGCTCCTAAAGGAAAGCAAATTGAGGTTAGTGTTGGAAGTAAGCGCAATCAGAAAGGGCCTCCACCGGAACTTGTAGTTGAGCATCTACCGGATTGCCACCACTTAAATTCGGTAAGCAAGCGGTTGAACATTATGGAGAAGAGTGGTTTGGTTGTCAATAGGAAGAAACATACTTGGGTAATTAGCATGTCAATGAAGGGCGGCTACTTGCCGAATTTCCTCAAATTCACGCAAAAGTTCAATCCTTGAGTCTTCAATGCATCTCTGTTGATCAAGGTGAGGGTAATTTGAGCCTTGTGAGGGAATTTTATGGTAATTGGAATACGTACCATTTGCATCGTAGTAGGGGTGTTATTCGGGGTAGTCGTGTGGGATTTTCGGTGGAAGTTTTAAATGACTTCTTAGGTACCCGTAATTGTGATCACACTGAGTTCCAAGACACGATAGAGCGGCCTCCATATCGTGATATTCGTCATAATTTGTGTAGGTAAACTCTATTGCTAGGTGGGAAAGAACAAAAGATACAGGTCGACATTCGACTCTTCATTACACCCACTTCAACTAAGAAGCATGGGTATGGTAGAAAATTGTGTCAACTACGGTTTTTCCATGCAAACAAACATCAGAGGTTACGAGGGAAAGGGTAGTGCTCATATAAAGTCTCATGAAAGGGATGCCAGTGAATGTGGGTGTGATTTTGCATCATAATATGCTGAAATTTAGGAGCAATAAGAGATGGCATTTTTTTTATGGGAGCCTGCTCAATAGATATCTACATGCGTTGGAGATTGAGGAGGAGGTTCATGATATGTGTCAACCCCGTGCGCCTCATTTTGTATGCCATGTGGTTGATGTTACTAAGACTATGTCGCATGATACGTCTCATAGGAAAGTGTTATCTACTGCGGAGAGGTAGGCGTGCGATGATAGTTTTATGGGTAGAATGTATGGAATGGCTAAGCTTCAATTGCGGAGTGGGGGTCGTCCGGTGACTAAGGAAGAGATAGTGTCATTGGTTGAGCATTACCCTCTGACGGATAGCGCAATGTATATGTGTCGTATGTGCCCGGTATTCACAGAGCCTATCGATGATGATGATGCCACGGCGGATGAGGAGGATGAGTCAGAGGATGATGCTAATGATGGATATGATGACACCGGTGTTGATGATGGTGATACGGCCTTAATGGCTGTGGATTTTTGCCACGAATGTGGAAACTGCGGATTGAGAGCGCGTGACCTAGAGGAAAAACAGGGAGTTGTCTTTCACTCTTACTTTGTTTGAAATTGTGCAATGGGGACAATGCATTGTTTATGTTTGGGGTAGGGGATCCCTTATATATATTTTATCACTTTATTGAGTCTTTTTATTTTTTTATGTGGGTTCCTTCGCTTTTGTTTTTGGCTCTTTTCCTGAGAATAGTCCCATTGAACCACCTAGGACTAGTATTTTTTTAATTCTGTTGAGTCTTAGAGTCGTCATAGAGGTGATAGTTCCCAATGATGGATGGATGATGTCATGCCCCAAACTCGAGTGGCGCAACTAGCACCTTATGCCAAAACTTAGGCTTGAGCCGATCCTACTGAACCACTTGCTAACGGTGCATGGTAGCCACACACAGTCAAGAGAACAAACAGGTATATCTCGGCTTAAAATAAGCCTTCGGCCAGCAAGGCCCCTATCAATAGCTCTACAAAGAAATAGTTATTCCCAACAATTTATATAAAACAATAACAAACTAGCATAGAAGTCTGTTTGGGCTATCAAGGTCACCATGATATCTAGGAAAGCATAAACGCTATGTGGGCCGTCAAAGCCACCACGATCTCTATACAGAAGCTGAAAATAGGTATTTATCTAACAACATGTCAAGCAGTTATCAATCATCAACCAACAAGAAAGCAAGGCCAACGTGGCCAATATCCCGTCTATACAACCCAACACACTTTTTTGCAAGCCTCTACGAGTATAACATTTGGATGGGACAGGGCCCCGGCCCACCCAAAATCTATAAAAAGCAAAACAAGCAAACCTCTGGGACTCCGGCAACCCCTGGAAGAAAGGAGTGAACCAATCAGCTTGATAGGCGGCTATGCTAATCAGCAGGTTTATGTTGTTGTCACTGAGGACCTGCAGGCATGAATGCAGCGCCCCCCAGCAAGGGGCATCATTACAAAACAATGTACCGAGCATGTAAGGTAGATTGAAAGCTGAAACTGAAGTATAATGATAGAACGAAAAGGCAGGGGTGAACACAAGTAGAATACCTTATCAACCCACAGTAAGATAATATAAACACATAACAAGCAATAACCTGATCAGGCCCTCATAAGCCCGACAGGTACAAATAACATACAATCACTATAAGTCCTAATGAGCGTAAACAGTTGCTAAATACCCATATTAGCCGCCTTACTTGGGTCCCAATGATAATCTGATCTGAACTGTCTGAATGTACATGTGCCATGATCTAAACTGTTTGAATGTACATGTGCCATGAATCAACGCAAATCTTAGGCTCTGTGGTACAACACATATATGTTTCCCCGTAGGTACAACCTACCCGTCCTGTAGGCACGTTCTACCCGGCCCGTAGGCTCGGTCTACCCAGATCGAAAGTTCGGTCTACCCAACATAAAGGCTCAGTCTACCCGACCCGAAGGCTCGGTATAAGAATCAATTTGTATGCTCAAGAACCTTCCTATGTCAGTGTCTTCTGAGGCCAAAACAAGCTAATAGGCGGTAGCTAGACAATAAAACATCACAATAATGAAAAGTAATCATAATTAATCAAAACCCAATCACAACATGCTTTTCTAGGCCACTAAACAAGGATTAGAGTGTTGCCGATAGACAGCATATCATATGGTCGTAGCCAACTCAATAGAATAAGGCTCCTGGTCAAATAATGACAACACTCCGTCCATAACAAGCTTAGGCAATTAGGATCATGCCAGAAGAGAAATAATAGCCTTAACATACCTTTCATCAAAAGCTCAGAAGGTGTTTCTATGATGCTTGGCCAACAAAAGTAATGCAACCACATGAAAATCCACAAGGCTGTAAGAATAAATCATAAGTAATTAATAAGGCGCTAATGCCCCACTCATGAACAGCCAAGTCCAAACCATAAAGTGAGGCCAAAAACAACAATTATCTGCAGCTAAATCCATAGAAGACAATCCAACAACATCTCGAAGGAGCAACAAGTTCCTGAGGCAACATACTAGGCTTACTTCACGTGGTTCAATCCAAAAGCCATCGTATGTGACTCCAATAATAATCACACCAACCCCTCATTACCTCCAGCACCTTAAAACCATCAGTACCCAACAATAATAGCCAAACTAAATAATACAAAGGGGCTTCCCATAACCACAATTTCAAAATCACCACCACGTGGCTCAAAAACCTATAAATATGATACAAGCACATGTAATTATGAAGGAGGGTTGTAAAAAGAAGATTACCTCAACCAAAATATCTGAAATAATAAGCTTAAGATTCTGCCTCCTTGTATCAATAAAAAATGGAGTCTAAATCAACAAGAAAATTATACCACAACGATGAGCTTGTAATGTAGAGCAACTTCCTTTAAACATCCGAGCTTAGAATCTAAGCATCAATGGAGTATTAGAAGGTGGGTTTTAAATTTTCTAGTTTTTAAGATTTTTATAATGGATAAAAGAGGAAGATGGTAGTCTTTTATAAAGACCACCTACTTAAAGTTAAGGGGACCCACTTTGAGGTGCCTGCTTGTGCAGTCTCACAAAAATGTGCATATCTCTCAATTTTGAAGTCGTATGGATGAACGGTTTAGTGCGTTGGAAACTAGACTCGTAGACCTTTGACTTTATAAGTCATGGGTATTCTAAC
Organism: Solanum appendiculatum; assembly: GCA_018342035.1. Taxonomy (NCBI): domain Eukaryota; kingdom Viridiplantae; phylum Streptophyta; class Magnoliopsida; order Solanales; family Solanaceae; genus Solanum; species Solanum appendiculatum. The sequence goes on along the minus strand of JAGDQO010001048.1, from coordinate 311,655 downwards.
TCTTTATATATTAGGAGAAAATTGTTGAGACATCTGAACCTGAAATACAGAGAATTCACTAACGACATTTACAATAACTTTTTTTCCAACTTTTATTTCGCAACTTCCTTGAACTTAAAACTTAATATACAAATATTCTGCACTCAAAATAACTCATATAACATCCTTCCTAATATGGTAGGTAGTCTTAGACTTACTCCAAATGTAAGAGTTAATTCCAACGTTCAAACGGGCGGGGTGTCACGGATGACGACCGTCTTAAGGGAAAATTAGTTACTAGGAGTAGTAGATTGAGAAACCGACCCTTTTGTGCTTTGAAACCTTGTCGTAAAAGTTAGCCAGACATCATGGGTAGTCACACTTGTATGCAACTTGAAATGAATTGGTAACTTTGAAACAAACATAGGCTCTTTGTTTTGACTCTAAAGAAATAAAGTTGTGCTTAATTGGGTGGAAACACCGCAATGTGAGTTGTATAAGCATACTAAATTGGTTATGTCCTTATGTATGTGATGATGCCATGTGTGGTGAGTAATTGTTTAGTTCTTGCATTGAATGAAGTCTAGAACGTGCCCCGTATGTTCTTAATAAGTAACTTGTATGAATTATGGAACATGATTGAGGCGTTTCTTTGAATAGACAATTCTCACTCTTTTGTGTGCTTCCAATTGAATGATCCTTAGTTAAGCCACGTTGAGACTTTTAGCTTCTATTCTTTTGATTAAACCACATATTGAGCCGGATCCCATTTTATTGATACCATGACTTTGTTTGATCCAAAATTTGATCCTTTAATGCACTATGTTAAGAAGCAAAATGGAAATAATGGTAGAAGTGAAATAGGGTGAAAATGTTTGTTGTGTGGTGAACTCCAAGAAAAGAGGTGTAAAAAGATGGTCCATGATCTTCAAATGTAAAAGCACTTGTGTTGAAAAAAATTATATTGCTTGAAAAGAAAAAAAAGTGTTTGAATAAACAAAAGGGCCAAGTGAAATAAGACCCGAAGGAGATTCATGAGTTGGTAACGAAGGAAAGGAGAAATAGGTGAAGAAGTATGTCGTAAAAATAAAACATGTGCATTAAATAGTCACTAATTATATTTTAAATGTATCCTCCCGTATCTTAAGCCGACATTACAACCAAATTAAAATCCTCTTGATTCCGTTATGAATACTTTGTTAAAATTAACATACACTAAGGGCAAGCTTAAGGCATGTTAGGATATGTAGGAACTTCATTTGTGAGAGTGAGTGTTTAAATTTGAAAAATAGGTCTTGTTTTGAAATACAATGTGCAAACATGATGTTTGTAAGGGTGGAAGGCTATACTAAAAATTGGTGAGGGCATTCATGACACATGTTTGGATGTATTATAGTTGGTGTGTTTTGTATGGTTACATTGGCCCAAAAATATTTGTGAAAGAGTCATTCATTGAGGCTATGTGTTGTTGATTGGTAAACTAACATGTGAGCGAAATTGTTACTTTATTGCACAAAGTGTGGGTTACAAAAGCATGATTAAATGTGTTTGGTTGATTTAAAGGTGGGTAGATAAGTCCAAAGGTAGTCGTGATGGGTTGATAGTTTAAGAATTGTTCGAGGAAAAACAAAGGATTAAGTTTGTGGTGGTGATCTTGGTCATATTTATATGCCAAATTACTACAGAGTATTCACCTTTATGTTAGTTTCGAGGACATATTCTATTCTTATTGTGGTGGTTTGAGTGGTCATTACGATGATTGCACATATTAATATACATGATTAGACATTTTGAAGGGTTCCTAACAGACATGTGCGCATAATGAGAGCAAAGGAAACAAGGACCACAAAGCTACTTAAAAGGAAGACCTGGCATAGTGCCCCAGCCAGCCTGGCACGTTGGGGGCGTAGGGCGCCAGCTTGAAAACTTCAAAGAGCACTTTTGGGTGCATTACCCCAGTCCTGGGCCGACTTTCCGGACAAAGTTGAGTTAAATTAGGAGTCCAAATTAGTTTAGAATGGGGAAATTATTTCCAAAACTATATAAATAGTACCCTAGGGTTATTTTGAAGGGGGTCGACTACTTTTTTGTGTGTAAGAGCAAGGAATTACAATTCATCCTAGATTTCAATTCTCTACTCCTTCTTTAAGTTTGAATTTGATGAAAACTATTGTTTTTGAGTTTATGAACATCATGAGTGGCTAAAAGCCTTTGTTCTTGGTTGTAGCTACGGGTTATTGTTGAACATCGAATTGCTTTTGAATTAATTATTGGCTATCGCTTAAATTACTTTTGTGTTCTTGATTTCATGATTGGCCCCCATAGAAATAAACATCTTTTCTAGTCTTGGACTCTAGAGAGGAAGAGATAGATAGACCAAAGAATTATAAAAGCATGATCATTCTTGTATATCACTTGTTTAGATTTGTGTTTAGGAATGACACCCGGAAGAACACTACGCTTGGTTACGCGACAGGATGAAATTTAAATGCTCGCCAATTGGGCCTGTCTATCTCCGATCAACGATGTAGTTACACAGTCAATTGGAGTAGGCGATTAGAGATCAGGAGACCATGATAATAAAATGAACCCGGTAAATCAGTAATTTGATAACCTAAGTTGATTCATTGCATGAGATGCGATACATGACACCCAAAGCATACTGCAGCTCTAGATTTGTCTCTTACTTATTTAACACACATCGAAAGCAAAGTTGTCCTTGTTAGTTAGTTTAATAATTTAATTGTTCGAATTAGTAGTAAATATAAACCACCTTATATTGATAATACTTTCTTTAAATTTTAGAAATAATAGAGGTAATATAAATTGATCATAAGTCCTTTGGATTCGACAACTCGGTTCTTAGAACTATATTTCTAAGGTGTTACAATATCTCTCCCTTGGGAACATTCGTCCGTGAATGGGACTCAAGCTAGTATGAATAGAGTAGGAGAGAAACTTTAAAGTTTAAATGGTATGCTCGGCTTGTCCATCAATCTGAGGATGAAAAGTCGTGCTAAGTGTCACTTGAGTACCAAGACCTTTTTGAAATGACTTTTAAAACTGAGATGTAAACTTAGTACCACGATTAGATATAATGAACAAGGAAACTCCATGCAACCTTATCATTTCCCGAATATAAAGTTTGGTATAATCTTTCTATGAGAATGAAGCCTTAATAGGAAGAAATTGAGCCAATTTCGTCATTCAATCCACAAAAACCCAAATTGAATCAAATTGTCGGTGCGTGTGAGGTAAACCCGTACTAAAGTCCATATTCAAATCCTCCCACTTACATGAAGAAATACTAATGTCTAGAGCAAACTTCTCAGTTTCTGATGCTCAACTTTCACAAGCTGGAAATTTGGACATTTAGCCATAAATTCTATAATATCCTTCTTCATCCCATTCAATCAATAAACTTCCTGCAAATCATGGTACATCTTGGTGGCTTCCGGGTGAATAGAATACTGAGAACCGTGAGCTTCTATCAGAATCTAATTTCTCAACTCAACAACATTCGAAACACATAACCGGCCTTGATATCGAAGGACATCGTCTCTCCCTTAGGAAAAAGCCTCAATGGCTTTTTTTGAAACTAACTTCTTCAAGTCAACTAGTACCGGATCAAGATCTTGTTTAGCCTTCACATTCGATACAAAAGACGATACTGATCCATTATGAACCTCTACACCACCTTCATCAGAATCAACCAAGCGAACACCCAATCAGGCCAATCTATGAACATCATGTACTAACTCCTTCTTATCATCCTCAACATGAGCAACACTTCTCATTGATAGTCGACCAAGAGCATCCGCCACCACATTTGCTTTTCTGGGTGATATAGGACATTGAAGTCGTAATCCTTCAATAACCCAAGCCACCTCCTTTGGCGAAGATTCAAATCCTTTTGAGTGAACACATATTACAAACTCTTGTGATTGGTAAACACATCTACATGAACACTATACAAGTAATGCCTCCAAATCTTTAGAGCAAACACCACCGCCGCTAACTCCAAATCATGAGTCAGATAATTCTTCTCATGCACCTTCAATTGCCTTGAAGCATAAGCAATGACTTTCCCATGTTGCATCAAAACACAACAAAGACCAATTCGTGAAGCATCACAATAAACGACAAAACCGTCTAATCCTTTCGGTAGTGTCAAAATAGGGGCTGAAGTAAGTCTATCTTTTAATTCTTGGAAACTCTTCTCACAAGCTTCCAACCATAGGAATTTCACCTTCTTTTGATTCAATTTTGTCAAAGGTGAAGCAATAAAGGAAAATCCCTCCACAAACATTCTATGGTATCCGGCCAAAGCCAAGAAACTTTGTATATCCGAAGCAGACAAATGTCTCGGCCAATTCTTAACCACCTCAGTTTTTTTAAGATCAACTTGAATACCTTCACCAGATACAATATGACCAAGGAAAGCAACGGATCTCAACAAAAACTCACACTTGTTAAACTTAGCATACAATTTCTGATCCTTGAGAATTTTCAACTCAACCCTCAAATGCTCAGCATGCTCATCCTCACTACGTGAGTAAATCAAGATGTCATCAATAAACACAATCAAAAGCATATCAAGATATTCATGAAGACTTTATTCATCAAATCCATGAATGTCGCATGGGCATTAGTCAATCCAAAAAACATCACCAAAAACCCATAATGACCATACCGAGTTTGAAAAGTCATCTTCGGAATGTCACTCTCCTTCACCCTGAATTCGTGATAACCCGATCGGAGGTCAATCTTAGAGAAGTAACTCACTCCTTGGAATTGATCAAACAAATTATCTATCCTTGGAATAGGATACTTATTCTTAATATTGACCATACTCAATTGTCGATAGTCAATGCACATTGGGAGAGAACCATCCTTCTTTTGAACAAACAACACCATAGCACCCCATGGTGAGATACTCGGTCTTATCCAACAAATCCTCTAAGTAATCCTTTAATTCCTTAAGTTCTACCAGGGCCATATGAAGGGAGGAATAGAAATAGGTTGCGTATCTAGAAGATGGTCAATACCAAAGTCTATTTCCCTTTCGAGAGGAATACCGAGAAAATCTTCGCGAAACACTTCTAGAAACTCATTTACGATTAGAACTTACTCAAGAATAGGGGTTTCAAAATCTTCATCCCTAACCCGAACTAGATGATAAATTCAACCCTTAGAAATCATTCCTCTATCTTTTAGACAAGAAATAAATTGACCCTTAGGCATTGAATTTCACCCTTCCCATGACATGATAGGTTCGTTCGGAACCTTGAATGTGACTAACGGGTCCTACAATCTATGGAAGCATAACATGCATGAAGCCAATCCATCCCAAGAATAGCATCAAAATCTAACATATCAAGCTCTACAAGATCAACATGAGTGACTCTATGAGAAACAAAAATAGGACAATTTCTATATACTCTCTTAGCCACTATAGAGTCACCAATAGGGGTAGAGACATGAAAGAGATTATGGGACCAACATCAAATCTCATGGCCACATAAGGAGTAATGAATGACAAGGTAGCAACTGGATCAAGTAAAGCATAAGCATCAAGATAAAAGACTTTCAACATATTGGTTACCACATCCGGGGAACCCTCATGATCCTGTCGAGTCTGAAGAGCATAGAACATATTATGACAAGAAGCACAAGAAACAGAACAACTAGGCTGAGCTTGCCTGCCATCCTTACCCTTTCTAGCTTGCAATGGAAAATCCTTCACATTGTGGCCACTCCTTCCACAACCAAAGCAACCATTCGTGTCGGCCAAACATTTGCCATCATGTTTCTTACCACACCTAGAGCAAGAGGGAATCGATAATCCATTACCACAAGCTCCTTTAGGTTTAGGGTTAGACACCAGATCCTCATTGAACTTCGAGGTCGAAGCATTGGCAGAACCTTCACAGGAAAAATTTTGCCGAAATTGAGGATGCCCATGTCCATCGGACCTAGAATGAGAAAAGTCACCATCACCGGTCCTTGCCCTCTTGGACTCTCTTGCTCTTTCCTTGAGCTTTTCCTCTTCAATTTTTTAGGTATGATCATCAAGTGAGAGATATCCAACTCCTTAATCAACATGGTGATATGACACTCTTTGACAACCAAGTCAGAAACACCCAACACAAACTTACTCATCCTTGCCCTAGAGTTGCCAACCATAGTTAGATCAAACTTAGCCAATTGAGTAAACTTCAAAGCATACTCCTTCACACTCATATTGCCTTGACGGAGATTAATGAATTCAAGCACTTTTGCTTCTCTCATCTCAAGAGGGAATAAGCGGTCAAGAAAAGCCCCTTTGAATTCTCCCAATCAAGAGGACCCACATCAATAGTCCTCTCACTTTTCCATTATTCAAACCACACTTGAGAAACACCTGTGAGTTGATAGGCGGCCAATTCCACCTTCTCTACCATAGACAATCCCATAATTCGCACTATCTTATATACCTTATCAATGAAATCTTGAGGATCCTCATCAACCTTAGAACCATGGAAGTCCGAGGGATTCATCCTAGTGAAGTCCCTTATCATTGTCACCACCGTACCCACATTTGCGTTCATAGGAGCAACGACTTCTCTATTTGCTTGGAACATCATAGCTTGAGCCAACACTTGTAAAGTGGTTCGTAATTTGGCATGAGTCACTTGCTCATCCAAAGGGTCAACCGGAACTTGGGGAACCTCAGGCTCCATATTCTCACCCGTATTCCTTCCCACGTAAGCTCTTCGAGGGGCCATATCCTAAAAAGCACCGAACAAGATTTAGGAGAAAGATCTTTATAGAGATAAACTCGATTGCACGACCTTAAAGTAATGAAGGAAAAGAAGTTTCCTAAACGCTTCGTAGCCTCCTATTCATAAATGTGGCGCGCTTCACACTAATGAACAAGACTCTACTCAACGCGGCTTGTCAAACATCCTAGGACCTTTTCTAAAACTATTTTCTTTGAATACCAAGTTTATTACAACCCAAAGTATACCCTAGATGTGACATGGTGTATAAGACCCCAAGAGGGCCTACACAATCTACTTGACATACATTAAACACAATATCATAGAAATAAGAGAATCTCATATCAAAGTAAAGTGTTTGACATATCATAGGAAGTTTAAACATAGTCTTGACAAGCTATTCTAGTACATCAAAAGAAGTAATCAGGATGAAACCCGTACACCACGTACAACACACAAAATCTAAGACATATCAAAGCAATAAAGGTGACATGGTCTTTGGAACATAAGGACTCACGAACTATCTTTGAATCCTTAAAGCGATCAACTAGCCATGAGCGGGAGGAGAGGAAACGTCACACCCTATATTATTAGACAATTTAGGCACAATTATGCATAAGTACTTGGAATGTACTAAGTATGAGAGATATGCAAAAGACATGAAAAATGATCTTAAGAGGACATAATTGAAAGCATGATTTGCATGACCAAGCTAAACATAGTAAAATCATTTAAACAAGAAATCATAAATCATGAACATGGATGATGCATCTCAAACATTAGAAAAGCTTCATAAAAGCCTAGAAAGTCATTTAGTTCATTTTGCGGGATATTAGTTGTAAGCGACAATACACTATGCGATCTACAACATGAAATCTAATGTAACTCTCACATCAAGAAGAGAGAGTCTACTTGCCTCGATTGAATTACATATCATATCCTATGCTATATGTGGATCCACTAGCTAGGCCATTTAAGAAAATTCTACGAGGGTACGTAGTTTGGAACTAGAGGTTGTTACTAAGACTACCCTATTTGAGCCTCCACCTCAAAGTTCTCTCGGTGCTAAGTTAAATCCCAATGGAATAGTCAATTTCAGAATCATCATATCGTCATCCATGGAAAAGAACAATTAAGTTACTAATCAAAACTTAAATGTCATAGAGTAGCTCATTAAATCTTGAATAAAGCATATGTGAGAAAACCATTCACCAAACCATGATTCCTTAATACGTTAGAAAATTCTTTTACAATTTCATTGATGCTCATCTTAAAGCATCCTAATTAATAAAGCATTCCTTTCATAAATCATGCATAACTTCATGAAACATCAATCATAGATTCATAGTTTCTTCATAAATTCATATCTTTTAGGATTCATTGTAAAAATAATGAATAATGCATGGGCTAATGTAATTTAAATTGGTAAGCATGTAATTAAGTTCAAACAATCATAATAATATCAAAATCAAATAATTGGATCAACACAAATAGAACTCATGAAGAATTGAATAAAAACTTAATCAATTTTGGAGAAATAGAACTTTAGAGAATTGAGAAACCTTTGGGCTCAATGGATGAATAGAACCCATTAATGAAGCCCTACATACTTCGAGGATTAAAACCCAAAAGCAATCGAGGAATCGGAGACTTGATGCTTGAACCCTAGATTTTCTTCTTGGAGCTTAAGAGGATTTGGAGGGGATAAACTTGGATGGGTTTAGCAAATTTGGGGGAATGACAGAGTTGGGTGAGTTTGAGGAATAGAGAGGTAGTTATAGGACTTAGAAATTGGAGTAAAATGACATAGTATAGGTATTATATGCATAGTAAGAGACCCAAATACCCTTGAAATAACTATTAGATGGTTCCTATGGTCCGTAGAACTTTCTACGGCCCGTACTGATCAACCGTAGAACCAACTTAAGAAACCCAAATTTCACCTTACTTACCATGAGACTTTTCTACGATCCGTAGAACTCAATTTTTAGTCCAAAATTTCTCTAAGCTTGAACCCTATCTACGATACCATCCTACAACTCGTAGAACTAACTACGACCCGTCATTTCATTCCATAGAACTGAGGTCTGAAATCAAATCTCTAAATCATTCCTAGGGATCAATCCTACAATCCGTCAAAATATACTATGCCTCCTCTTGTCAAGTCGTAGGTTCAACATTAGAAACTTGAAATTCCAAAACTCAACTCAGCTTCCTACGATTGCCTTTCTACGGCCCACATGACTTCCTACGGCCAATATATAGGACTCTTATTTCACTACTTTAGCAAATTTTCTGTAACTTTTTTCTTCCTAATCGACTTTCCAATTTCTGAGGTGTTACAGATCCATAGGTGACATTCGTAAGGTCTTTTCAGTAGTTTTTAATTAAGGGTGTTTTGATAATTTTGTAACTATTTAACCCCTAAAATATGCCATTTTGACCTTATAACTACCCATATAACTGATTACCCTTCAAAATCATCACATTCACTCAAAATCCCAAATTTCCTCCAAGTCCATCCCCTCCAAAACTCACTAAAGAACTCTCAAGGAAAAGCTAGGGTTTCATCAAGCTTCAAGGTTTCTCATTCCATATTTTAGGGCTTTGATTGCTAAGGTTTGTGGAAACTACACCAATAGATTTCTTTTATCCATTGGATTCTAAAAGAATCTCAATTATCCAATTGATCGTCACCCAATTTCTAGGGTTTCATATTAAATCTTTGTGGGTTCAATTCATTATGATTCAATTGCTTATATCTATCTTATTATGCATGATTTTATTTAATTACATATGTTTCAATTGATTTCATATGAGCCCATGCCTTATTGCTTTTACTATGGTTATGAACTTATGAATTATGATTATGGATTTATGCATGTTTTATTAAATTGATGATTTATGACGAAAGGATACTTTTAAGATAAAGTGTGAATGATTTGTGAAAGGTTTTCTCTCATTTGAAAAGAATCATGATTTAGATTCTTAAAAAGGAACTGTCTTGATGAATAATTATGAAATCATGGTTTTGAAAGGAGCTATTCTAATTGGATGGAAAAGAGCCAGATCCTACATCCCTTAGAACATGTAGGCAGAGTATGCATTAGTACAAAGAATGTACCAAGTATGATAACTATGCATAGAGGTTATAAATCATGCTAAAAAGGGCCTATACATAAGATGCAATGACCAAGTTAAATTATAAAACTACATGATAGAAAACATAAGTTGAAACCATAGTCAATGCAAGGATATCATCTTAAAAGAATACATACTTGAAATACCCTTTTAAGAAGTAACCCTTAGTTCATTATGTGGGAATTAGCGTTAACCGACATAGACCATGTGAGTTATAACATGGAATCCAGTGTTTACCCCACACCGAAAAGAGGTGTCCTTACTTGCCAAGGTAAGAACAATAGTTTCTAGCTTAAATGGATCCACTAGCTAATGTCTATCTAAGACAATCATCCTATGGTGGCACATAGTTTATGGGACATGGGTAATCACCGCTTGTCCACTCGGTGCTAAGCATAAATCCCACGGAATAATCATATTTCATAATTTATCTTATCATTAGTAGACATGGGTAATCTCCTCTTGTCTTATCAATCATGGAAGGCACATCAAATATCCAATCCCAGCTAATGTTCTTTAGAATAGCTCCTTAATTCTTAATTCAAAGTTTAGTTGAGAAAACCTTTCAAACCTTATGAATCCTTTATGTGAGAAAATCCTTTCACATTCATGTTTTGAGTAATATGTGGGAAATCCTTCCACAACACAACAACATTGATGCTTCACTCTCAAGCAACCTTAAATCATTTATCTCAATTTCATAAAGAACATGCATATTTTCATAAATTCATCTTTCATAGTTCAAAACCTCATCATAAGATCAAAGTATAGAAATCATGGATTTCACATAGGTTCATGAGGATTCAACTTCAAAACATCCAATTAACTCAATTCATGCAATAAAAGACTTAAATCAATCAATTAGATCATAATTTGAAAGAACCCATAAGATAGAAGAAAACTCTAATTCCATTTGAAGAATTCTAACTTGTAAAATTGGGGAATTTAGGAACCCTATGGAGGAAAGGACTCCATAGGTGAAATCCATCATACCTTGATGTCAAAAGTCTATAATCAATGGTGAATTAGGAGACTTGGATGGAAACCCAAGATCTTCTTCTTCTTCTTCTTCAAGCTTTAGAGAGAGAAATATTTGGAGAAATCTTTGAAGGGATTTGGAGGAATTTGAAGAGTGATTAAAATGGGTAGAATTAGGCTTAGGAGACTTATATATGGCCTAGGATTAGGACTAAACCACATTAGATTAGGTATAATTCAATTAGAGAAAAGACAAAAAAAGCCCTTAAAATAACTACCGGGCTCCGACCTACGGTTCAAACCTATAGTCCGTAAGTCCAACTACGGAACATCCTAGTCAACCATAGGTGGGATTCAGAAACTATAAAATTTGGGCTTCCAATGAGGGTTGCCATGTATGGTCCGTTAGTCCACTTACGGACCGTACATACCTACCATAGATCCCAACCTTGACCCTCAAAATTTTACTTAGTTTGGGAGTGACCTACGAGACTTATCTACGACTCGTACATGGAATGACGAGCCATCCTGACAAACCATCAATGGGATTCTGAAACTTAAAATTTTGAAAATATTTACCCTGCCATCTACGGTTCCCACCTATGGCCCGTAAGTCAACCTACGGTCCGTAAGTGGCTTACAGCAGTACTGGCACCAGTTCTGAAAACCTGCATTTTTCTTTCTTTTCCAATCCGAGATGTTACACATATCCTCAATGCAATTCAAACTTGATCCTCCATCTTGATTTCCTAGTGGAACATACGGACCACCCTTATCATTTATGTTGTTATGTTTTCATGCCCAATCACCTTCTCTATCTTGGCCTCGATTTCTGTCATTATACCCATTTCAGTTGTAATTTCTAACATGATTATAGTTCCCCTCCCGATAGTAGTTGTTGTAGTTCCGACCTTGATTTTCTTGACCTTGACACCAAGTATCCTGATTGGATACTTAGGCGTTAGTATAGAAAACCCTGATCATTCACATAATTAGCATCTTCTTCGTATGCTTAATCATCTTGTGGTGGTGCTCTATTCTGGTGGTTGACACGGGTGACCTGTGTTTTATCCTCGAAGCGGTGCCAAAATTTGATACGCTCAAATTACACCTCCCTAAAGAAGTATAAGTGGTCGTTATTTAAATAAAGAACCTAACCGAGATTAGGGTTGATCCCATGAGTAATGAGGTCTAAACTTAGCCTAATTGATTATTAGTAGTACTTTTAGTCGAGTTATTTCTGTAAGGGGGTTTTGTGAAACAAAACCTTTATTTAACGATTGTAGTAACTTTTAACACAGTAAGCAGGAATGAATGTTTTGTAAAATCAATAGAAGATCAAACTAGGGTATTTGTGTTCCCCACAACTTCATAACATAGTAAACCTTATAGTAGCAATCTTGTCTAGTATCTAGCTTTCAAAGTCAGTAAGTTAGGTATCTCCTAAGTGGCTGGTCGCCCAAATAAGTGAATTTCACCACATAACTTCATCCGTCTATGGGTATATACTTTACTAACCCTTACCTTCGACCCTAGATTATCTATCCCCTGGCCTAGGTCAAGCTAATAGATCAGGGTTGCAGTCCCCAAATTACCATTGTATAATCCATGTTCCCATTCGCTACCTCATTGGTCCAGCAACTAGGAATAAGGTGAGTTCTAATGTATGTTTCCATTAAAAAGCAATCAAAGAGAAGAGAAATACAATACATGCATAAACACTATTTAAGAATTACAAATTATTAGGTCTACACTGTTAATTACTCATTGTTCCCACAACACTTGGTCTAGTCTTAGAGTAGGGAGCAACATGAGCAGTATCTGAGAGTTTTCCTCCAGACCTTGCGAGATCAGTAGTTGTATGTGAAATTCACTAAGTGTGAGTTTTAGCTTGAGTGTGTAGCATTCTTGGGTCACATGGTGTCCAAGGATGGGATTATGGTAGATCCGGCAAATATTGAGATAGTCCGTGGTTGGGCCAAACCTACTTCTCCTATGAGGCTCATAGTTTCATCAGATTGACAGGCTACTACAGATGGTTTGTGGAGGATTTTTCTTTAATTGCGGCACCTTTGACTAGATTGACTTAGAGGAATGTCCCTTTCTAGTGGTCTGATGAGTGTGAGGTGAGCTTTCTAAAGCTCAAAACCTTCCTGACTTCAATATTAATTCTGACTCTTCATATTGAGGGCCATGGGTTTATGGTCTACTATGATGCTTCTAGTGTTGGTCTGGCTTGTATGTTGATGTAGTAGGGTAAAGTTATCGCTTATACGTCTAGGAAACTGAAGCTTCATAAGAAGAACTACCCCACTTATGACTTAGAGTTAGTGGCGGTTGTCTTCGCATTATAGATCTAAAGGCACTACTTGTATGGAGTTCATTGCGAGGTATTCACCGATCACTATAGTCTTTAGTATATCTTCAGCCAAAGGGACCTAAATCTAAGACAACACAGGTGATTGGAGTTAATGAAGGACTATGACATTTTGATCATTTATCACCCGGGCAAGGCTAATGTGGTAGCAAATGCCTTGAGCTGGAAGGCAGTGAGTATGGGGAGTTTGGCTTTCTTGGCTATGAAGGAGAAACCTATGGCTTTGGACATTCAGTCCTTCACAAAACGGATGGTTAGGCTTGATATTTCTAAGTTGGACAAGGTACTTACTTGGTGGAGGCTAGATCTTTTCTTGATGGAGCAGATTCGGGCACAACAGTTTGAGGACCCGAGATTGAGGGTGATTTGAGAAAGGTTTCTTTGGAGTGAAGCTAGGAAGGTGACCTTAGATCCTGAGGGTATTTTAAGGATTGAGGGTCATATATGTGTTCCTAGAGTTGGAGATTTGGTTAGGCTGATTTCGGAAGAGTCTCATTGTTCTAGATACTCTATTCATCCTGGCACTGAGATGATGTATCATGATCTGAGGTAGCACTACTGGTGGTGTGGGATGAAGAGGGAAATCACGGGATTTGTGGGTAGGTGCTTGAACTATCAACAAGTGAAGTACAACCACTAGAGGCCAGGAGGTTTGACACAGCGGCTACCCATTCTGGAGTAGAAGTGGGAATGCATAGCCATGGACTTCGTGGTATGCTTGCGACGTACTCCTCAAAGATTTCATGCTATTTGGTTCATCGTTGATCGATTGACCAAGTCTACTCACTTTCTACCGGTTCAAACTACTTACAGGTCGAAGAGGTTGGCTCAGATTTACATCTGGGAGATTGTCCATTTGCATGGGGTACTACTGTCTATCATCTCAGATCGTGGCACTCAGCTCACTTCCCACTTCTAGAGGTCTATTTAGAGAGAGTTGGATACCTGGGTTGAGCTCAGTACAACTTTTCACCCTCAGACCAATGGCAGTCTGAAAATACTATTCCAATATTAGTGGATATGCTATGGGCCTGTGTTATTTATTTCAGTGGTCAGTGGAATCAGTCCTTGGCATTCGCAGAGTTTGCATAGGATAATAGCTACTACTCGAGTATACAAATGGCTCCGGCTGAGGTATTATATGGTAGGAGTTATCAATCTCCGATGGTGTAGTTTGATGCTTTTAAGGTTAGGCCATGGGGCACTGACTTGTTGCATAATTCAATGGATAGTGTATAATCTAGGAGCGACTCTTTACTACCTAGAGTAGGCATAAGAGATATGCATATCAGAGATTCTGACCTTTAGAGTTCATGGTTGGTGATTGAGTGTTATTGCGGGTGTCACTCATGAAGGGCGTGATGAGATTCGGGAGTAGGGGCAAGCTTAGACCCAGGTTCATCGGTCCTTTTGAGATTCTGAGATAGGTAGGAGAGGTAACTTATGAGTAAGCCTTACCTTCGGCACTTTCAAGTGTTCACCCTATTTTCCATGTGTTTGTGCTGATATGGTATGTACTTGATGAGTCTCATACACTTTAAGAGGATTTGGTGTAGCTTGATAAGTCGTTGGCATTTGAGGAGGAGCATGTGGCTATTCTAGATAGGCAGGTTAGGAATTTGTAGTCTAAGGATATTCCATTGGTGAAGGCTGATAATGCTCAAATCACCCTCCAAAACCAATTAAAAGAGTGAGCAATCGTAGTCCGTAAAAAACCCAACGAAGAGTGGGGGTCAAATCCCACAGGGAACGTTACAACGTAGAGAATTCCTTATCAAGAAATTTGGATTTTAAATTAATTCATTTGTAATAGTAAAACAATTGGATGGATGAAACCACCAACTTAATATGAAGTTTTGGTTATCAAATATTGCAATTAAACTAGAAATTAAACGAACTCAAGAGTTAATAAGTAATCTAGGTTGGAAGTCAATCTCACGTAGGGGTAATTGTGCTGCTCTATTGTGATGAACATTCATGAATAGGCTAGTCATCTTCAATGACGCTAATCGTCTTTCGATCTCAAAGAATCTTTTCATAAAATTTAGCTTCGGTCTCATCTATATGACAATTCTAAACAACCCAATACCTTACTCTATCTTTTCTTTCAAGAATAGGGCAAATAGGTCTGACCCATAACCTCTCTTTCAAGCAAGCTACAAACATCAAACCTAAATTGCTAGTATTGGACTAATTACCTACTCCAATCAATCTCTTTCGAGCATCAATCAGAGATCAGAAGTAGGAATTAAGTTTGCAACCTTAACCCTTTAGTTAACCCCATGGTAATTAGACCAAATTCATGCATGAACAATAGCAAAATAGAGCATAGCACAATATCCACTGCATTAAACTAACACCCAACCCCATTAGAGCACCCCTAGATCTTGGGGTTTTAGCCACCCATCACAAAAAGCAAATAGATTATACCTTTCATGGAAGCAGCTATGGGTAACATGAAATCAAGCAATTACAAGCAAACCCACTTTGGATTCAACTTCAAATTATAAGATTCAAGCACAAAGTTGTAAAACCCCCAAAAGTTAAAAAGTGTTCTTCAATGGTAAAAGTGTTCTCTCACTCTCCAAACTCTCTCTCTAAAGTTCACCAAAAAATATTCTCCAAAATCCCCCTTTCATTTACATTCTTTGGGCTATTTATATTTTCCCAAAATTTGGCCTAAAATTCCCACATCTGACAGCTTCGGCAACATTAGTCGTGCTCGCCTAACCTACTCAGCGGATCTCCCTTCTCTTCTCAGCTCACATTGTGATGCTCTAGGCTTCAGGTGTTTGAACCTCAGATGGTGACTTTGATTGAATCTGCCTTTCACGTTCGGTGCATCACCGAATACCAGCTTAGTTCACCTTTTGAGCATTAAATCTTTTCTTTGCACGCTATCACTTTAGGCGATGTTATGTTCAATGGGCGATCAGCCCATCATGCTAGGCGATCAACAATGTTCACTTTGCACTTCTTTTTTGCATTTTTTTCCATTCTTTCAAACATCAGCCTTTGCCTTGTCCAATTTCTTTCACAACTGCAAATCATCAATATTCTATTAGAAAAGGACATAATTAGGCATTGAGGACACTAAATATTGAGCTAAATGGACATTAAATGAGTGCAAATCTATCACTCATCAACACCCCTGACTTAAACTTTTGCTTGTCCTCAAGTAAATCAAGAACACAATAAGCTCAATAAAGGTGTCTACAGTAGTACTCAATGAGAGCTAACATGCAATTGCCATGGCAAGACTACTCTCAATAGCATGTTACCCTAAATGATGATCGAAAAGCTTCAAATAATGACTAGCTAGTCTCAACACAAACACAAGCTCACTATAGCTTCTTGTCCAATGCAAGAACATGTTTCAATAAATGCATTAAAGTGCCCTCACATCAAGAATGATTTCATGCTCTCACAAAACAGTTTCAACAAAGGTGTAAGGAATCAATGCAACTCTCACTCTCTCAAAAGAGAAATACATGCAAGCTTTGTCCCATAGATTTGTCCATATTTTCCAATCATCACAAAATCCAGTTATGTAAGATCTCAAGGGTCTTCTATCTTGTAATGGGGCTGAGGGTAAAGGCATGGTCAATTTGGATTAGTGGCTTTACCCTTTCAAAGCATTGTTGCAATCATTATCACTTCTTCTCAAGTTCTATGTTTGTCGTTTTCATTTGAGGACTCAACCCTTGCCTTGCCATTCACTTTATTTGGAATCCCCTCTTTATTTCATTCACTCCTCTTTTTCATTTCCATTTTTCTCTCATTCAACACTATTTTTTTTATGGAGGGGTTTCTTCTTTTTAGTAACATTTTCAAAGTTGAGTGTCATTTCATCTTATTTTGCCCTTGACTTCGCTTTAATTCATCCTTCCTTTCCACACCCCCAACTTAGGATTTTTTCCTAAGTTGGCTATTCAAAGTCACAATTTTTCAAAAAGGGGGTTTGGTGAGAAAGTAGGGATAATTTGTTTCAAGGGGCTTCTTTCGGTTGACAATAAATGGACTAGGCTCAACTAGTGCCAAAATGATTTCACACCCTCACAGGGTAGTCATAAATGGTTTATGAATAATTTGGTTCCCTCATTGAAATTTTGACCAAGATCATGCCTCACATTCACATAGATTCACACAATTAGACTAACAAGGCAAATTCTAAGACTCCACATGCATGTTTTCAGGTAAAAACTCACCACACATGGCACTTCGAAATACTATCATTTAGCACATCCTGAAAAGATCAAAAGTGTATGTGAGATGTTCATTGCAAGGCTCACATCAAAACACAGCTAGTCAACAAAAGATTCATAAAGATCATTCAAAGGTGTAACCACATCAATTTCATTCTTGTAACACCAACACTACGCATCATTCTAATCATGAGTACTATTTAAGACATTGATCTTGAACAAAATCGATGCTCAAATTTTTATCAATGAAAACTTCAAGTATTTCACGATTTTAAACTCGTGTGGGTTGCATTCATCAAGAGAGAATGAAAAATAAAATACGGAGACACAATTTCCAAAAATAAAAGCACTCTAATATAAACAAGCATCAACTATAACTTGTTCAAAGGACAAAACAAAATAACCAAATACAAACAAAAAGGGGAATACTGGCATGAAGGGCCTCACCCCAGAAAAAATAAAACGCAGTGTCCTCAATGCAAAACAAATAAAAATAATGAAAGGCTGAGATATAGGGTCCCCCTAACAAGCTATGCCTGTGGAGCACTCTCATCTGGAATCTCAGGAAGAGAAGTCTCAAGTGAGGCATCAATGCCCGTCAATAGGATCAATGGAGGTGGCAATGAAGCCTCGGCTGGGGCATCAGTGCCCGACTTAGCAAAAGGAAGTGTGGTAGAGTCTGGAGTGACTCCACTAGACCCGACCCTTGTAGTCTCTCAAAGAGATCTCTCCAGGGCAGCCTGAAGGATAACCTCATCTGTCTATTGCTTCTCTATTAGTGTCTCAGAAATCCCGTGCTCATCTTCATGTAACCTCTCCTCATCTTTCTCCTATTCTAACTTCTCGTCGGCCTCATATTCCTCCTCCTCCTCAGCTACAGTACCAGTATCCTCAGGCACAAAAGAGCAAGGTGCAACACTAGCATCTCAGGTACCTTGGCAGCAGCATCTGAAAGGGGAACATCACCGCACAGTGTAGAGATGTCCATGGACTGTATTGGACCACCTCAGCTCTCAACGTGGTAACCTTAGCACTCAGGGTGTCCACAGCACTGGAACTACACTCTGCCCTCTCTAAAACTGCTAATCTAGCAGTCAAATCATCCAATCTCATAATGTGGCCCCCAATAACCTCCTCACACCTGACCACCCACTTAGTTAGGGAGGCTAAAGCTCTCTCGATAGCCTGGTCAATGAGTCGGAGCAAGTCCTTCTCAACCTGAGTAGCTCTAACATCAGCTGACTGGGCAAGACTGCCCATCTGATAAATAAGGGCCTGGGTCAGTGGAGGATGGGCAACCGTAGAGGGGGGAGGCCTCACAACAGCAGCAGACACAGAAGCAGAAGCAGAATCAGAAGAGCCAGAACAAGAAGTAGGAATAGGATTACCTGCCTGCTCCATAGAAGGAGCAGGTGTGTGATATGTCCAAACTTACACCTCAATAAAGAAGTATAAACGGTCGAAGTCAATTTATAGAACTCAACTGGAGTTGAGGTCGATCCCACAGGGAATTTACTGTAGAAATAATTTACTGGCGCGCTTTTATTCAATTTTGGTTGATATTTCCAAAAAGAAAAGTAAAATGCAGAAAGTAAATAATGGGTGTTTGAGGTTTTTACACCAATTGTTAAGTTGATAACACTTCAGGCAAACAGTAGTAACAATATTCTTAAGATTTTATCAATTTGTAAATGAGACTAGGATTGTGTTCCCCATGACATTACTGTACTCATAAGATTAACCCGAATGGTTTCCGCTCATTATGTCTGATGTTCCAAGCAAGATAGATACATCTAAACACTTCTCAGTCCTATTAGATGATTTCCACTCTTTTCTTCTCAGTCGCAGAGTTCCCAGAACCTCATTCTTGCGTAGTTAGTGTAATAGTTATCTTCTCTCGAACGTTAACTTTTCACACCACTTATATGGAGTTTATTCTTGCTTTGTCCTAATCATTACTTTTCTCTCTAACAAGTAAGGAATACATGCTGCCTCTAATGCGTGCACTCATTAGAGATTAATTAATTCAAAAGCAAAAACAACATAGATAATTTACGAGGAGATATCATTTGTGCTAAATCCGGAGTTACATTCACATCATAGTTCCCACAACCCTAGTTGTGGTATTTAACTACTCATTTTATCGAGGAACATAGCATAAAATAGTATTGAAAGCATAATATCACTTACAATAATGAACATCCAAAGGTTCCTTCATTATAGATACTAACCCAAGAACACAAAATCCAGATAAAAAATAATAGCAACCAAGATTAACTGATGTTTTTTTTCAAGATAGAGTTTCTTCGCTCCCAAAAACATTCAAAAATAGTCGATAATAAAGATCCCCCAAAACAATAAACTCTAAATGATTTAAATAGTCTGTGAAAACAAGTCCTATTCTACTTAGGACTCTTCTGTCGCCAGCCTCCACGAATGACTTCACGTGTCATGTAATGTTGTACGCCTCGTACAATGCTTCGTGGTCCAAGGTTGAGATTATCCTATTGTACGTCTCCATGAGAAAGATCAAGGTTCATTATGTGCTCCACGAATCGTGGAGTGTATCATTGTTTAGTGTTTGGCAAAACATA
The DNA here is from genome assembly GCA_018342035.1 of Solanum appendiculatum. Classification (NCBI taxonomy): domain Eukaryota; kingdom Viridiplantae; phylum Streptophyta; class Magnoliopsida; order Solanales; family Solanaceae; genus Solanum; species Solanum appendiculatum. Next base: position 291,620 of record JAGDQO010001048.1, on the reverse strand, counting down.
ATCAACTTTCACTTGGTTTAACTTCACGAGAAATCATACGACTCGTGCATTGTTTCACGACTCGTCAGACTGGTCGTGGTCTTCACTTGGGCACAAATTTCATAGCTTCACCATGAGTCATCAAACAACTCATCGTCATGATCAAGGCTCATCAAGAGCTTCGTGAAGCCTGCTTTCAGCTCATCTTTCCTTATTTCTTCTACCTTTTGAGGGCAAGTGTTTTACCTGTACTAACACCAAAGAAAACATCATATCCACATAGAAACACTTGATTTCTCACTTTAATCCTTTGTTTTGAGTATCAAATGTGCGGTGAAATCACGACACATCAGTGTGCTGGTTGCAGTGCCAATGTAGCAGGGTCAACCACTAGGTGGAGTCAGGTGGTGGCTATTTCCTCTGAGCCGCATCATCTCTCAAGTACTCTTCCTCTATCCTTCGAATATCACTGGATGAGGCTGGTGTGACTTTTACATCTGTGGCAGGCCGAAAAGGGACTCCTGCTCTCTCACACAACTAAGTAAACAGAACTGGGAATAGAAGTGATGTCTGCTCCTATCTTGCTCTCATCATCATCTCAAAATCAATAATGGCACCCACATGTATGTGCTCACTATCGATATGCTGCCAACTAACACCGCCTTATAATGGTGAAGAATGGATTCATTCTGGGATGGCATCAAATTGCTGCTGATGAAGCCAAACCAGTATCTAGCTACAACATTTAAGTCCTTCTTGATCTTGGCACCATCCGCCATCCATAAAGGAGAAAAATCAGAAATCAAGGGTGCTAACCAACCCTTCAGAGAGTCTAGATCTTGGCACATCCGGAGCGAATATAGATCATCTGCAAATGCCAGCATATGTAGAGAAGTATTAATTGCCCCTGCGTCACATCGGACTTTCTTCCTTCTCACTTCCACTTCTTCAAGTGGTTTCCAGACTGTGCCCTTTCGTTTCTTCAAAAGGGCTTGAGTAGAAGCATTCTAAAATTCCCTTACCCAGGACGGGATATAAGGACTCCTAGATCTTATCGAACCCTCAAACCGGTGGAATTGGATAGTGTCCCATATAGCTGGGTAGTCACTCATCACTCCATCAACGGAGAGCCGTCTCTCCTAAAGAATGGTCCTTTATCCTGCAGCTTTGAGCTTGTTCAAGGCTCTTGGAGCAATGACTAGAAGGACTCTAGACGGTTGAGCTTGTGCATATGAAAGTTGCTCTATCTTGGATCTAATCTTATTCCTCTTCCTCACAACCCTAGGTTGTATCTTCTCTTGGTTAGATGATTTTGGGGTGGTGGTTTGGTGATGATTTGATGCTTCTGAGGGCTCGTTTATAGTAATGCCCTTTGTCTTTTAAGAGGAGGAGGTGGAGGAGAAGACTCCCTATCTGACTCAATGTCTGAGGAGACCACATTCTTACCCTTTGTTCTTAGCATTGCCTGCAAAGCACATATTTAAGCACAAGATTTGTGAAGGTTAGTTGCACTTGAAAGCACTTTTTATCACATTTCAAAAAAAGTCCTGAGGCTCACCTAACGAGAAGACGCATCGCCTGACAGGATCGGCGAAATCCGGTGAGCTCACCGAAATGTTTAGTAGCAATTTACTCAAGGTTCAGGCAAACAAGGAGGAGTCAATGACAACTCGGTGATACGCCGAGTTGGTTTTGGCGAGCAAAGACAAGTCTGTTGAAACTTACAGTGCAAAAAGAAAGGTAACAGGCATCAAGGGCGATGTCCTCTCCCACTCGGTGATTCGCCTAATGGCTTCAATGGACTAAGACAAGCCCGCCGAACGGGACAGTCCCAAGACCATGCATATGCTAAGGAAGGCAAGCTGGGTCTTACTCGGTGATTCACCTAAATCCCTTGGTGGGCTAAGACAAGCTCGCCGAATCAGAAGTTTCAGCCCAGTGCCCAACTTTTACATCCAAACCAAACAAGCACAACAAATACGAGTTCCCCCCAATATTACAATCCACATAATTGCTTGTTCTACCCATGGGTACTCAGATTTCCACAAGATATCATTAAGTGTAGCACTAATTGACGATTTGCCCTTAAGAAAGTAGTCACCATGTCTATCATTGAGCAAAATCATGCAATGGGCCAACACTGAGCTACTCAGACTTCCCTCACATTCAATTAAGCACAGAACCAGCAATTTTATCAACTCAATTCATCATTCTAACCAACGCAATCACGATTTACAATTCTATACGGGCATTCACAATCACATTCACATGGGTACAAGTCAATTTCAAAAATACGATGCTACCCAACAAAATCAAGAACTCAATTTCAGTTAAAGGGATCAAGCCCACACCCTATATGCAATCTAACTTCAAAATTATCAACAAAAAGTCGAAGCACCAACCTTGATGCCGAAAAATAAGCAAGAAACTGAAGAATCGGGAATGAGTTGACTCAAACTTCAAGAAAATGAACTCCTAACACCTTCAATCCGCTCACACGAGCCACACAAACACTCAAGATGCACAATGCAAGAGAAAATAATCGAAAAATTTTTAAAAATTTCAAAGGGTTTGAGTTTTGAATTTAAAATACCCCTTGGCCTTTTTATACGAGGCCCGTTCGGTGCACTTACTTACGCGCACCCCACTAATGATCAAAGGATTCAATTTGTGTTATTAATTGACAAATCTTTAAAGAGTCGTGAAAAATAATTTATGTATTTCTTATTAGTTTTCAATATTGTCATAAAATATTTCTTCAGAAATCACAACAAAGGAATCTGAAGATTTCTATGAGTGTGATTGCTTCTTTAATTGAGCTAAGCTAAATAGAATCAACATTCATCATTTTCATAAACTTGTAAAAAATAATAATTTCTACTTTATAACCCAAACGCGTTATTTAATAATATGTATATTTTAACTAGTATATATTCATTTATAAAATATAATATATATGTTCAAAAAACAAATTTTCATTTTATGTGGTGCCGAACGTGTTCGAAAAATCTCCATCAAGAGCTTTAGCTCGCCGAACATGCGTGAACTAATACCAAACTTGAAAGTCACTTCGGTGAACCCGGTGGAGCCCGCTTAATGCATTTCGGCGAATCGCCCTTTGGAGTTCTGATCACCGTTCTTGAAAATACACTTTTTTATCAATTCCAGCTCAAAAGGTGGATAGGAGTTAGTTTGCTTAATACTTTCGGCATATCACTAAATTGGTTTTGGAGTCGCCTAAGCTTCCCTTGTCCATCTTTAAACCTTTTTTTGACCTGCACTCACAACGCACGTTATTCAAAAGCAATAAAAACAAAAGTAAACATTTGGGTTGCCTCCCAAAATGTGCCTTATTTAAAATCGTGGCACGACATAGTCTTCAAACTCAACATTCATTTTTTGGGTTCGGAATGGTGTCACTAGGCAAAATTCCTTTTTGCCTTGGATTGAGATGAGTTTCAATTTGATCCAGTTGGGTCTCTAGCTGCTTAATGGAAACTGAGTGTCTGTGATAAAGTAGAGAAGTCATTTTTCAAGTCCCTCAACACCTTATCGGACCCTTCAACCTTGTTGTATATCCTTACAAGCATGTCCTCAGTTCGGCTTCCTTCTGGCCCACTTGGTTCTTTTGGGCTTGGAAGATCATGGGGAGGTACATATCTATCTTTTTCCATCTCCCTATCTCTCCAATTTCCACCTCGCCAATCTTTCCAACCACTTGCTCTATCCTTGTTCCAACCTTGGTTCCCACCTTGTCATTGATAATTGGTGTGAGAACCCCCCACTTGATTTTCCAAATATTGAACTACTTCATTCTATAATGAGATTGCTACTAGGTAAGGGATAAGGAGATTGCTACTAGAAACCCGGCCTCTACTAACGGGAGAGCTTCCATCTCCATATCCTCTCGGTTCTAAGCATAATTCCCACGGAATAGTCAAAATTCATGTTCATCTTATTATCCATGGAAGGGTACAACTAGAGTTACCAATCCAAGCGAAAGCTCATAGAATAACTCCTTAACCCTTTGATTCAACTTTAGTTGAGAAAACCTTTCAACAAGTTATGAATCCTTACATGTGAGAAAACCTTTCACATTCATGGGTTGAGCAATATATGAGAATTCCTTTCACAACTCAACAACAACATCATTATATCATAAACTTTGATTCTTCAATCTCAAAGCACCCTTAAGTTCATCATTAACTTCATAAGAGACATGCATGAGTTCATTAACTTCATCTTTACATAGTTCATCACGCTCATAACTTACAAATCATAGAGTTTACATGGGTTCATAGGAATTCATCTTAAATCATGTAATTCAATGCCAACTCATGCTTAGAAAACCATAAACAAGGCAATTTGATCATAATTGAAGGAAACCACATAATAGAGAAAAATCATAGTTTTTGATAGAACATGCTTACTTTCGTAAAACCATCCTTATATCATTCACAATTTCATCATGAAAATCATATCTTAGGAATCATAATTCATACATAGGTGCACATAGACTTCATGTAATTCATCTCTTCACAATTTCAACCCACCAACAAAAGCATAATTTTGAAATTGGGGAAAACTCATGGGTTCATGGGGATTCAGCTAAATTCATGAAATTAAACTCAATTTATACTTCAAAGTTCATAAATCAATCAATTAAATTAGTATTACAAAGAACCCATAACATGGAAGAAAACCACTAATTCAATTGAGAACTTCTAAGTTGAAAATTGGAGATTTTAGGGATTCCATGGAGGAAAGGGCTCCATGGATGAACACTATCATACCTCAATTCCAAAACCTTGAAATCAATGGAGGATTAGGAGACTTGACTTGAAAACCCTAGACCTTGCTTCTTCTTCTTCAAGCTTTCTAGAGAGATAAATATTTGGGAGAGGAGTGTTTTGTGAATAATTAGGAATGGGTAGAATTAGACTTAAAAGGTTCATATAGGATCTAGGTTAAGGAAAAAACCGACTAAGATCAAAAGTTAAACATTTAGGGTAAAGACCAAAAAGCCCTTTAAAAATAATTTTCGGACCCCTATCTACGGTTGGACCTACGGTCCATAAGTCAACCTACGGACCATCTTGTCCTAACGTAGATAGATTCAGAGACTGCAGACCTTGGACCCTACAACAACGGATCCTATGTACAACTCGTGGGTCAATTGACGGACCGTACATGGCAACCGTAGGTCTGAACTTATGGCTTAAGAATTTTACTAAGCCTGGAGGAGATCTACGAGACTCATCTATGATTCATCGAAAGATCGACAGGCCGTCCTGGCGAACAGTCATTAGGGTTTTGGAACTAGGCATTTTGAAATCTTGGGCCTACCACCTATGGTCCGTAGGTACACCGACGATCCGTAGATGGCTCCCGTAGGAGCTGGCACTAGATGAAAACCTGAAATTTTCCTCTTTTAAAATCCTAGGTGTTACAATATCTCCCCCTTGGCAACATTCGTCCTCGAATGGGAATCAAGACATCATAAGAAGAGTAAGAACTCAAGATCTAACAGCCCAACATGAATGCAATCACATAAATGCACATATCCGAGGAAACATCAACTCCAAGCTAAAGCATGTTCAAAACATCATTTCATGAAGGCCAAATGCAACTCATACTCAAATGCACATAATCATAAAGAAATCAATCAAGTCAACTCATTTTCTCAATATTTAAACTCTTCATGAACATGCATAAATGAGGAATCATGAGAATATCTAAGACACATGAGACCATAGGAATGGACCATGAGGGACTAAATACCTCAAGCTAGACTAGGATCAGAGGGAAAGAGATGAGGATATCGGGACATCATATCATCCTCGGCCTCCTAAGTAGCACCCTCAACTAATTGATTCCTCCAAAGAACCTTCATGGAAGCAACTTCTTTATTTCTTAACTTTCGGACTTGCCGGTCTAAAATCTCAACCGGAACTTCTTCCTAGGAAAGGCTATCCTTTATACCAAGACTCTCCAATGGCACTATAGATGTCGGATCACCAACACATTTCCTCAACGATGAGACATGGAAAACCGAATGCACCGATGCCAAATCATTAGGCAAATCAAGTTCATAAGCAACCTTACTAACACGCCTCAAAATTTGATATGGGCCTACATAATGGGGACTAAGCTTCCCTTTCTTCCCGAATCTCATGACACCCTTCATGGGTGAAATTTTCAAGTAAACCCAATCATCAACATCAAATTCTAATTCTCTCCTTCTAACATCGGCATAGGACTTTTGTCGACTTTGACTCATTTTCAACCTTTCTCTAATAAGCCAAACTTTCTCCATAGCCTCATGTACCAACTCGGGACATATCAAAACAACTCCACTAACTTCAAACCAACCTATAGGAGACCTACACCTCCTACCATAAGCAAATTCAATCAAAGGCAAATGATCATCCCAATTACCCTTGAAGTCAATCACACAAACTCTCAACATATCTTCCAAAGTTTTGATAGTACGTTCCGCTTGCCCATCGGTTTGAGGATGAAAGGTCTTACTAAGCTTAACACGAGTACCAAGACCCTTTTGGAAAGACTTCAAAAGTTTAGAAGTGAATTGTGCACCATGATCGGAGATAATGGATAAAGGCACTCCATGCAATCTAACCATTTATGTCAAGTACAATTTAGCATAATCCTCCGCCGAGTAAGAAACCTTGACGGGAATGAAATGGGCTGATTTTGTCATACGATACACAATAACCCAAATCGAATCATATTGCCGCCAGGTGCGGGTAAACCAACTATAAAGTCCATATTCAAATCATCCCACTTCCAAGTAGGAATATTAATGTCTTGGGACAAACCTCCCGCCTTTTGATGCTCAACTTTCACTTGTTGACAATTAGGACACTTAGCCACAAATTTCGCAATATCCTTCTTCATCCCATTCCACCAATAGACCTCCCACAAATCACGATACTTCTTGGTAGCTCCCGGGTGAATGGAATATCGAGAACTATGGGTTTTCGATAAAATTTGTCCTCTTAAGTCATCTACATCGGGAACACACAAAGGACCTTGATATCAAAGCACACCATCTCCCCCTTGGGAGAAAGCCTCAATGGACCTTTTGAGCACCGCTTCCTTCAACTCAACCAAATTAGGATCAATATTTTGTTTAGCCTTCACATCATGCACAAAGGACGATTCGGAACTACCTTTAGTGGAATCAACCTACCGAACACCCAATCGGGCCAATCGAGGAACATCACGAACCAACTCTTTCTTACCATCCTCAACATGAGCAACACTACCCATAGACAACCGATTAAGAGCATCCGCCACCACATTAGCCTTGCCGGGGTGATAGAGGACATTCATGTCATAGTCTTTTAACAACTCAAGCCACCTCCTTTGGTGAAGATTCAGATCGTTTTGTTTAAACACATATTGCAAACACTTATGGTCGGTAAAAATGTCAACATGCACACCATACAAGTAATGCCTCCAAATCTTTAAAGTAAACACAACCGCCGCTAATTCTAAGTCATAAGTAGGATATTTTTTTTCATGAATCTTGAGTTGCCTTGAACCATATGCAATAACTTTTCCATTTTGCATAAGAACACATCCTAGCCCAATTCTCGAGGCATCGCAATAAACCACAAAACCATCGAATCCTTTCGATAAGGTCAACACTGGAGCCGAAGTAAGTCTATCTTCAATTCTTGAAAACTCTTTTCACACACTTCGGACCAAATGAACTTAACCTTCTTTTGAGTCAAAGCTGTCAATGGAGAAGCAATTGAAGAAAACCCTTCAACAAACCCCCTATAGTAACCAGCCAAACCAAAGAAACTTCTAATATACGAAGGTGATAGAGGTCTAGGCCAATTCTTAACTGCATCCTTCTTCTTAGGATCTACCTCAATACCCTTACCGGAGACAATGTGACCAAGAAAAGCCATGGACCTTAGCCAAAACTCATATTTACTAAACTTTGCAAAGAGTTGTTTGTCCTTGAGGACTTGCAACACAACCCTCAAATGATCGGCATGCTCATCCTCACTCCTTTAGTAAATTAAAATATCATCTATGAATACAATCACAAACATGTCAAAATATTGCCTAAACTCCCTATTCATCAAATCCATAAACGCGGCCGGAGCATTCGTCAATCCAAACGACATCACTAGGAATTCATAATGTAGCCATATCTAGTTCAAAAAGTCATTTTCGAAATATCATCCTCTTTCACCCTAAATTGGTGATAACCCAAATGAAGGTCAATCTAAGAGAAGTAACTAGCCCCTTAGAGTTGATCAAACAAGTCATCTATCCTTGGAAGAGGATACTTATTCTTAATAATAACAATGTTCAATTGACGGTAATCAATATACATACGGAGTGAACCATCCTTCTTTCGAACATACAAAATTGGAGCACCCCATAGAGAGATACTTGGTCGGATGAAACATATCACGACCCAAGGTACCCCCTTGACGTGACATGGCATACAAGACCCCGAAAGGCCTCATACAGGCCACTTAGCATACATACAAACAAGATCATAGAGATTTAAGAGTTCAAAAGAGAATTTCATATCAAAGCTTTTAAGAAAAGAATAGCGGAAGTTTACATCAATGTCTCAAGCAAATCTATCATAAGAATGAAAAATAACATTTGGGACGTAACCCAATACAATTTCGAAATGAAGAACATAAAAGTAAGAACAACTAGACTATGTCCTCGAATGGATGAGGACTCACCAAGTCTTCAATAAATCCTTCAACTAAGCTCTAGCCACGAGGAGATGGGGAATCGCCAAGCCCTACATTAACAAGTCTATGTAGGCAAGAGTATGTGTTAGTACAATCAAGTACCAAGTATGATAGCAATGCACATAAATCATTTAAAACAAACTAAAAAGGGGCATTTTTCATAACATGCAATGACCAAGCTAAAACATGATAAAGGTTAGAAACATAAGTCATAAACCATTGTCAAACAAGCTAAACATCTTTACATTAGTTTGAGAAATATCTTAAGATACACTTTAGTTCATTGTTATGGGAAGTAGCCTTAACCGACATGTAAGACCATGTGAGCTATCAACATGGAATTCGGTGTCTAACCCCACACTGATAGGGCCATCCTACTTGCCAAGGTAGGACCCTTTACTTAACATATGGCTTACGTGGATTCACTAGCTAGTGTCTATCATAGAACTTCATCCTATGGGGGCACATAGGTAAGGGATAAGGAGATTGCTACTAGAAACCCGGCCTCTACTAACGGGAGAGCTTCCATCTTCATATCCTCTCAATGCTAAGCATAAATCCCACGGAATAGTCATAATTCTTATTCAACTTATTATCCATGGAAGAGTACAACTAGAGTTACCAATCCAAGCTAAAGTTCATAGAATAGCTCCTTAAAACTTTGATTCAACTTTAGTTGAGAAAGATCTTTCAACAAGTTATGAATCCATTATGTGAGAAAATCCTTTCACATTCATTAATTGAGCAATCAAGTGAGAAAACCTTTCACTATGCAACAATTATCAACATTCATGCTTCAATCTCAAGCAATTCATATTTCATCAAAATTTCCATAATTGAACATGCATACTTCATAAAAAGCCGTTTTTCATCATGAATCATAGCTTTTGAAATCATTAAACCATACATGAGTTCACATAAACTTCATAAATTTCATCTTCTTCGTAATTCAACCCATCACCAATTCATAAATATCAAAATTTAGGGGAATTCATGTAGGTTCATAGGAATTCATATTAAAACGTGTCCTTAAATCAAATTGTGGATTTGATACTTCAAAAATTGGAGATTTTAGGGATTCCATGGAGGAAAGGGCTCCATGGATGAACACTATCATACCTCAATGCAAGAACCTTTAAATCAAATGGAGGAGTAGGAGACTTGACTTGAAAACCCTAGGTCTTGCTTCTTTTTCTTCAAGCTTTCTAGAGAGTGAAATATTTGGGAGAGGAGTGTTATGGGAATGATTAGGAATGGTTAGAATTAGGCTTAAAAGGTGTATATAGGGTCTAAGTTAAGGGCCAAACCGACTTAGATTAGGAGTTAAACATTTAGGGAAAAGACCAAAAAGCCCCTTTAAAAATAACTGTCGGGCCCTATCTACGGTTGGACCTACGGTCCGTAAGTCAACCTACGGACCGTCCTATCCTACCGTAAATAGATTCAGAGACTGCCAACCTCTGACCCTACAACGACGGATCCTATGTACGACTCGTGGGTAAATCGACGGACCGTACATGGCAACCGTAGGTCTGAACTTATGGCTTGAGAATTAAACTAAGTCTGGAGGAGACCTACGAGACCTCTACGAATCGTCGAAGGATTGACGGGCGATCCTGGCAAACCGTCATTAAAGTTCTGAAACTTGACATCTGAAAACTTGGGGCTGCCACCTACGGCTCCCAACTACGGCCCATAGGTACACCTACGATCCGTAGATGGCTCCCGTTGGAGCTGCAACCAGATGAAAACCTGCATTTTTTCCTTCTTTTGAAATTCGGGATGTTACAATATCTCCCTCTTGGGAACATTCGTCCTCAAATGGGAATCAAGACATCATACGAAGAGTAAGAACTCAAGATCTAACAGCCCAACATGAATGCAATCACATAAATGCACATATCCAAGGAGGAAACATCAACTCCAAGCTAAAGCATGTTCAAAACATCATTTCATGAAGGCCAAATGGAACTCATACTCAAATGCAAATAATCATAGAGAAATTAATCAAGTCAACCCATTTTCTAAAAATTTAAATTCTTCATAAACATGCATAAATGAGGAATCATGGGAATATCTAAAACACATGAGACAAAAAGAATGAACCATGAGGGACTAAATACCTCAAGCTAGAGTAGGATCAGAGGGAAAGAGACGAGGATATTGGGATATCATATGGGTCTCGGCCCCCCAAGTAGCACCCTCAACTAATTGATTCCTCCAAAGAACCTTCACGGAAGCAACTTCTTTATTTCTTAACTTTCAGACTTGCCGGTCTAAAATCTCAATTGGGACTTTTTCATAGGAAAGACTATCCTTTATGCAAAGATTCTTTAATGGCACTATAGATGTCGAATCACCAACACAGTTTTTCAACAATGAGACATGGAAAACCAGATGCACCGATGCCAAATCATTAGGCAAGTCAAGTTCATAAGCAACCTTACCAACACGCCTCAAAATTTGATATGGGCCTACATAACGGGGACTAAGCTTCCCTTTCTTCCAGAATATCATTTCATCCTTCATGGGTGAAATTTTCAAGTAAACTCAATCATCAACATCAAATTTTAAATCCCTCCTTCTAACATCAGCATAGGACTTTTGTCGACTTTGAGCCGTTTTTAACCTTTCTCTAATAAGCTGAATTTCTCAATTGCCTCGTGTACCAACTCAGGACCTATCAAAACAACTTCACCAACTTCAAACCAACCTATAGGAGACCTACACCTCCTACCATAAAGAGCCTCAAATGGAGCCATATCAATACTAGAATGGTAGCTATTATTATAATCAAATTCAATCAAAGGCAAATGATCATCCCAATTACCCTTGAAATCAATTACACAAGATCTCCACATATCCTCCAAAGTTTGAATAGTATGCTTCGCTTGCCCATCGGTTTGGGGATGAAAGGCCTTACTAAGTTTAACACGAGTACCAAGACCCTTTTGGAAGGACTTTCAAAATTGAGAAGTAAATTATGCACCACAATCGGAGATAATGGATAAAGGCACTCCATCCAACCTAACCATTTCCCTTAAGTACAACTTAGCATAATCCTCTACAGGATAAGAAACTTTGACGGGAATGGGCTGATATCGTCATTCGATCTACAATAACCCATATCGAATAATATTGCCACCGGGTGCGTGGTAAACCAACAATAAAGTTCATATTCACATCTTCCCATTTCCAAGTAAGAATACTAATATCTTGGGACAAACCTCTTAGCTTTTGATGCTCAACCTTCACTTGTTGACATTTAGGACACTTTACCACAAATTCCGCAATATCCTTCTTCATCCCATTCCACCAATAGACCTCCCGTAAATCACAATACATCTTGGTAGCTCCCGGGTGAATGGAATATCGAGAACTATGGGCTTCCGATAGAATTTGTCCTCTTAAGTCATCTATATCGGGAACACACAAATGACCTTGATATTGAAGCACACTATCTCCCCCTTGGGAGAAAGCCTCAACGGACTTCTTGAGCACCACTTCCTTCAACTCAACCAAATTCGGATCAAGATCTTGTTTAGCCTTCACATCATGCACAAAGGATGATTTGGAACCATTGAGAATTACAACACCACCCTCACTAGAATCAATCAATAAAACACCCAATCGGCCAAAATATGAACATCATGAACCAACTCTTTCTTACCATCCTCAACATGTGCAACACTACCCATAGACAACCGACTAAGAGCATCCGCCGCCACATTAGCCTTGCCGGGGTGATAGAGGACACTCATGTCATAGTCTTTTAACAACTCAAGCCACCTCCTTTGGCGAAGATTCAGATCTTTTTGTTTAAACACATATTTCAAACTCTTATGGTCGTTAAAAATGTCAACATGCACATCATACAAATAATTCCTCCAAATCTTTAAAGCAAACAGAACCGCCGCTAATTCTAAATCATGAGTAGGATAGTTCTTTTCATGTACCTTGAGTTGCCTTGAAGCATAAGCAATGACTTTTCCTTTTTTCATAAGAACACACCCTAACCCAATCCTTGAAGCATCAAAATAAACCACAAACCCATCGGACCCTTACGGTAAAGTCAACACCAGAGCCGAAGTAAGTCTATCTTTCAATTCTTGAAAACTCTTCTCACACACTTCGGACCAAATAGACTTAACCTTCTTTTGAGTCAAAGTTGTCAATGGGAAAGCAATCGAAGAAAACCCTTCAACAAACCTCCTATAGTAACTAGCCAAACCCAAGAAACTTATAATGTCTAAGGGTGATAGAGGTCTAGGCCAATTCTTAACTGCTTCCGTCTTCTTAGGATCTACCTCAATACCGTTACCGAAGACAATGTGACCATGAAAAGCCATGGATCTCAACCAAAACTCGCATTTACTAAACTTTGCAAAGAGTTGTTTGTCCTTGAGGACTTGGAACACAATCCTCAAATGATCGGCATGCTCACCCTCACTACTTGAGTAAATCAAAATATCATCTATTATCACTATCACAAACATGTCAAGATATTGTCTAAACACCCTGTTCATCAAATCCATAAACGCGGCCGGAGCATTTTTCAACCCAAACGACATCACTAAGAATTTGTAATGGCCATATCTAGTTCGGAAAGCCATTTTTGGAATATCATCTTCGTTCACCCCCAATTGGTGAAAACCCGAATGAAGGTCGATCTTAGAGAAGTAACTAGCCCCTTGAAGTTGATCAAATAAGTCATCTATCCTTGGAAGAGGATACTTATTCTTAATGGTAACCTTGTTCAATTGACGGTAGTCAATGCACATGCGGAGTGAACCGTCTTTCTTTTCAATAAACAAAACTGGAGCACCCCATGGAGAGATACTTGGTCGGATGAAACCCTTATCCAACAAATCTTTCAATCGCTCCTTTAACTCCTTAAGTTCTGTCAGAGCCATTCGATAAGGAGGAATAGAGATAGGTTGCGTATTGGGGAGGAGATCAATACCAAAATATATTTCCCTTTTAGGAGGAACACCGGGTAGATCATCGGGAAACACTTCTGGGAACTCATTAACAACGGGGACCGACTCAGGAGTAGGGGTTTCAGAAACCACATCCCTCACCCTAACAAGATGGTATATGCAACCCTTAAAACCATCTTTCTAGCTTTTAGACAAGAAATAAACTGACCATGTGGCATAGAATTTCCCCCTTCTACTCTAGGATAGGCTCATTTGGTAATTGGAACTTGACCACTCGGGTCCTACAATCAATAGAGGCATAACAAGAATGCAACTAATCCATCCAGAGAATAACATCAAAGTCTAGCATATCAAGCTCTACAAGATCAACATGAGTAACTCTATCGGATAAGGAGACGGGACAATTTTTATGAACTCTCTTAGCCACAATAGATTCACCAATAGGAGTAGAGACACAAAAGGGATCTAACAACACATCCGGAAGAACATCAAACCGCATAGCCACATATGGCGTCACAAAAGACAAAGTAGCACCGGGATCAAGCAAAGCATAAACATCAAAGTGAAAGACTTTCAACATACCGGTAACCACATCGGGAGAACCCTCTTGCTCATGACGAGTTTGAAGTGCATAGAATTTGTTTTGCTTGGGAGAATTTGAACCCGAACCACTAGATGGAGCTTGCTTACCATCTCTTCCCTTAGCAAAGAGAGATGGGCAATCCCTCATCTTATGACCACCTTTTCCATAACCGAAGCAACTATCCGTACCGGCTAATCATTTACCCTCCTACTTTTTACCACACCTAGCACAAGTAGTAGATGAAAAACCACCACCATTCCCTCCTTGAGGCTTAGGGTTAGGCACCACCCTATCTTTGTTGGACATAGGAGGAGCATTGGAGGAACCTTGACCGGAAAACCTTTGTCAAAATCCAGAATGACCATGTCCATCGGACCATGAATGTGAGAAATTACAGTAACCGGTCTTAGCCCACTTTGTCTCTCTAGACCTTTCCTTGAGTTTTTCCTCTTCTATTTTATTGGGCATTCACCATGAGACCAGAAATATCCATATCATTGACAGGCATAGTGGTACGGCACTCTTTGACCACCATTTCAGACACTCCCAAAACTAACTTACTCATTCTTGCCCTAGGATCAGCAACCATAGAAGGAGTATATTGAGACAATTGTGTGAACTTCAAAGCATACTCTTTCACACTCATGTTTCCTTGATGAAGGTTGATGAACTCAAGCACCATTGCCTCCCTCATCTCAAGGGGAAAGAACCTATCAAAAAAAGCAACCTTGAACTTCCCTAAATCAAGAGGACCCGCATCATCTTCCCACTCACTCTTCCATTGGTTGAACCAAACTTGAACAACACCCTTAAGTTGATGAGCGGCCAACTCCGCCTTTTCCTCCGGCGTCATACCCCTGATCATTAGTTCCTTGTACACCTCATCAATGAACTCTTGAGGATCATCCTCAACCTTAGAACCAAGAAACTCCGGAGGATTCATTCTAGTGAAGTCCCTCACTCTTGATGTCGTCGTACCCACATTTGGGTTCACGGGAGCCACAACCTCCCTATTGGCTTGAGCTGTCATGGCTTGAACCAACGCTTGACAAGCAGCCCTAAACTCTGCATTAGTCACTTGTTCAGCCAAAGGGTCGGCCGGAACTTGAGGAGCTTGAGGAGGAGCTTCTTGTTCCACATTCTCTCTCACATTCATTCTAGCATAAGATCTTCGAGTAGCCATATCCTGAAACGCATAGGATATGGATTAGGAGAGAGACATATAGAGTTAAACTCTATGGCACGACATAAGAGTAATGAAAACAACGAAGTTTCTTAAACATCTTATAGCATCTCATTCATAAATGTGGCGCACTTCACACTCATGAATAAGACACTACTCGACGCGGCTTTTGGGACATCCTAGTATCTTTCTAAAACCTTGTGCTCTGAATACCAAGTTTTTCATGACCCAAGGTACCCCCTAGATGTTACATGGCGTACAAGACCCCAAAAGGCCTCATACAAGCCACTTAGCATACATACTTAAAAGAGCATAGAGATTTAAGAGTTCAAAAGAGAATTTCATATCAAAGCTTTTAAGAAAAGAATACCGAAAGTCTACATCAATGTCTCAAGCCAATCTATCATACGAATGAAAAATAACATTTGGGACGTAACCTAATACAATGTCGAAATGAAGAACATAAAAGTAAGAACAACTAGGCTATGTCCTCGAATGGATGAGGACTCACAAAGTCTTCAATAAATCCTTCAACTAAGCTCTAACCACGAGTAGATGGAGAATTGCCAAGCCCTACATTAACAAGTTGATGTAGGCAAGAGTATATGTTAGTACAATCAAGTACCAAGTATGATACCAATGCACATAAATCATTTAAAACATGCTAAAAGGGGGCATTTTTCATAACATGCAATGATCAAGCTAAAACATGATAAAGGTTAGAAACATAAGTCATAAACCATGGTCAAGCATGCTAAACTTCTTTACATTACTTTGAGAAATATCTTAAGAAACACTTTAGTTCATTGTTGTGGGAAGTAGCCTTAACTGACATGTAAGCCCATGTGAGCTATCAACATGGAATTCGGTGTCTAACCCCACACCGATAGGGCCATCCTACTTGTCAAGGTAGCACCCTTTACTTATCATATGGCTTACGTGGATTCACTAGCTAGTGGCTATCATAGAACTTCATCCTATGGGGGCACATAGGTAAGGGATAAGAAGATTTCTACTAGAAACCCGGCCTCTACTAACGGGAGAGCTTCCATGTCCATATCCTCTCAGTGCTAAGCATAAATCCCATGGAATAGTCATAATTCTTATTCATCTTATTATCTATGGAAGGGTAGAACTGGAGTTATCAATCCATGCTAAAGTTCATAGAATAGCTCCTTAAACCTTTGATTCAACTTTAGTTGAGAAAGACCTTTCAACAAGTTATGAATCCATTATGTGAGAAACTCCTTTCACATTCATTAATTGAGCAATTAAGTGAGAAAACCTATCACTATGCAATTATCAACATTCCTGCTTCAATCTCAAGCAATTCATAATTCATCATAATTTCCATAATTGAACATGCATACTTCATAAGAATCCATTTTTCATCATTCATAAATTTCACCATGAATCGTAGCTTTTGAAATCTTTAAAACATGCGTGAGTTCACATAAACTTCATAAATTCCATCTTCTTCAAAACTCAACCCATCATCAATGCATAAATATCAAAATTTTGGGGAATTCATGTGGGTTCATGGGGATTCATCTTAAAACATGTAATTCAACTCAAGTCATACTTAGAAAACCATAATTGAAAGTAATTTGATCATAATTGAAAGAACCCACATCATAAAAGAAAACCCTTAAATCAAATTGGGGATTTGATACTTTAAAAATTGGAGATTTTAGGGATACCATGGAGGAAAGGGCTCCATGGATGAACACTATCATACCTCAATGCAAGAACCTTGAAATCAAATGGATGATTAGGAGACTTGACTTGAAAACCCTAGCTCGTGCTTCTTCTTCTTCAAGCTTTCTAGAGAGAGAAATATTTGGGAGAGGAGTGTTTTGGGAATGATTAGGAATGGGTAGAATTAGGCTTAAAAGGATTATATAGGGTCTAGGTTAAGGTCCAAATCGACTTAGATTAGGAGTTAAACATTTAGGGAAAAGACCAAAAAGCCCCTTTAAAAATAATTGTCGGGCCCTATCTACGGTTCGACCTACGGTCCATAATTCAACCTATGGACCGTCCTGTCCTACCATAGATAGATTCAGACACTGCCAACCTTGGACCCTGCAATGACGGATCCTATGTACGACTCGTGGGTCAATTGACGGACCGTACATGGCAACCATAGGTCTGAACTTATGGCTTAAGAATTTAACAAAGTCTTGAGGAGACCTACGAGACCCATCTACGACCCATCGAAGGATTGACGGGCCGTCCTGGCGAACCGTCATTAAAGTTCTAAAACTTGACATATTGAAAACTTGGGCTTGCCACCTACGGTTCCCTCCTACGGCCCGTACGTAGACCTACGATCCGTAGATGGTTCCCGTAGGAGCTGGCACCAAATGAAAACCTGCAATATTTCCTTCTTTTGAAATCCAGCGTGTTACAAAACCCTTATCCAAAAAATCTTTCAATTGTTCCTTTAACTCTTTAAGTTCTTCAGGAGCCATTCGATTAGGAGGAATAGAAATAGGTTGCATATTGGGGAGAAGGTCAATACCAAAGTCTATTTCCCTTTTGGGAGGAACACCAGGTAGATCATCGGGAAACACTTCCGGAAACTCATTTACAATGGTGACCGACTCAAGAGTTGGGGTTTCGGAATCCATATCCCTCACCCTAACAAGATGGTATAACCAACCCTTAGAAATCATCTTTCTAGCTTTTAGACAAGAAACAAACTGACCCTTAGGCATAGAATTTCCCCCCTTCCACTCAAGGATAGGCTCATTTGGGAATTGGAACTTGACCACTCGGGTCCTACAATCAATAGAGGCATAACATGAATGCAACCAATCAATCCAAGAATAACATCAAAGTCTAACATATCAAGCTCTACAAGATCAACATGAGTGACTCTATGGGATAAGAAGACGGGACAATTTTTATAAACTCTCTTAGACACAATAGATTCACCAATAGGAGTAGAGACACAAAAGGGATCTAACAACGCATCAGGAAGAACATCAAACCGCATAGCCACATATGGCGTCACAAAAGACAAAGTAGCACTGGGATCAAGTAAAGCATAAACATCAAAGTGAAAGACTTTCAACATACCGGTAATCACATCGGGAGAACCCTCTTGCTCATGGCGAGCTTGAAGTGCATAGAATCAGTTTTGCTTGGGAGCATTTGAACCCAAACCACTAGGTGGAGCTTGCTTACCTTCTCTTGCCTTATCAATAAGGGATGGACAATCCCTAATCTTGTGACCACTTTTACCTCAACTGAAGCAACCATCTGTACCGGCTAAGCATTTACCCTCATGCTTTTTCCCATACCTAGCACAAGTAGTCGATGAAAAACCACCACTATTTCCTCCTAAAGGCTTAGGGTTAGAAACCCTATCTTTGTTGGACTTAGGAGGAGCATTGGAGGAACCTTGGCCGAAACACCTTTGACGAAATCTAGAACGATCATGTCCTTCGAATCTTGAATGAGAGAAATTACCGTCACCGGTCTTAGCCCTCTTTGCCTCTCTAGACCTTTCCTTAAGTTTCTCCTCTTCTATATTTTGAGCATGAACCATGAGACGAGAAATATCCATGTAATTGACAAGCATGACGATACGACACTCCTTGACCACCATTCCGGACACTCCCGAAACGAACTTACTCATTCTTCCCCTAGGATCGGCAACCATTGAAGGAGCATATCGAGACAATCGTATGAACTTCAAGGCATACTCTTTCACACTCATGTTTCCTTGACGAAGGTTGATGAACACAAGCACCATTGCCTCCCTCATCTCAAGGGGAAAGAACCTATCAAGAAAAGCAACCTTGAACTTCTACCAATCAAGAGGACCCGCATCCTCCACCCTCTCACTCTTCCATTGCTCAAACCACACTTGAGCCACACCCTTAAGTTGATAACCGGCCAACTCCGCCTTTTCCTCCGGCGTCACATCCATGATCATTAGTACCTTCTACACCACATCAATAAACTCTTGAGGATCCTCCTCAACCTTAGAACCATGAAATTCCGGAGGGTTCATTCTAGTGAAGTCCCTCAACCTTGATACCGCCGTACCCACATTTGGGTTCACGGGAGCCAAAACCTCTCTATTGGCTTGAGCCAACACTTGAAAAGCAGCCCTAAACTCCGCATTAGTCACTTGTTCGGCCAAAGGATCGGCTGGAACTTGAGGAGCTTGAGGAGGAGTTTCTTGTTCCACATTCTCTCTCACATTCCTTCTAGCATCAGCTCTTCGGGTAGCCATATCCTGAAATGCATAGTATAGGGATTAGGAGAGAGACATATAGAGTTAAACTTTATGGCACGACTTAAGAGTAATGAAAGAAGTGAAGTTTCTTAAACGTCTTATAGCCTCTCATTCATAAATGTGGCGCGCTTCACACTCATGAACGAGACTCTACTCGACGTGGCTTATGAGACATCCTATGATCTTTCTAAAACCTTGCGCTCTGAATACCAAGTTTGTTATGACCCAAGGTACCTCCTAGATGTGACATGGCGTACAAGACTCCAAAAGGCCTCATGCAAGCCACTTAGCATACATACATACAAGATCATAGAAATTTAAGAGTTCAGAGGACAATATCATATCAAAGCTTTTAAGAAAATAACGGAAGTCTACATCAAATGTCTTAAGCCAATCTATCATAAGAATGAGAAATAAAGTTTGAGACGTAACCCAATACAATGCCAAAATGAAAGAACATAAAAGTAAGAACAACTAGGCTATGTCCTCGAATGGATAAGGACTCACTAAGTCTTCAATTAATCCTTCTACTAAGCCTTAGCCACGAATAGATGGAGAATCGCCAAACCCTACATTAACAAGTCAATGTAGGCAAGAGTATGCGTTAGTACAATCAAGTACCAAGTATAATAGCAATGCACATAAATCATTTAAAACATGCTAAAATGGGACATTTTCATAACATGCAATGACCAAGCTAAAACAAGATAAAGGTTAGAAGCATAAGTCATAAACCATGGTCAAGCAAGCTAAATATCTTTACATTACTTTGAGAAAGATTTTAAGAAGCACTTTAGTTCATTGTTGTGGGAAGTATCCTTAACCGACATGTAAGACCATGTGAGCTATCAACATGGATCCACTAGCTAGTGTCTATCATAGACCATCATCCTATGGGGGCACATAGGTAAGGGATAATGAGATTGCTACTAGAAACCCGCCCTCTACTAACGAGAGAGCTTCCATCTCAATATCTTCTCGGTGCTAAGCATAATTCCCACGTAATAGTCATAACTCCTATTCATCTTATTATCCATGGAAGGGGTACAACTAGAGTTACCAATCCAAGCTAAAGTTCATAGAATAGCTCCTTAAACCTTTGATTCAACTTTAGTTGAGAAAGCCTTTCAACAAGTTATGAATCCTTATATTTGAGAAAACCTTTCACATTCATGGGTTGAGCAATATATGAGAATTCCTTTCACAAATCAACAACATCATTATATCATAAACTTTGATGCTTCAATCTCAAAGCACCCTTAAGTTCATCATTAACTTCATAAGAGGCATGCATGAGTTCATTAACTTCATCTTTACATAATTCATCATGCTCATAACTTACAAGTCATAGAGTTTACAGGGGTTCATAGGAATTCATCTTAAATCATGCAATTCAATGCAAACTCATGCTTAGAAAACCATAAACAAGGCAATTTGATCATAATTGAAGGAACCCACATAATAGAGAAAAATCATAGTTTTTGATAGAACATGCTTACTTTAGTAAAACCATCCTTAGATCATTCATAATTTCATCATGAAAATCATAGCTTTGGAATCATAATTCATACATAGGTGCACATAGACTTCATGTAATTCATCTCTTCACAATTTCAACCTACCAACAAAAGCATAATTTTGAAATTGGGGAAAACTCATGGGTTCATGGAGATTCATCTAAATTCATGAAATTCAACTCAATTTATACTTCAAAGTTCATAAATCAATCAATTAAATCAGCATTACAAAGAACCCATAACATGGAAGAAAACCCCTAATTCAATTGAGAACTTCTAAGTTGAAAATTGGAAATTTTAGGGATTCCATGGAGGAAAGGGCCCCATGGATGAACACTATCATACCTCAATGCCAAAATATTGAAATCAACGGAGGATAAGGAGAATTGACTTGAAAACCCTAGCCCTTGCTTCTTCTTCTTCAAGCTTTCTAGAGAGAGAAATATTTGGGAGAAGAGTGTTTTAGGAATGATTAAGAATGGGTAGAATTAGGCTTAAAAGGTTTATATAGGGTCTAGGAATGATTAGGAATGGGTAGAATTAGGCTTAAAAGGTTTATATAGAGTCGAGGTTAAGGGCTAAACCGACTTAGATTAGGAGTTAAACATTTAAGGGAAAGATCAAAAAGCCCTTTAAAAATAACTATCGGACCCCTATCTATGGTTGGACCTACGATCCGTAAGTCAACCTACGAACCATCCTGTCCTACCGTAGATAGATTCAGAGACTGCCAACCTTGGACCCTCTAATGACGGATCCTATGTACGGCCGTGGGTCAATCGATGGACCGTACATGGCAACCGTAGGTCTGAACTTATGGCTTTAAGAATTTTACTAAGTCTGGAGGAGACCTACGAGACCCATCTATGACTCATCGAAACATCGACGGGCCATCCTGGTGAATCGTCATTAAGGTTCTGGAACTTGGCATTTTGAAATCTTGGGCCTGCCACCTACGGTTTCTACCTACGGCCCATAGGTACACCTACGATCAGTAGATGGCTCCTGTAGGAGCTGGCACTAGATGAAAACCTGAAATTTTCCTCCTTTTAAAATCAAAGGTGTTACATGAATGACATTAATGTGCATGTCATTTAGATCACCCAGGCTGTCATATTGACCATAGTGACTATCATTGTCACTCTCATGATCACTCATTTTGTCAACCTGCAAATCAGCCAACAACAACAACAAACAACAAATCTACTACAATTAAACAAATTTAAAATCTAATTTCTCAATTAGAATTCTCAACTACCACTCCCCAACAGGGGCGCCATTTCTGATAACGTTCAAATCAACTTTCAAACTAATTAAAAGAGTGAGTGATCGTAGTCAGTAAGAGTAGGGGTCGAATCCCACAAGGAAAGGTGCAACGTAGAGAATTCCTTATCAAAAATTTTGTATTTTAAATTAATTCATTTGTAATAGTAAAACAATTGGGTGGATGAAACCACCAACTTATTATAAAGTTTTGGTTATCAAATATCACAACTAAATTAGAAATTAAACGAACTCAAGAGTTAATAAGTAATATAGGGGTGCAGAGATTTGAAGTCAATCTCATGTAGGGGTAATTGTGCTGCTCTATTATGATGAACATTCATAAATAGGCTAAGTCATCTTCAATGATGCTAATTTTCTTTCGATCTCAAAGCATCCTTAAATAGAATCTCCTTTCGGTCTCATCTATATGACAATTCTAAACAACCCAATAACTTACTCTATCCTTTCTTTCACGAATAGGTCAAATAGGTCTAACCCGTAACCTCTCTTTCAAGCAACCTACTGACATCAACCCTAAATTGCTAGTATTGGACTAATTACCCACTCCAATCAATCTCTTTCAAGCATCAATCGGAGATCGGAAGTAGAAATTAAGTTTTCAACCTTAACCCCTTAGGTAACCTCATGGAAATTAGACCAAATTCATGCATGAACAATGGAAAAATAGAGCATAGCACAATACCCACTACACTAAAGTAACACCCAACCCCATTAGAGCACCTCTAGATCTTGGGGTTTTAGCTACCCATAAAAAAAGTAAATAGATTATACCTTTCATGGAAGCAGCTGTGGGTAGCATGAAATTAAGCAATTACAAGCAAACTCACTTTAGATTCAACTTCAAATTGTAAGATTCAAGCACAAAGTTGTAAAACTCCCATACGCTAGAAAAATGTTCTTCAATGGTAAAGGTGTTCTCTCACTCTCTAAACTCTCTCTCTAAAGTTCACCAAAAAATAATCTCCAAAATCCCCCTTTTATTTACATTCTTTGGGCTATTTATATTTTCCCAAAATTTGGCCCAAAATTCCCACATCTGACAGCTTCGGCGACATTAATCGGGTTCGCCTAACCTACTCGACGGATCTCCCTTCTCTTCTCAACTCGCCTTGTGATGCTCTAGGCTTCATGTGTTTGAACATCAGTTGGCAACTTCGATTGAGTCTGCCTTTAACCTTCGGCACATCGCTGAATACCACATTAGTTCACCTTTCGAGCATTAAATATTTTCTTTGCACACTATCACTTTGGGAGATGTTACGCTCAATGGGCGATCCTCCCATCATGCTAGGCGATCAACAATGTTCACTTGGCACTTCTTTTTGCATTTTTGGCCATTCTTTCAAACATCAGCCTGTGCCTTGTCCAATTGCTTTCACAACTACAAATCATCACATTCTATTAGAAAAGGACATAATTATGCATTGAGGATACTAAATATTGAGCTAAATGCACATTAAATGAGTGCAAATCTACCACTCATCAAAGGTCTAGTGGAGGCACCATCCGGTCAAGGAGGCTACTTGGGAGGTCAAGTTGTACATGTGGACCCGGTATCCTCACTTTTTTTAGCCTTTAGGTACTTCCTTTTCTTTAACTTTTGTGAATGAAAGTTCTTTTAGTAGTGGATGTTTTAATGACCCTCGAGTCATTTCTGTGTTTTTGTGTGCTTTCACTATTTTCTGCTTCATGTAGCTTCCTTGTAGCTTCTATGTGGTGTTGGGTTGGGTAGCACATTTCCCAAGATAGTCAGGTGAGTTTTGAGTTGGTTTTGCCCTTTTAGAGGCTTTTGAAGTGAAAGGGTGGACTTTAGTCAATATTTGGAGAAGCTGATGTTGGATGAGGATTCTGTTAGTTGCATCAGCTCTAAAAGGGTCATTTTGGTCTAATGGGATGGTTAGTTCAGGTTTTGGGGCTGTAGTTTTGAGGTTGGTGTTGTTAGGCATTTTAGTTTTTAAGTTATGGCCAAAGTTTGATTTCGGTCAACATTTTTGGTAAACGCACTTAGATGGAAATTTCATTAGCGTAGTTGGCTCTGGAATGCTAAGTTTTGTCTAAAATAACCTTTGGTTTTGTTCCTGAGGTGTTCGAGATAAGTTTGTGGCTTTTGGTATTTTGTTTGGTATTTCTTTGTAAGTGTTGACTTTGGTCAACATTTTGATGAGACGACCTCCATTGGTTATTTCATTGATTCCATTGAGTCCAAAATGTCGTTTCCTGATAGGGTAGCATAGTTTATTTGCATTGACGGGGTTTCGAACGAATTTCGAGCTCCTATTGGGGAATTTTCCTCTCTTAGTGAACTATTGATGCATTGATACTAGAGCAACACTGTTCTCTTCTCCACATTCGTGGGCACTTGGTTGTGATTGCAGAGAGTTAGCCATGTGGCTTCCGTGTTCGCGTGGGTCTCACCATGATCATAGAGTGTTGCCTTCCCAGGCCTTTGTGTTTGAGGGCCTCCTACCGTGTTCACGTAGGGTTAGTGTCCTAGACCTCCACATTAGTGAAGGCATAATAACCTAGTAGTTTGTAAGTTTAAGACCCACTTCAGCATGCATTTATTCATTTCATGACTTAGTAAATTTGGCAATTTTGGGAGCAATTCTTGGTGGATTTGAGAGATTCTTGTTGGGTTGCATTGGGAAATTGCGTGGGTACATTCTGGGGTGGTTGAATCTTTTGCTAACCTTGGTAAATTCCGTCAATTTCTCTTTAATTCACCATTTTTTATCCTTGTTGAGATGATTCTTGGATGGACTATTTTGGCTCAATGGTGGCTCGAATAGTGCTCATTTTGAAGGTATAACTTCCTTGAGCATTTTGGGACCTCATGACGAAGTCAATTTTTTGACTCCATGTGCAGGTCCCATAGTTGCATTTTTTGGTTGTGTTTTCCGATTTCAAATCCTTATGCTTATATGGATATTATTGTGCTTGTTTTTGCATTTCTGTGATGTTGTTGATAGCTTGTGACCATTTGGAGGCCCTTCGGAAGGGAAAAGCACAGAGTAGAGGTTCGAGTGTGGTTTCGGCCTTGAGGTAGGTTACAGTTTCCTTTTTCTTAGACTTGGCTCAGTTAAATTTCTTAGATATTGAGTAGTATCTCTTGTTAGGTTGGATTTTAGGATTAGTTTAGGCTTACTTGATCCTTAGTCAATTTATGACCATTGTTGGGTTGCTTGGTGTAGTTTATAGCCAAAAATTCTTAGTCTAGGTTGATCCTTCTTGTTTGTACCATTTAGTATCCTTAAAAATGGCTCCTAGGGGGCATGAAACTTAGGTTGCCGCGTGTTTGCTTGGTTTGGTTATTTAGGTTACTTATGTGGTATTTTGAGCTTATAAACTATGTTGATATTTGTTGTTGGGCCGGAGGCTGTGAGCTTGGACTAGCTGATGTTCCAGGTAAGTACATCTTTACTATGACAGGAATTACCCGAATGTGTGTTTGATGTGTTGTGATACTAGTGTTAATGTTTGAGAATTGTGATGATTTGAGCTTGGTAATTGTTTTTGTTTTCTTATCGCTGGAAAAGCCTTGGAAATGATAAAAAGGATGTTATTCGGTTAATTTTGGTAATTCTAGAGACTTTATGATTTAAATGGCAAAAAAATACTTCTCTGCATGATTATCCGTACTTTTTGGCTGCCTTTATTAATCAACTCGAGGTATCATTCTAGGTGGCCCGTTGACTTAGTTTTTGGCTACATACTACTATTTATAATTGTTGATAAGTCCAAGGTAATATTCCAGGCGGCATGTTAACATATATCCAGGTTATTGGTATACTATTAATAAGTCTGAGGTATCATTACGGGCGGCTCGAGGTTTCTTCCAGGCTCCTTAATTTCCTTCATTAATCATCTGCATTGTATTATTGTGTTATTTAGCTTTTGAGTGTGGTTGTGGTTTCCTTGTATATGTGTGTACTTTGTTCTTGAGTTATTTAGCTACTTTCCCATTCTTCGTATTTGTTTTGTCGTATCTTAGAACATGTCCTTGTAATGCTAGTAATATCGTGCTTCTCTTTATATATTTGATCTTTTTAGCTAGGTCAGGCTATGATGCTTATGTATTACCCCGTGTTTTGGTACTCATACCACACTTCTGCATCTTTTTCTGATGCTGCTCCTAATATGAGCCATCGTCAGTGAGCATTGGATCTCCCTTAGTTGTCACAGAATTGGATCGTGGTGAGCTCCTGGCTTTCAGAGACTTGCTGCCTTCCCTCTTTTGTAATGACTTGTATTTTGTATTTTGATTGGTCAGTTCTCTTGTATAGATAACCTTAATGTATTTAGTAGCTCATGTTATCGGTGACACCAAGTCTAGGGTTTGGTTTTGTGTTATTTTGTCTTCTTGGTCATTGTTGGGAGTCTTTTGTATATTTTGTATCGTAGTTACAGGTCTATACTATGGCCCATTTCTATGCTTTATTCTTGTTTCCACTTATTCTTAGTTATTATGATTAAATTGTTATCTTCCGCAAGTTTTTCTTTGGGTTTGGCTTGCCTACTCGGGGGTTATAGTAGGCGCCATCATGGCCCGATTTTGGGTCGTGAAATGAACACAGTAAGGGCATGTAATTAGACTTAGATCTTAGTAGGAGTAGTCATATTTACCCTACTGAAAGATATAAGTTGAACTAATGAAGTGTAGTATTCAGAAAGAGGAGCATAGTTAAGGAGTGTTGGTAAGTTTAAAAGTTATCAGTCGTATTGCTTAAGGCATAGTAATCATATTCATGTTTCATGCTAATGGTACCCATGTTTCATGTTGAATAGCTTCAGATAGAAAATGACTCATGTTTAAATCTATATCATTCATGCTTTGAAACCCATTTAAGATGACAAAGGTACTCAGACTCTGATAGTGCTTCATATTCCGATGTCTCTCACAAATCATGCATGATTCTTTTCCCAGAATGTTGTAAGAAATTTCAATGAGAATGTTCAATGTTGTAGCTTTCTTCCTTTAAAGATTCTTAGAAAAATGTCACAGTTTGTCACCTTGTAATCTTATGTGAACGTTTGTGCCATATATGCTCTAATTAAGTTCCAAAGCCTTAGTATGAACCTGTCCTATCTATGCTACTAAACAAGTTTTGAAGTTAGATAGATAGTAAGAGACTAAGAGTATCTCCTTTCTCTTTCAGTTCTACTTGACCATTATTCGAGGATGAATGAACCCAACGGGGACATATTGTAATACCCTAAAAATTTCTAAGCTAAGATCTGAACCTTTTTGTGTATACTTATAGGCCCGTACTGGGTGATTCTTAATTTTGCATAGGTGTCAAGATCAATTCCTAGGTGTGAGAAATGGTTTGGAGATGAATTAAGGTCATAAGAATTGTCTAGTACAAAGTTGAGTTAAAAGCTTTCTTACCGATTGAATTTTGGTGCATAATTTTACTTGGGTCAACTTCAAATGAACAAATATCTTAGAATATGAAGATATAGGCTACCCATAACCTATCCAATTAAAGATTTATGAGTATTCCTTCCAATGCCACCAAGATTGCGTCAAACTGAGGTCCGAGTCAAAAGTTATGATCATTTTAGTTTTGTTAAACATTCTATTTTGGACATGCATTTTGTTGGCGGTGAACAATTTTGAACCGGCGAAACACCGGGTCTAGCACCGGTTGAGGAAAAATTAAAAGGTTCTATGTTTTGAACATGTTTTTCACTAGCGTTGAAACAATTTTGGATAGGCGTTTCACCGGTCAAACACTAGTTGGATGACAGAAAATTATTTAAGTTGGTTTTAGTCCAATTTTTCTCACTTTTGGCCATTTTTTCACTCCCTAGAAGTGGTTTTCTCTCCTCCTCCTTCATCAAGGTAAGTCCTTCTCCATAAATTTCAAGTTTTCCAACTCAAATTCCCTCATCTGTTTATGAATCATTGATAGAAATCTTAACCCTTGACTATAGGATTTTCAAGAAACCAATCCAAGAATTTGAAGAAAAGATTTCTTGATTGTTCTTATTCAATTATTCATCAATATTTATGAAGAGTTTAAGGTATGTATGGTTATCATAATAAGGGATTAAGTTTTTTCTCACACCCTACATCTAGAGTTTCAGTTAGTAAGATCAAATCTGGGGTTTCAACCCAAAGTCCATGATTTTTGAATTACTTTATTTTGAATGTGTTATTTGTTGATTCCATGAAGGAACTAATTATACTATATCTTGTTGATGATCCTTGATTGATTTGGAATTCAATATATTCTATTACATGACCTCTTTTTAATCGAAGTTATTTGAAAATCTTGTCATAATATGTCATATACATTGTTTTCATGAAAGAAGTAAGTTCAAGATTTTCAAGAAGTATTTTAAGAAAGTATTCTTATTTCAAACTTCAAGTGCATTACTTCACGAAAAAGTTCAAGAAAGTATATTTTGCATTCAAGATGCATACTTTTAGAAAAAAAGTTTAGACAGTTTCTTAAAGAATTCTTAAAGAAAGAATGTTCAGTTTAAAAGTAAGCATATCTCATATTTCAGAAAGCATAGACAAATTTTCAGAAAGAAAGTATGTTCAGCATTAAAGAAAGCATACCTCAGTTGTGAGAAAACATAGTCTAGTATTTTTCAGAAAATCATTGTCAAGTTTTAAGTATAGTTCAGTTCAGTACAGTTATAAAGAAGCAATTTTTATTATTAACTCAATATAGAGATTATCCATTTTACCCTAAAGTAGGACCTTTTACTTAAATGTGTCATCATATAGTTATTGAGTATTATTGCATTGTTTTGGGAGTATTATTGAGCACCGAGTTAGGTAAGGATTTAAACAATCCAAACCCCATAATTATGTTGCCACCGTAGGATAGGATCGTGTTGTTGGTTGATGTACCGCAGATTTACTGTACTTATAATGCTTTAAACATGGAGTTTTGCATGGTTATTAATCACTTGTTAGTAAATCTGATGGTACTTTACCTTTGTTTTGTAGGAAAATATGTTTTTGACAAGTCGAGATGAAAATGCAGTGTAGCAGTAGGATTTTGAAGACCTACGGGTCAACCGACGAGTCGTAGTCCATTCTATGAGCCGTAGGATTGATTCGTAGATGAAGGATGAAGAGTTTGGAGTTTTTTTGGCTATGTGTGGGACAACGGAAGTCGACTACAAGCCGTAGGTTGAAGTCGTAGAAAGATGAAAACATATTGAGTCCCAGTACATTGGACTACGAGTTGCCAGGACGGACCGTATAAAGGTCTACGAGTTGTAGATCATGTCCATAGGAAAAGTCCAGATAACATTGAGAAAGCTGCCTTCTACGGGGTGGGTCTACGAGCCGTAGTCTGACCTACGAGCCGTAGTCTGACCTATGAGCCGTAGACCATGAACCATAAACCCGACTCTCGAAGCCTACTTTTTCTATATTTTCTTTTCCTAGTTTATTTAGGATTAGATGTCTATAAATAGTCGTTTATTTCTCTTTTTTAAGGCTAGAGTGTGGATAACCTTGTTTTTTCTTTTTGACAATTAATTTGTGAAACACTCTTCCATTTTAATTCTTGAACTTGTTGGTTTATATTGCAATTTTTTGTTCATTAATTCAAGATTTCGGAATTCATCTACTCTAACTATAAGTTCATGATTTATTTTAACAATATTAATATGAATTGTGATCACCCAAGCAAGAGTGGCTAAATCCACAACTAGGGTTGTGGGAACTATAAGGAATTAACTAAGTAGACCTAATAACTAGTAATTCTTGATTAGTGTTTATGCATGTATTGTTGATCTCTTCGCTTTGATTGCTTTTTAACGAGGGTCCGCATTAGAACTCACTTTACTCCTACTTGCCTAACCAAGGGGGTAACGAATGGGAAAAGAGATTTAACAACAGAGATTTGATGACTACAAACTTCATCTAATAGCTTGAACAGACAAGTGATAGCTAATATGGGGTGAAGGATAAGGATTGGTAAAGCATACACCCATAGATCGATAAAAGTTGCATGGTTAAATTCACTATTTGGGTGACCAGCCTCTTAGGAGATACCTAACTTACCGATTTTGCATGTTAGGCACTAGACAAGATTACTACTATAAGGTTTACTGCATTAAGAACTTGTGGAGAACACATATACCCTAGTTTTATCCTCTATTTATTCTACAAAACATTCAATTAATTAAGATTTTATTTTACAAAATCCTCCTTTTATGGAAATAACTCGACTAAAAGTACAACCAACAATCAATTAGGCTAAGTCTAGACCTTATTCCTCATGGGATCGACCCTAACCTTAGTTAAGTTCTTTATTTGAACAATAACCACTTATACTTCTTTAGAGAAGTGTAATTTGGGCGTATCTTTGGTTTGGCGATTTCTCATAAAGCCCCTGGTAAGGCCTAAGAGATTTGATCCATAGTTTAGTTTGTCCTTTATTCTGACAAGGTAATGGATGGCTCTGGCAATATAGGCAAGGCGCTCTATCATCATGACACTCAATGTGATGGTTGTCAGTTAGAAAAACTCCCCAAGAAATGTAAATTAAATTATTTTCAGATTTTTTCTACTTTTGCATGCATATTTAGTTGTAAAGCTTGATTATTAAAGTACACATGGATGCTTTACTTTTCAGTTGCCTATTTTACAGTCTACCTTCAGATTTACTCTTTCAGTTTAATATATTTAGTTTACTCAGTTTTTTAATTCAGCTATTTTACATATCGTACATTTTATGTACTGACGCCATTTGGCATTGCATCTTTAAATAATGTAGATTCAGGTCTTTAGGATTGACAGTATACGCTTCATTAGGATCTTTTCCTATTAGCATTGGTGAGACCTCCTTGCTTTTGGAGGACTCTAGTTTTTTTATCTTTTTCTGTATCTAGTAGAAATTTCAAGCAAAGTATTCAGGTAGCCGTGGATCTTGTACCGGCACCTATCTCCAGTGTAGTAGAGGCTTCATAGATGAGTTAGATGAGTCAGTTGAGTCTTATTATCAGTTTATTTATCAATATCTCTTATTTAACATTTATCGCATTTAAACGATTGAAGTTATTTTCTACAAGTTGAGAATTATAAAAAATGGCGCCATTGCCAGGGAACAATTTGGCGTATTGAATTGATTTAGAATTTATAGCTTACTAGTTTCTATCCAAATTGTGAATATTTGTTTTTGCTTTGTTTTTGTTTGTTCATATGGCTTCTTGTGAAGGAACAAGGTTTGGCGATTGCAAGCTCCACGTTGATGACCCATGGCCTTGATGTGGAAGACCTCATGTTGAGAATAGTTATGTGGAAACCTCTTTAGGTTAAAAGATGGGTGTTGTGAGTCAAGATTGGCTCTCGTGCCTATCTCAACGACTTGAAAAGGGTGTGATGCTAAGGGATCTGATGTTCCAAATGAGGGATGAATTTTGCAACTTGCACCTAACTAGGTGCCATGAGATGATCCAACTTGAGTTTGAAATTGCTACTTTGAAAGCCAATGTGAGATCAACATTTGGAGCACGTAAGGCTCCTTGTCAAGTGGTCAAAAGTAAAGTGTTGGAGTTGGCATCTCAAGAAAAAGGGGTTGTGTTCAATATTGATGAAATCTTGGGTGTGTGCAACCAAACCAAGCAAATAAAATTCCAAGTTTCCGAAATTAAGGCAATGATATTAGAGTTGCAAGAAAAAGCCAAAAAGATCATATATGGCAACTCTAATTCATTGGAAAGTGATGGTGTCATTCACTTGAAGCCCAAGGATTACAAAGTTCAATGCTCAAATGGCCTAGTAACTCTATCACTATTGCCCAATGCTCCTCCACAAAAAAGTGATATGAAATTGGGCAAGAAGTTCAAGTCTTCGAAGCGGAGAGATCGAGTGAAATGTTTGATGCTCTCCGGTAGTCCCCATATGCTTCGAAGTGAAAATGATTTGAAGTTGGGGAGAAGTTACATGGCTTCAAAGTGGAAACATAAAGGGAGAAGTTAAATTGTGCGCTTGATGGGAGGCAACCCATCGGTATCCAAAAAAAATTATTTTTAGTAAATTTTTATTTTTAGAATATATTAGAATTTTATTTTTTTGACTAATCCTCATGATTTCAAAGTACTTGGAGGTGTTTTGAACAGGTTTGGAAGCTAAACTGCACTTGGGTTTGAAGTTTGAGGTTGAACTACCTTCAAAATGTGGGTTGGAACACTTTTTGGAAGCTGAAGGTCGCCAAAATGCAATGGGCGAGTCGCCTAACGGACCCACCAATGGTCAAAAATTCTAGAATGCTGCAAGGTGTACAGACCTAAAACACTCTCTCGAACACAGAAAGGAGTCTGCGAACACGAAAGTCAATCTACCAGAACCTCCGCGAACGCGCCATCTTGCCCGCGAACACGGAGGTCAAGGAATCTCTCAGGGCGCGAACACGCCTAGACCTCCGTGAACGCAGAAGGTCGTGGTATGTTAAAAGGTAGAAATGCCAAAGGTTGAAATCAGTTTCAAAACACCCCTTTTAAAAGAAAATTTGTCCTCTCATTCAAAGAACTGAAAAATCTCCCTAACTTCTCCTCTCATCTACTTTGCTTCCTAATTTACTAATTGGTGGTTGAAATCTACATTGAAGGTATGCTTTTTACCATCTTGTGTATTTATTTTTGATGAGTGGAGTTGAGAAATAGTGCTTTAATGTTCTTGATTCGAATTTGCTTGATTGTATGTGCCTGTTTACAAACACATTGCTCACTTCAGTCGAAAATTCTATCTATATCACTTTGGGACTTACACATGATTAGTGGTCTACCCATAACAGGAAGTCTCTATGAAGGGGCCGTGTCAAACGTTGAAGAACTCACAAGCATATTTGAAAAGGGAAAAAAGTTCCTCCCCCAATCTTGTGAGCATTTATTTGGCGCCTTTCATCAACTATGAGCAGAAAATAATGATAGTCTGAATGTTTATGTCGAAAATGGGTAGAAATTTGGTGCAAGAAATATACAAAGTCTAGACAACCCCCGCCAAGAAAGGAAAAGAAGTCTGCCCGTCTCAAATTATCGCACAATCCAACTAGGATAATTGATGAATCTCTTAAGTGGTCTCCTGATGAAGAATCCTTGTTCCATAAGTTATAAGTTAAGAGTCATAAGACAGACGAAACATAGTTGGAAGCCTTTTTGTCTTGTTGGTTGTGTATATCTGTTCTTCCTACTAAGGAGAGCGGCGTTATTTATCCGGGTATCTTCAGAAATGCCTGACATTTAGCATGTGGTCGAAGAGTTAGCCTTGCGATTCCAGTCTTAGCCAGCATTTACAAAGGTCTAAACACAATTTTGAGATGCTCTTGACTTGATCACATCCAAACTTTTTTTCCAATCCATTATGTGTATGGTTTATTGGCTTTTTACTTTAAGACCCATTATCCATATACTGATGGCCCAGTTGATCTCCTTATGGCTACCTTTTCTAGTGAAGGAGCTACAAGGCCTTTTCGAAGAGAGGATGTGAGGAAGCGTATACATGGAGGAGGAACCATTGCTTGGGATGCAACATTTGTTTATAGGCCTCATGCATACCACTATCGCTACGACGACACTGAAAAAGAATTTCAATCGAATTTCTTTATGAGTGTTCGCTCAAACTATCTTACTTTAAGGGATGGAAATTCCTTTATCACCGAGCCTTATATTCCTCACAGATTTGGTTGTCAATTTGGCTTTTTTCAAGACGCTCTTGGTCGATTAGATCAAGATTTTTGTGAAGCTTCATTGGAAGATGGATTAAAGCTTGCACGAATTTCTATGTTGACTAAATCCAGGGCAAAAGCAACATTTCCTCCTAGTGGATCCAACATGAAGAAATTCTTTTCCCCCAATTATAAGTCCTGGTGGGAAAAGGTGCATGGGAACCTTCTTCAAAATCATATGCAGTTCTTGGTGAATGTTGTTGGTTCGACTACTAATTCCCTTCAAAAGCATGATGAAGAGGTCTCAATTGTGAACCAATCTCTTGTTTAAAAGTCTAGAGTTGGTGTTCCAGACAAGATCAAGGGACCTCCCTATGAAAAAGTCCAAAAGGAAAGCTCAAACTCATTAGACTTCTCACAAGAGACCATCTCAAGATGAGAGTAGTAGCAGCCATAGCGATCGTTGTTGGAAGAGAGTGAGACCACCTTCTGACACCCCAAATGATACTTGTTTGTATACGGTGGAAGTTCCTAATAACAATCTTAGTTCTTCAAGAACTTTGATAGCTATTGAAGAGGTAATGATTTAAACTTCTCTCTCGTCCCATGGTACAAAATGACTTCACTAATTATTATCCTTTTTTTGTCTTTTTTTTAGCCAAAATATGTCAACATGTTGGAAGTTTCTTATCAAAATAATCCACAAGATAGTATTGAGTCTATAGAGGGGTGGATTTCAAGGAAATCTTTTCTGATACCTCCAGCAGAACAAGAGGTTACATCTATTTCTAATGAAAGAACCACAACAAATGCCGAATTCAATTCTCGCAAGCAACCGACAACATCCATGTCCATTTTCAATGGAAGGAAGGTTATATCGGAGCTTCGAAAGGATTTTGTCAAGGGAGCTTGGACGAAGATTCGTTCTAAGCTTGTTGCCTTAATGCAAACCGTGCTTCTTCTCTTAAGGATGAGGTTC
Organism: Solanum appendiculatum; assembly: GCA_018342035.1. Taxonomy (NCBI): domain Eukaryota; kingdom Viridiplantae; phylum Streptophyta; class Magnoliopsida; order Solanales; family Solanaceae; genus Solanum; species Solanum appendiculatum. The sequence continues at coordinate 256,505 of JAGDQO010001048.1, read as the reverse complement.
AATTATGTAACACCTAGGATTAGAGAAAGGCTAGAAAGGAGTCAAGAGGGCATGACAAGAACCCAAAAGTTGACCATGGAACCCTCTACAGAGCCCTAAACGGGCAATGAAGGGGTCCACGGTCCGTTTGGACACTCGTGGTATGAATCCAGAATCTGCCCCAAGCAGACGTCCTTCCCACGGATGCCTAGACGACCCGTGGTGAGGTTGACGAACCATCCAAGGGGTAATCAAGTGGCCCACTCATAAGGGTCTTCTTCCGTAGTCACTGGAAAAGGGCCATGGACATCTAAACGGCCCGTGAGGCTTCACACTGACCGTGAAGGAGACTTGTAAGAGTTCAGAGTAAAACGTTATGCCCATTTTAGTGGAACACTGCCAGGCTGATTAATCTTCACGACATGCTTGATGGGCAATGATGGTCTTGACGAGCCGTTTAGGTCTTCTTCAAGTCATTTAGGCAGTTTTTAAGTCAGGGTCAATTGGGTATTTTCCCAATTGATTTAACTCCATACTACATCATTTTGTCTTCTACCCTAAGCGCAATATAATGATTTTTACCCCCAAAATCACCCAATTCAATTCATTCTCTCAATTTCCCAAAGGAAGATCAAGTCATCCTTTCCAATATTTCTCTCTCTAAAGTTGAAGAAGAAGGCTAGGGTTACAAATCAAGTCTCCAATTTAACCATTGATTTCAAGCTTTTGGAATCAAGGTATGATAGTCTTCACCTATGGAGCCCTTTCCTCCATAGGGTTCCTAAATTCTCCAATATTCCAAGTTAAATTCTCCAATTGAAATTAGGGTTTTCTTCTATCTTATGGGTTCTTTCAAATTATGATTTAATTGATTGGATTATGTTTAATTATGCATGAATTGAGTTAAATTGCATGTTTCAAGTTGAATCCCCATGAGCGCATATGAAATCCATGTTTTCTAGAATTGATCATATGACGAAGCTTTTGACTCATGAAAGATGAATTGAGATAATTCTATGTGTTTTAAGATGAATTTACATAAGCCCATGGATGATTTATGTTTTTTAAGCTATGATGCTGTGATGAAGTTTTGAATGATCAAAAGATGGGTTTTATCAAGATATGCATGTTCGATTATGAAATTATGATGATTTAAGGTTGCTTTGAGAGTAAAGCATCAATGTTGTTATTGTGAAAGGATTTCTCACATATACAAGAAAGCATGATTGTGGAAGGTTTTTCCCAAATAAAGGATAGTAAGAGTTGAAAGGATTTCTCAACTAAACTTTGAATCAAGATTTAAGGAGCTATTCTAGATGACGTAAGCATGGACTAGTCCATGGAAGATGAAACGTCTATACACATGATTTAGCTTGGATTGGTAACCCTAGTTGTACCTTTCCATTAATTAATTATATTAAAATGATTAAAGACTATTCCGTGGGATTTATTCTTAGCACCGAGAAGATATTGAGATGGAAGCTCTCCCGTAGCTAGAGGCTGGGTTTCTAGTAGCAATCTCTTTATCCCATAACTATGTGCCACCATAGGATGATTGTCTTAGATAGACATTAGCTAGTGGATCCACGTAAGCAAGAAGTTCATGGTCTTACCTTGGCAAGTAGGACACCCATTTTTCCGTGTGGGGCAGACATCGAATTCCATGTTATAGCTCACATGGTCTCTATGTCGGTTAAGGCTACTTCCCACAATAATGATGAACAAAGGTTACTTCAAGAAGTATCTCACAAGTGTTCAAAAGATGAGTTTTTCTTGCATTGACCATGATTACGTTGATGTTTTCTAACCTCTTATTTTATGGTTTTAACTTGGTCTTTGCATGACATGAAATGTCCTTTTTAGCATGATTTTATATCTCTATGCATTGCTATAATACTTGGTACATCTTTGTACTAACTTATACTCTTGCCTACATTTTCTCATAAATGTAGGATCTGGCTCATCTCCGTCCTCCCGTGGCTAGTTCGTTGTGATAGAGACTTTGAAGACTTGGTGAGTCCTCATATGTTCGGGGACAATGCCATGTTTATCTTTCATGTCATTTTACTTTTAAGACTTGTATGGGTTACGTCCCACTTTCGTTCTATTCATGTATTAGATGGCTTTGACATTATGTTTACACTTCCGCTACTTTGATTTGAAATTGTCTTTTTAAATCTCTTGATTTTCTATTATCTTGTATGATGTATGCTAAGTGGCTTGTATAGGGCCTCTCGGGGTCTTATACATCATGTCACATCTAGAGGGTACTTTAGGTCGTGACAAACTTGTTATTCAGAGCACAAGGTTTAGAGAGGTCCTAGGATGTCTCATAAGCCACGTCGAGTAGAGTCTTGTTCATGAGTGTGAAGCGTGCCACATTTATGAATGAGAGGCTATAAGATGATTAGGAAACTCCACTTCTTTCATTACTCTAAGTTGTGCGATAGAGTGTAACTCTTTATTTCCTTTCACCTAATCCTTATCAGATGCTTTTCAGGATATGGCCCTTCGAAGAGCATACGTTAGGAGGAATGCGAATGAGAATGTGGAACAAGAAGATCCTCAAGAAGCTCCTCCAGTTCCGGTCAACTCTTTAGCCGAGCAAGTAACCAATGCAGAGTTTAGGGCTACTTTTCAAGTGTTGTCTCAAGCCGTGACGGCTCAAGCCAATAGGGAGGTTGTGGCCCTCGTGAACCCAAATATGGGTATGGCGGCATCTAGAGTGAGGGACTTCACTAGAATGAATCCTCTCGAGTTTCATGGCTCTAAGGTTGAGGAAGATCCTCAAGAGTTCATTGATGACGTGTACAAGGTGTTAATGATCATGGGTGTGACACCGGAGGAAAAGGCAGAGTTGGCCGCTTATCAACTTAAGGGTGTTGCTCAAGTGTGGTTTGAACAATGGAAGAGTGAAATGGCGGTTGATGCGGGTCCTCTTGATTGGAAAAAGTTTAAGGTTACTTTCCTTGATAGGTTCTTTCCCCTTGAGATAAGGGAGGCAAAGGTACTTGAATTCATCAACCTTCGTCTAGAAAACACGAGTGTGAAGGAGTATTCTTTGACGTTCACGCAATTGTCTAGATATGCTCCTACTATGGTTACCGATCCTAGGGCAAGGATGAGTAAGTTTATTTCGGGAGTATCCGAAATGGTGGTCAAAGAGTGTCGTACCGCCATGCTTATCCATGATATGGAAATTTCTCCCCTAATGGTGCATGCTCAACAAATAGAAGAGGAAGCTTAAGGAAAAGCCTAGGGAGGCAAAGAGGGTTAAGATCGATGATAGTGACTTCTCATGTTCAAGGTCCGATGGACATGATCATTCTAGGTTCTGACCAAAGTTTTTCGGTCAAGGTTCCTCCAATGCTCCTCCTAAGTTCAACAAAAGTAGGGTGTCTAACCCTAAACCTCAAAGAGGAAATGGTAGTGGATCTTCATTGTCTATTGTGCTAAGTGTGGAAGGAAGCATGACGGTAAATGATTAGCCGGTATGGATGGTTGCTATGGTTGTGGTAAGAGTGGCCATAAGATAAGGGATTGTCCAACACTTACGGCTAAGGGAAGAGAAGGTAAGCAAGCTCCGCCTAGTGGTTCGGATTCAAGTGCTCCAAAGCAAAACCGATTCTATGCACTTCAGACTCGTCATGAGCAAGAGGGTTCTCCCGATGTGGTTATCAGTATGTTTAAAGTCCTTCATTATGATGTTTATGCTTTGATTGATCCCGGTGCCACCTTATCTTTTGTGACGCCTTATGTGACCATGAGGTTTGATATTCTTCTGAAAGTGTTATTAGACCTTTTTTCTGTCTCTACTCCTATTGGTGAATCTATTGTGGCTAAGAGAGTTTATAGAGATTGTCCAATCTCCTTCCCCCATAGAGTCACTCATGTTGATCTTGTAGAGCTTGATATGTTAGATTTTGATGTTATTCTTGGGATTGATTGGCTGCACTCTTGTTATGCTTCCATTGATTGTAGAACCCAAGTGGTCAAGTTTCAGTTTCCAAATGAGCCTATCCTAGAGTGGAAAGGGGGAAATTTTATGCCTAAGGGTCAGTTTGTTTCTTGTCTTAAAGCTAGAAAGATGATCTCTAAGGGTTGCATATACCATCTTGTTCGGGTTAGGGATATGGATTCTGAAACCCCTACTCTTGAGTCGGTCCCCGTTGTTAATGAGTTTCCAGAAGTGTTTCCCGATGATCTACCAGGTGTTCCTCCCGAAAGGGAAATAGACTTCGGTATTGACCTTCTCCCAGATATGCAACATATCTGTATTCGTCCTTACCGAATGGCTCCGGCAGAACTTAAGGAATTGAAGGAGCAATTAAAAGATTTATTGGATAAGGGCTTCATCCGACCGAGTATCTCTCCATGGGGTGCTCCGATTTTATTTTTTTGAAAGAAAGATGGTTCGCTTCGCATGTGTATTTATTATTGGCAATTGAATAAGGTTTCTATTAAGAATAAGTATCCTCTCCCAAGGATAGATGACTTGGTTGACCAACTTCAAGGAGCGAGTTACTTTTCCAAGATTGACCTTCGATCAGGCTATCACCAATTAAGGGTGAAGGAACATGACATTCCGAAGAGAGCTTTTCGGAATAGATATGGCCATTACGAATTCTTAGTAATGTCGTTTGGTTTGACAAATACTTCGGCTGCATTTATGAATTTGATGAATAGGGTGTTTAGACAATACCTAGATATGTTTGTGATTGTGTTCAACGATGATATTTTGATTTACTCAAGGAGTGAAGATGAGCATACCAATCATTTAAGGATTGTGTTGCAAGTTCTCAAGGACCAACACCTCTTTGCGAAGTTTAGTAAATGCGAGTTTTGGTTGAGGTCCGTGGCTTTTCTTGGTCACATTGTTTTCGGTAAGGGTATTGAGGTAGATCCTAAGCAGACATATGTGGTTAAGAGTTGGCCTAGACCTTTATCCCCTTCAGATATTCAAAGTTTCTTGGGTTTGGCTAGTTACTATAGAAGGTTTGTTGAAGGCTTCTCTTCGATTGCCTCTCCGTTGACGGCTTTGACCCAAAAGAAAGTTAAGTTTGTGGTCTGAAGCATGTGAAAAGAGTTTTCAAGAATTGAAAGATAGACTTACCTCTGCTCTAATATTGACTTTGCCGGAACCATGGGCTTGTGGTTTATTGTGATGCTTCAAGGGTTGGATTAGGTTGTGTCCTTATGCAAAATGGGAAGGTGATTGCTTATGCTTCAAGGCAACTTAAGATTCATGAGAAGAACTATCCTACCCATGACCTAGAACTAGAGGCGGTTGTGTTTGCTCTAAAGATTTGGAGGCATTACTTATATGGTGTTCATGTGGATGTCTTTATTGACCACAAGAGTTTGCAATATGCGTTTAAGCAAAAGGATCTAAATCTTCGCCAAAGAAGGTGGCTTGAGTTTTTAAAGGACTATGACATGAGTGTCCTCTATCACCCCAACAAGGCGAATGTGGTGGTGGACGCCCTTAGTCAGTTATCCATGGGTAGTATTGCTTATGTTGCGGTTGATAAGAAAGAATTAGTTCGAGATGTTCGTAGATTGGCCCGATTGGGCGTTCAGTTGATTGATTCCAATTAAGGAGGCGTTGTTATTCATAATGGTTCAGAATTAACTTTTGTATCGAATGTGAAAACAAAGCAAGGTCTTGATCCGATATTGATGGAATTTAAGGAAGCGATGCTGAGAAAGGCCGTTGAGGCTTTCTCTCGAGGGGGAAATGGTGTACTCCGATATCAAGGTCGTTTGTGTGTTCCAAATGTTGATAACTTAAGGGAACAGATTCTATCGAAAGCCCATAGTTCCCGATATTCCATTCACCCAAGAGCCACCAAGATGTACCATAATTTGCGGGAGGTCTATTGGTGGAATGGGATGAAGAAGGATATTGTGGAATTTGTGGCTAAGTGTCCTAATTGTCAACAAGTGAATGTTGAGCATCAAAAGCTGGGAGGTTTGTCCCAAGACATTAGTATACCTACTTGGAAGTGGGAAGATTTGAATATGGACTTCATTGTTGGTTTACCACGCACCCGGAGCCAACATGACTCGATTTGGATTATTGTGGATCGTATGACGAAATCAGCTCATTTCATTCCCGTCAAGGTCTCTTATTCAGCGAAAGACTATGCTAAGTTGTACCTAAGTGAAATGGTTAGGTTGCATGGAGTGCCCCTATCCATCATATCTGATCGTGGTACTCAATTCACCTCTCAGTTTTGGAAATCTTTCCAAAAGGACCTTGGTACTCGTATTAAGCTTAGTACGGCATTTCATCCGCAAATCGATGGGCAAGCGAAGCGTACTATCCAAACTTTGGCAGATATACTAAGGGCTTGTGTGATTGATTTCAAGGGTTATTGGGATGATCATTTGCCATTGATTGAGTTTGCTTATAATAATAGCTATCATTCGAGTATTGGTATGGCTCCGTTTGAGGCTCTTTATGGTAGGAGGTGTAGATCTCCTATAGGTTGGTTTGAAGTTGGCGAAGTTGCTTTGATAGGTCCCAAATTGGTTCATGAGTCTATGGAGAAAGTTCAGCTTATTAGAGAGAGGTTGAAAACGACTCAAAGTCGACAAAAATCCTATGCCGATGTTAGGAGAAGAGATCTAGAATTTGACGTTGATGATTGGGTCTACTTGAAAGTCTCACCCATGAAGGGTGTGATGAGGTTCGGAAAGAAAGGGAAGCTTAGTCCCCGTTATGTGGGCCCATATCAGTTTTTGAGGTGACTTGGCAAGGTTGCTTATGAACTTAACTTGCCTAATGATTTAGCATCGATTCATCCAGCTTTTCATGTCTCCTTATTTAAGAAGTGTGTTGGTGATTCGGCATTTATTATGCCATTAGAGAGTCTTGGTGTAAAGGAGAGTCTTTCTTATGAAGAGGTTCCGGTTGAGATTTTGGACCGGCAAGTTTGGAAATTGAGAAATAAAGAAATTGCTTCCGTAAAGGTTCTTTGGAGGAATCAATTAGTTGAGGGTGCTACTTGGGAGGCCGAGGACGATATGATGTCCCTTTATCCCCATCTTTTTCCCTCCGACCCTACTCTAGCTTGAGATATTTAGTCCTCATGGTTCACTCTTTTGGTCTCATGTGTCTTAGATATTCCCATGATTCCTTATTTATACATGTTCATGAAAAGATTAATTTTTGAGAAAATGAGTTAACTTGATTGTTTTCTTCAAGATTATGTGAATTGAATATGAGTTGCATATAGACTTTATGAAATGATGCTTTGAACATGCTTTAGCTTGGAGTTGATGTTTTCTCCTCGAATATGTGCATTTATGTGATTGCATCCATGTTGGGCTGTTAGGTCTAGTTTCTACCTTCCTTATGATATTTTGAATCACATTCGAGGACGAATGTTCCCAAGGGGGAGATATTGTAACACCTCAAATTAGAGAAAGGCTAGAAAGGAGTCAAGAGGGCATGACAAGAACCCAAAAGTGGACCATGGAATCCTCCACGGAATCCTAGACGGGCCGTGAAGGGGACCACTGTCCGTTTGGACACTCGTGGTATGATTCCAAAACCTGCCAAAGAAGGTATCCCTCCCATGGACGCCTAGATGGCCCGTGGAACACTGTCAGGCTGATTAATCTTCACGACTTGCTTTACGAGCAGTGGTGGTCTTGACGAGCCGTTTAGGTCTCTTTGAAGACATTTCGGCAGTTTTTAAGTCGAGGTCAGTTGGGTCTTTTTCCAATTGTTTTAACTCAATACTACGTTGTTTTGCCTTCTACCCTAAGCCCTATATAATTATTTTTACCCCCAAAATCACCCAATTCAATTCATTCTCTCAATTTCCCAAAAGAAGATCAAGTCATCCTCTCCAATATTTCTCTCTCTAAAGTTGAAGAAGAAGGCTAGGGTTACAAATCAAGTCTCCAATTTCACCATTGATTTCAAGCTTTTGGAATCAAGGTACGATAGTCTTCGTCTATGGAGCCCTTTCCTCCATAGGGTTCCTAAATTCTCCAATTGAAATTAGGGTTTTCTTCTATCTTATGGGTTCTTTCAAATTATGATTTAATTGATTGAATTATGTTTAATTATGCTTGAATTGAGTTAAATTGCATGTTTCAAGTTGAATCCCCATGAGCGCATATGAAATCCATGTTTTCTAGAATTGATCAAATGATGAAGCTTTTGACTCATGAAAGATGAATTGAGATAATTCCATGTGTTTTAAGATGAATTTACATAAGCCCATGGATGATTTATGTTTTCTAAGCTATGATGCTGTGATGAAGTTTTGAATGATCAAAAGATGGGTTTTATCAAGATATGCATGTTCAATTATGAAATTATGATGATTTAAGGTTGCTTTGAGAGTAAAGCATCAATGTTGTTATTGTGAAAGGATTTCTCACATATACATGAAAGCCTGATTGTGGAAGGTTTTTCCCACATAAAGGATTCTTTGAGTTGAAAGGTTTTCTCAACTAAACTTTGAATCAAGATTTAAGGAGCTATTCTAAATGACGTAAGCATGGACTAGTCCATGGAATTTGAAACGTCTATACACATGATTTAGCTTGGATTGGTAACCCTAGTAATACCTTTCCATGGATTAATGATATGAATATGATTAAAGAATATTCTGTGGGATTTATGCTTAGCACCGAGAGGATATTGAGATGGAAGCTCTTTCGTAGCTAGAGGTCGGGCTCCTAGTAGGAATCTCTTTATCCCATAACTATGTGCCACCATAGGATGATTGTCTTAGATAGACATTAGCTAGTGGATCCATGTAAGCTAGAAGTTCATGGTCTTACCTTGGCAAGTAGGACACCCTTTTTCGGTGTGGGGCAGACATCGGGTTCCATGTTATAGCTCACATGGTCTCTATGTCGGTTAAGGCTACTTCGCACAATAATGATGAACTAAGGTTACTTCAAGAAGTATCTCACAAATGTTCAAAAGATGAGTTTTTCTTGCATTGACCATGATTACGATGATGTTTTCTAACCTCTTATTTTATGGTTTTAACTTGGTCTTTGCATGACATGAAATATCCTTTTTAGCATGATTTTATAACTCTATGCATTGCTATCATACTTGGTACATCTTTGTACTAACGCTTACTCTTGCCTACATTTTCTCATAAATGTAGGATCCGGCTCATCTCCATCCTCCCGTGGCCAGTTCGTTGTGAGAGAGACTTTGAAGACTTGGTGAGTCCTCATATGTTCGGGGACAATGCCATGTTTATCTTTATGTCATTTTTCTTTTATGACTTGTATGGGTTACGTCCCACTTTCATTCTATTCATGTATTAGATGGCTTTGAGACTATGTTTAGACTTCCGCTACTTTGATTTGAAATTGTCTTTTTAAATCTCTTGATTTTCTATTATCTTGTATGATGTATGCTAAGTGGCTTGTATGAGGACTCTCGGGGTCTTATACGCCATGTCACGTCTAGGAGGTACTTTAGGTCGTGACAAATTAATTCTTTAAAATGTAGATTCCATGGGTGTGGATATTTCCCCTTTGAAGACTTTATTGGAGTTTTTCTTTAAACTTGTGTTTTCATATGACCAAGCGCGATCATCCCTTGTTGATTAGGCCGTGAAACTTGAAAAATCATAGTCATATTTGAAATTCAAAGAAGACCTTGATCTTGTCTTGAATGAAAAGAATGAGAAATCTGATGAATTATCGGTTGTCTATCAATCCCTTAAGGAAGAGAGGAAAAAAGTGAAGGAGTTAAAAGCTCTCCGAGATGCTGCCAAGAAAGAAGTCAAAGATGACGAATCTAAAGTATTGGTTACTGAGCTGGAGTTCAACAAATGCGCTGATGTTTTCTTAGCGACTACAAAAGCCTCAAATGACGTAGAAGAGAAGAAGGGTCTTAGAGGTCACTCTTCAAGATTTAGCAAATTATAAGCTATGTTTAGATTAGCTTCTTTTTTTAACTTTCTGTTCTCTTTTCTTTTTTTTAGCATTTTGATTGATTGGTTGACGTTCTTAATATCAATGGCAAATAAACATTTTTATTGCTTTATTATTGCACAATCTTTTCAATATCTCTTTTGTGTTTCAGCTTCAAAAATCGTTGTTTATCAACTTTTTGTTGTAGTAGTATAAAAGATATATCGTAATGTGAGAACATCGGAGTCATGAGAGACTTGATTTATCAAAAATTAAACTTCATAATTTAAAACATATCCGGACTTCATAGCTCAAATCTCTCAGAATCGTTCTAGATAAATCTTAGAACTGAACTTCACATGCTGAAAATGCTGACTGTTTCAGATTCGCATAGCCTTTCTAAAAAAATCATATATTAGTGCAGAAAGGAAATGATGTGATTTTTATTCCGTTCGAAAGAAGACTCGTAGAACTATAACCTGTACAAAAATCATGGCTAAAAACTTTACAAATTTGTACAGATATTTCTTTAAAGTCAACTTAAATTCTGCCTCGCTCGACTACTCAACTTTGCGTATTTGTGGCTAAAAAAAATCATATCTCGTTGTGGAAAAGTCAAAACGATGAGATTTTTGTTTATTTGGAAATAAGACTCATAGAAATATAATATGTACAAAAATCATGACTAGAAGATTTACGGATTTGTACAAATATTTATTTGAAGTCGACTTAAATTCTACCTTACTCGACTACTTAGCTTTGCGTAGTTGTGGCATAAATATCATCTCGTTGTGGAAAATTTGAAACGATGAGATTTTTGTTCAGTTGAAAAGAAGACTCTTAGAAATATAATATGTACAAAAATCTTGGCTAAAAGACTTATGGATTTATACAGATATTTCTTTGAAGTTGACTTAAATTCTGCCTTACTCGACTTCTCAGCATTGCGTAGTTGTGGCCAAAAAAATCATATCTCGTTATGAAAAATTTGAAATGATTATATTATTGTTCCATTAGAAAGAAGACTATTAGAAATATAACTTGTACAAATATTATGTCTAAAAGCTTTACGGATTTGTACAGATATTTCTTTGAAGTCGACTTAAATTATGCCTTGCTCTACTACTCAGTTTGCGTAGTTGTGGCCACAAAAATCATATCTTGTCGTAGAAAAATCGAAACGATGTGATTTTTGTTCCTTTGGAAAGAAAACTCTTAGAAATATAACAGGTGCAAAAATTATGGCTAAAAGCTTTACGGATTTGTACAGATATTTCTTCTAAGTTGACTCGAATGACAATCTATTGTATTTAAAATAAATATTGTAATGTCTAAATAATGGCTTGCTTCTCCTTTTTTTTCTTGAACTTATGAGATTGAAATTAGGATGTAACTCTAAGCGTCTATGTATCTTGATGAAGGGGATCAAGTGGAAACATGTAATTTTTTTACACTCATGCAACTGAACTTAAAATGTAACTTTAAGTGCCTACGTACCTCAGTAAAGAGAGCGTGATTATTTATTTATTTATTATTACTTTAGGTTCCATGCACAGTTATACTCTTGGCCCCAAGAGTAACATGCAGTTTATGCTCGTACCTTAAGGAGCATGCTCCTTTTCTTTAAGGATAGTATCTCTTCATGAACTTCCCATTAATGGGGCCAATGCACAATCCTTCTGAGTAAACCAACTTGTAGGCGCCACATGAGTATACTTCTTGTACAACGTATGGTCCATCCCATTTAGTGGAGAACTTTCTTCCAGATCGACAAGAGGTAATAATGGGCCTTCTTATACCAAGAACTTGGTCACCAACTTGAAAACATCTAAGACGAACCTTTTTATTAAAAGATCGAGCAAGACGAGCTTGATAGCATTCTAGAACCGAGCATTTTCTTCATCAGTGAGTCCTTCTTGAATGTCAAGCCGCAATGATGGAATTTGACACTCAAGTGGAAGGACGGCTTCAACTCCATAAACAAGAGAATAAAGAGTCACCTATTTCGGTGTGCGATATGTGGTCATATACGCCCAAAGAGATCTTCCATTCTTTCATGCCAATCTCTCTTAAACTTGGAGATAACTTTCTTCAACAAGTTGCAGAGTGTCTTTTTAAATGCTTCAGCGAGCCCATTAGCAGCAACATAACACATAGAGGAATTGCATTGCTTGAAACCAAAAAGATCACATATCTTTGACATCAACTTGTTGTCAAATGGCTTGCCTTTGTCTGTCACTATATATCAAGGAATGCCAAAATGATATATAATATTCACTCGGATGAAGTTAGCGACATTCTTTTCTTCACTTCTTTAAGAGAAACAGCTTCTGCTAATTTTAAAAAAACAATCAGTTGCAACCATGATGTACAAATGGTCACTAGAGGATTTAGGCAATGGTCCAACAACATCCAAACCCCAAGCTTTGAATGACGAGGAAGCAATAGTTGGGTGTAGTACTTTTGGGGTTTGATGTATAAAATTGGCAAGCTTGACACCTTCGGGCGTAATCCAAGCAATCTTTCACCATAGTTTGCCAATAATATCCCATCATTTTTATATGAAAATGAAGTTTTGGCCCAGATTGATGTGCTCCGCATATTCCAGAATGTGCTTCTTGCATGGCTTGAATAGATTCATCTGCCCCAAACAACGTAAGACTACCGCATCAAAAGATCACTTGTAGAGTGTAGCTTTATAATAAAGAAAATGAGGGGCTCGCTGTCAGATTTTTGTCCTTCTTCTTTCTTACATGCATAGTGCTTGAAATCCATGTAGGATATTTGACTCTATGAGTGAAGCCTACTTCAATGAGGTTGTTGACTTCAGTTTCAATCAAAGGAACTAGTTTAGGTCTAAAGCAACGTTGAGCTTGCTTAACGGGACGAACACCTCATTTCACAGTAAGACGATGAACTGCAACTCTAGGATCTAATCATGGCATCTCTTTGTAACTCCAAGAAAATACATCTATAAACTTCATAAGCAACTTAATGTATTTCCTTCCTTCATCGTCGTTCAGTGAGGCACTTACATATGTAGGCCTTATATCATTATCAACCCAAAGGTTCACTTCCTTTAATGCATCAACATTATTCTTTATCCCTTCCTAGAGTTAAGGGGGTGCATCTTTAGCGTCCTCATCTTCTTGAGGATCACCATCATTGAAGAATATGTGATGACATAAAGGATCGGCGGTAGTCCTCCGAAATTATATTTATAAAAGTATAACAAAATTTATAATTAAATTAAATGAGGATTAACGAAAAGGCAAAATAAGAAAAAAACTTACTAGTTTATTTATAGAAACATAGAGAGTACACGCGGAAACATTAGAAAAGTAGAGAGGTTTTCAGTATTTGGTAAAATGGCTGATGCCCTCTAAGCTTAGAGAGTCATTCCTTTTATAGAGTAAGGAATTCTCTTTTACATTATTAGATAAGACAATTCTTCAACTGTCGGTAGCTGGGTCCTTTACTTTTATAAAGTAAACATATGGGATTCCTTTTAGGGATAGTAAAACGTCTCTTTGAATAAAGCAATTCCGACCTTTGGTCTCTGCTTTTTTCAAGAGCCATATTTCTATTCATAATCGAGGTCCACATATGACGGTGCAATTCCTTTGAGGTCGCACATGTCCCCGTTACTGCTTCCAGATGATGCTGCGTCATTAATCAACTGCATTATCTGCATCTCTGTATAATCTTCAAGATTATCCATTGCTTTTTTAAGCTTTGCTTTTAACTTTGCTTTAGATAATTTTGATGTATTATTGCTGCTTGTTCCAACATCGTTGATAGAAGGTTTGACTCCTGCTGGCTTAGGAGTCCATCCTTTAATCATAACTTCTTTTGCTAAGAAGCGAATTCTATCTATATCCACCTTGGTAAAATTTCAAGAAATAATATAAGATATTCTTTTTTGAATAAAGAATTTACATAACTTAATATGCTCAGTAAGAGTAGAAGTCTCTTCTTTGCTTTGGAATTCATTAAACCTAACATGAAACTGTTGGGGTAGGATCTGTAGATTTCCTCCAAAAATGTTCCACCATTGGTAGAACCATCTGGGAATAACTTATTTAATTACCTTTGGGCAATATTTAACGAACCAGGTGTGTCTTGGTCTCAAGTAAATGAAGTTGAACCAAGCTGCTTTGTAGTCATGCCAATTATAGGTTTGCGGCCTATGTGGCATAGATAGTGATATCGGAGTATGCAAATGATCCGTATACCACTCGAACGGAGATAAAATTCTCTTGATAGTAAAACGAGAATACCTAATGAAATCAGGATTTTGATCATCCCTGTTATGCTCAATCTCTATGGATTCTGTATCTATCAAAATAGCTTCATAGAACTTTCTGGTCTTGTATGAACAATCTGTATCAACAAAATTATTATCGGTGTAACAAGGTTTTATGAGAGTTTCAATTCCGAATTTTCATAATCCTTGTCTATAGCTAGTAACGGTAACATCTGAGTTGTTACGAATTCAAATTTTTCTTCCTTAGGGAGAGAAGTCTGTTTAGGAGTTTGTAACTCTAGTTTGACAGCCTGGGCGAAGGATTCAGGAGCCTTCATTGCATAGTTATCCTTTGTCTGAATAGAAGAACTTGATGCTTCTAGAGTAAAAGGTCTGTTTGGCCTTAGCTGGATTAATTTAGAAGGAGTTGGAGGGGTTGGTGCAGGCAATTTGGGATAGTCTGCTAACAAAGTATATCTGTTATCAAAAACCGATCTTTGTGGAGGTTTTGCCAGTGTCAAAGGGGGTAAAACGAATGTTTTCGCCATTTGCTTTCCTTCTTTCGAAGGTGTGTTAGGCTTGAAAGGCCTCATTTTTTCCCTGTAAAAATTCTCTACTTAGAAAATATGGTAAAGAGTTATTTTCTCCTTTAATAAACTCAATTTGAAAGTCAAAGCTAGATAGAAGAGCTTGCCATCTAGCAAATATTTGTTTAGAAACCAAATTTTTTACATCTTTTTGTAAAATTTCTTTGGCAGATTTATAATCAACTCTTAATAAAAATTCTTTGTTAATAAGATCATCCTGAAATTTAGTGATACATAGCACTATAGATAAAATTTCTTTTTTAACAATTGAATAGTTTTTCTGAGCAGAATTCCAGATTCCTGAAGTAAATCTGACTAATTGTTCAGAAGAATTATGATTTTGTTTTAGGATTCCTCCGTATCCAATATCAGAAGCATCGGTTTCCACAATCATGAAAGCCTCAGGATTAGGGATGCCTAGACAAGGGAGGCTTTGGACTAGCTTCTTAATATTTATAACAGCTTCAGTTTGTTCTGTACTCCAAGGTATAGGATTTTTTCTTAGCCTTTTATATAAAGGTTCACAAACTTGTCTGACCTTAGGAATAAAATCAGCAACATAATTGAGACTACCTAAAAATCTTTGTAGTCTAAAATCTCATCAGGAAATTTGGAAGAGAACTCTATGGCTCTACAAATAGGTTTATAACTTCCTTGATAGAGGTCATGACCTAGAAACCTAATGCTGGTTTGAAAGAGCTTGATTTTTTTAGCACTGACAACCAAACCATTAATTTTAACAATCTTAAAGAAAGTATTGATATGCTTAAAATGAGAATCAATGTCTTCAGAAAAGATAAGTACATCATCAATGTAAACAATTGACATATAACTATAATCATTGAATATATTGTTCATAATATTTTGAAACTCAGAAGGGGCATTTTTTAACCCGAAAGGCATAACATTCCATTTATATTGTCCAAATGGGACATTGAAAGCAGTTTTATACTTATCTTTTTCCGCAATTTGAATTTGCCAAAATCCAGACTTCATATCGAATTTGCTATAAACATTAGCTTTGAAAGTTCTTTTTAATAAATCTCTTTTATTAGGAATAGGATATCTAATCCACTTTAGAGCAGCATTCAAAGGTTTGTAGTTAATTACTAACCTTGGAGCGCCTCTTTCTTTTTCTGCATTGTTATTAACATAAAAGGCAGAACAACTCCAGGGAGATTTAGAAAATCGAATAATTTTATTATTTAAAAGATTAGAGATTTCTTTTTTACAAAATTCCATCATTTCTTGATTCATTTGAATGGGCCTTGCTTTAGTAGTAATAGCATGTTCATTGAATCCTTCAATGTATGGTAATTCAACAATATGTCTTTTTCTTTCCCAAAAAGCATTAGGAAAATCAGAACAAATTTCATTTTCAAATTTCCTTTGAAGAGAGTCGATTTTATTAACAATCTCCAGGGTTTTTAAAATTTTTTCAATTTTTTAAATTTTTATTTCATCTTTTAAAAAGGTGATACATTTAGAAAGAGTATTAATTCTAAAAACAGTTTTATTTCTAATAAAATTACTTTCTTCTTGAGAAAGAGTTTTGACGAAAGGAAAAATTAAATTTTTTCCAAGAATAGAAGTTGTAATACCATTTAAATTGGTT
Source organism: Solanum appendiculatum (assembly GCA_018342035.1). Lineage (NCBI taxonomy): Eukaryota > Viridiplantae > Streptophyta > Magnoliopsida > Solanales > Solanaceae > Solanum > Solanum appendiculatum. The sequence continues at coordinate 240,175 of JAGDQO010001048.1, read as the reverse complement.
ACAAAAAGTTTTATCTGAGTGATAAAAGGTATTCCAAGAATAATATCCTCATTGATATCTTCAGTGATGATAAAATCATTAGTTAAACAAATATTATTATTGCAAATATGAGCTTTAGAAAGCTTGTAATTAATTTTAAGCAATTCACCAGTTGCAGAATATAATTTAGAAGTACTTTTTTCTAAATACTTAGTGGGAACAATACATTTAACAATGCAATTTCTATTTGCACAACTATCAAGTAAAGCAATTTTGTTAATAACAAAATCTTTGTTAACAACAATTTTAACAGGAATATGGTGGCTTTGAGGCCTGATAGAAGTAATAACAGTAAAACCTGGATTAGAGGTAGAAGTTATATCAGAAGTATGCTCAATTTTAAAAGGAGGGTAATCAAGATTATCTTTATCATCGTCAATTACTTCAGTTTCAAGCTGCTCTTGATTAGAGATTTCTTTAAGAATCTCTTCAGCTATGACATCAGTCTCAACTTTCCCAAGTCTAGACTTAATGTCTTTGATCTCTTCCTTAAGAGTTTTTACCTCTTTATGAAGATCAGAAATAGTTGGTTCGGCATTGCTTTCGAACCTATTCATAATTTGTTTCATGCTGAAGGGTTCAACCATAGTACGAGCTTTGGGCTTTTCCTTTTGGTTGAGAATAAGATTCTTAAGCTCAATAAGATATATTTTTCTAGACTCGTCATTATCGATATACTGAATGATATCGAAAAGAGTTTCTTTAGAGTCGTTACTAAGGACTTTGATTTGTTGGGGAATGCTTTCGCAAACACAGAAGGCTTCAGTGCAATTACAATTATTGCCAGATTGACTGGAACGACCCCAAAAATGCCCGAAAATGTGCTTCGGAAACACCTATAATTGTAATTTCCATATATCTCAAAATCCGTGCATGATTTCGGAAATTCGACTTCATATTCTTATTTGTGGGGTCAAATTGAGTGGGAAATGGGTCTAACCCGAATTTTAGAGCAACCGTATCAAAATTCAAAAATCGCAAAAATTGCGATTTGGAGGGTCAACTTTAAAGGGGCATATCTCTTAGCACACAAGGAACTGGAAGGGCTGCAAACTATCAAATTAAAGCTCTTTGAGTTAGCTTTCCAACGCACTTGGTTTCACCTTAGTCCGAGTTAGGATGAGGGAGTTATGACCATTTTCGTAAAACCTGTCTGTGCAGATTTGCAATTTCCAGTGAGCTATTTTTTTAGGCGGGTTGGAGACTTTTTTTTTATAAAAAGGGGATATGTCCCATACTTAGTCATTTTTCTTAACTCCAAAAACACTCTCTAAGCCCTCTCCAAAAATTCCACCAAGATCTTCAACCAAATTCAAACATCTCAAGCTCTAATTCCGGATTCAAGACTCAATCTCAAGCTTCGATTCTCCATTCCAATCTTCATCAAGGATTCTCCAAAGTTGAGGTATGTGGGTTTGATTGTGGAAACCTTCCTTTCCACAAGTCCAACCATTTATCCTCTATTTCTACTCCAAGTTTATGGGTCCTTATGATTATTTATGAACTCTTGAATTATGGAATTACTACTACACACCCTATTATGGTCCATTTTGCATATTATCATGAAATGGAATTATTATGTGATGTTTATGGTTTACATGCTTCCATGATCAAATTATGAAGGTTGATATATATATGCATGTTGTTGGTGGGCTGATTTATATGGATTTTGGAATTGGTTGGACTTAGTATTCTTGAAATACATGATTTCATTTACATGAACAATTGCCCACCTTGTGTTTGATAAAATGCCCATTTATAGAATTCTTAGGAAAGGGAAGGTCCAAGGTACGTCCTATGAGTCGGATGGTTATGTAATTACTGAAATGATGATGAAATGGACACATGTATACGATTTTCTCTATATAAGTGTTGTGAGTCGACCAAGCCTAGTACGGGGGGTAGTAGGCCCGTATAACCGTATCGAGGGGTTGGTACCTTGGTTGCCTAGTACGGGGGGTAGTAGGCCCGTATAACCATATCGAGGGGTTTGTACCTTGGTCCCTAGCTCGGGGGGTGGTAGGCCCGTGTAACCATATTGATACCTTGAAGGGTTTGTACCTCTTTCGCCTCTCCAAGGGGGTGGTAGGCCTTGGAAATACTATATTGATGGTCACTCGCCACACATGTACTACGTCCCACTAAATATGATTTTTATGTAAGCATCATTATACATATCATTTCATTAATATGCTATCTATTGGGTATGATTACGCATTTTTTTCCTATGATGTCCATCTAATGTAGCATTGCATTGCATCCCATATACTTAGTACATTCAAATGTACTAACGCATACTCTATGCCTACATGATGTCACCATGTAGGGACCGGAGCACCGCTTGACCATCCTCCTCCGCGTGGCTAGTACGATTTTCTATAGTGGTTATTGGTGAGTCCTCCATTTCGGGGACGTTGCTCATGATCTTTTGCTATGTATAAAACTTTTCCTTTCTAGTTATGTTTTGACTATGAGGGTGAGCCCGGTAGTTTGTCTTGGCCCCCGCTAAGTACTCATGTTTAGAGGTGGTGTTGGACAAGTTGTGTATTATGCTTGAGCTTGACTCATCTATGGTATTTATGTATCATTTCTTTTTTTGCTCCCTTAGTCCCGATTTCCCCCTTGATTATGCTTATCGTTTATGGTCATTTAATTGCTTCCGCGACCAAGGATGTGTAATGATACGCTATGAGGCTTGTTTGGGGTTCCTTCGGTTCCCCATTCGCCGGTCACATCTAGGCCCTAGGCTTGGGTCGTGACAAACTTGGTATCAGAGCACTAGGTTGAATGATCCTCGGAGTCCAACACACCGCGTTGATTAGAGTCCGATTCATGGTTGTGTTGTGCACCACAACTATGAGTAGGAGGCTATGAGACGTTTTAGGAAATGTTTCCCTTCTCCATGTTCTAAGTCGTGCTGTAGAGTTGAATTAAGTTCTTCCCTAACGGTTGTTCTTTGCTATGCTAGATCATGCCTAATACAAGAGGAAGACGAGCCCGCGCACCCGAGGAACAACCGACCAATGGGGATCTTCGGGATGCCCTTACTTTATTTGCACAAGCTATGGCTAATCAAGCCAACCACGGGACCCAAGCCCCTCAGGCTCCTACCCCGGCATCTCGGGTGAGAGACTTCGTGCGGATGAATCCCCCATAATTCTATGGGTCTAAGTTAGATGAAGACCCTCAAGAGTTCATTGATGAAGTCCACAAGATATTAGCTATCATGGGCGTGAGGTCAGAAAATAAGGCGGAGTTGGCGGCCTACCAACTAAAAGGAGTGGCCCAAATATGGTACAACCAATGGAAGAGAGAGAAGGGGGCAAACTATGTGGTGCCTTGGGAAGAGTTCAAAACGGCTTTCCTTAATCGATTCTTTCCTCTAGAGCTTAGGGAAGCCAAATTGGTGGAGTTCATGAATTTAAAACAAGGATCTATGAGTGTGAGGGAGTATGCCCTCAAGTTTAACCAACTTTCAAGATATGCTCCACACTTGGTTGCCGACTCACGGTCTAGAATGAATAAATTCGTGATGGGTGTGTCCGACCTAGTGAGTGAAGAATGCCGGTCCGCAATGTTGATTAGTGACATGGACTTGTCCCGCTTGATGGTCTATGCCGAACAAATGGAGGAGGAGAAGTTGAGGAAGAGGAGGGGTCATGAGGCCAAGAGGGCCCGTTTTGAGGGCAAGTTCCAAAGTCGAAGGGGAGGCCGATTTCATCAAGGCCAAGGGTCTTCTCATGCGCCCCATAGGGGGTTTGCCAATGACGTTCCAAGGGCCCAAGGTGTTGGTGGTATGGGTCCTAGTGATGTATGTCCGAAGTGTGGTAAGGGCCATGGTGGCCCGTGTTTGAGAAATACCGGTGCTTGCTACAGTTGTGGGGAAATGGGGCACAAGGCAATGGATTGTCCCCGAAATCGCAACAAGGGTAAGGAGGTCCATCCACAAGGTGCCAATGCGGTTCCTTTGGGAAGAGGGGGCCGACAAGATGGTGCCCCAAGGCACAATAGATTTTATGCTTTGCATGGGAGGCAAGGGGTCGATGAAGTCCCCGATGTCGTTACCGGTATGTTGAAAATCTTTGACTTGGATGTATATGCACTAATTGATCCGGGTGCCTCTCTTTCTTTTGTCACCCCCTTTGTTGCCAAAAAGTTTCATGTTGAGCCCGACTTGTTGCGTGAGTCATATAAGGTGTCTACTCCTATTGGTGCATATATTGTTGCTAGGAAGGTCTATAGAAATTGTCCTATTTGCATCTTGCATAAAATATTGCCTTGTGATCTTGTTGAGTTGAACATGGTCGATTTTGATGTTGTTCTTGGGATGGATTGGTTGCATGCATACTATGCTTCTATTGATTGTAGAACCCGTTAGGGTCAAGTTCCAATTCCCCAAGTGAACCCATTCTTGAGTGGGAAAGCCAAAATGTGGTAGTCAAGGGTAGATTCATCTCTTGCATTAAAGCCCGTAAGTTGATCTCTAAGGGGATGTCTCTATCACCTTGTGAGGGTTAGGGATGTGGAGTCCAAAACCCTTCTTATAGAGTCGGTTCCGGTCGTAAATGAATTCCTTTGATGTCTTTCCTAATGACCTTCCCGATGTTCCTCCCGAAAGGGAAATAGATTTTGGCATAGACCTCCTCCCCGATACTCAACCCATTTCTATTCCCCCTTACCGTATGGCCCCGGCGGAGTTAAAGGAGTTGAAAGAACAATTGAGGGACTTGTTGGAGAAGGGTTTTATTAGGCCTAGCCAATCACCATGGGGTGCACCGGTGTTGTTTGTGAAGAAGAAAGATGGGTCCCTTAGGATGTGTATCGATTACCGGCAACTCAATAGGGTCACCGTCAAGAATAAATATCCTCTTCCTAGGATTGATGACTTGTTCGACCAATTGCAAGGGGCTAGCCACTTCTCTAAGATTGATCTTCGGTCCGGGTATCATCAAGTGAAGGTGAGGGAGGGTGACATTCCCAAGACAGCCTTCCGGACTAGGTATGGACATTATGAATTTGTGGTCATGTCCTTTGGGTTGACCCATGCACCGGCTACCTTCATGGACCTAATGAATAGGGTCTTTAAACCCTACCTTGATTCCTTTGTTGTGGTCTTCATTGATGATATTTTAATCTATTCGCATAGTGAGGAAGAACATATGGGTCACTTGAGGGTTGTGTTGCAAGGATTAAGAGAGGAGAAGTTGTATGCCAAGTATGAAAAGTGTGAATTTTGGTTGAGGGAGGTCGGGGGATGGTATTAAGGTAGACCCTAAGAAGACCGATGTGATTAGAAATTGGCCTAGGCCATTGACCCGTCGGATATTAGGAGCTTCTTGGGCTTAGCGGGTTACTACCGGAGATTTGTGAATGGGTTTTCTTCTATTGCTTCTCCCATGACTAAGTTGACACAAAAGAAGGCTAAGTTTGAGTGGACCGACGAGTGCGAAAGGAGTTTTCAAACCTTGAAAGATAAACTTGTGTCCGCTCCTATATTGTCACTACCGGATGGGCTTGAGGATTTGTTGTGTATTGTGATGCTTCTAGAGTTGGCTTGGGTTGTGTCCTAATGCAAAATGGTAAGGTGATAGCCTATGCTTCTAGACAACTCAAAGTGCATGAAAAGAACTATCCTACGCATTGATCTGAATTAGCCGGCGGTGGGTGTGCTTAAAAGATTTGTGTCATTATTTGTATGGGGTACATTGTCGTGTGTTCAGCCGATCATAAGAGCCTCCAATATGTTCTTCACCTAAAAGATCTCAAACTGAGACAAGAAGGTGGCTAGAATTTCTTAAAGATTATGATATGAGTGTGCATTATCATCCCGGTAAGCTTAATGTGTGGCGGATGCTTTGAGTAGGGTGTCTATGGGTAGCTAGCTCTGTTGAATTTGATGGGAAATGCTAGGGAGGTACATCGGTTGCTAGGTTGGGTTAGGTTGGAAAGTTAGTAATGGTGTGTGGTCGTTGTGATGTTGCTAGGTCTTCCTTGGTTGATGAGATGATAGCAAAACCAAGACTGATTCTTCCTTGTTTGAATTGAGCCTTGGTGAAAGAGAGCAAGGTGGGAAGTTTTCTCCCAAAGGGGGAGATGTGCCCTATAAGGTACCAAGTAGGTTGTGTTGGCCTTGTGTTGATGGTTTTGAGGAGAAATCTTGAGGAGGCTCATATTCTTCTTACTCCATCCACCCCGTTCCACCAAAATGTATAGAGATTTGAGGGATTGATTATTGGTGGAAGAGGCATGAAGGAGGACATTGCCAAATTCGTCTCCGGTTGTCATAATTGTCAACAAGTCAAGGCCGAACATCAAAGGCCGGGTGGTCTAACCCAAGACATAGAGATTCCTACTTGGAAGTGGGAAGAAATTAATATGGATTTTGTAGTTGGTTTACCCAAGACTAGAAAAAGTTTTGATTCTATTTGGGTGGTGGTTGATAGGATGACAAAATCGGCTCATTTTCTACCGGTAAAGACAACATATGGGGCGGAAGATTATGCAAGGTTATATATTCATGACTTGGTAAGGTTGCATGGGATTCCTCTATCCATCATATCGGACCGTGGTACTCAATTTACTTCACACTTTTGGAAGTCTTTTCAAAAGGGGTCTAGGTACGAGAGTTAAGCTTACTACGGCCTTTCACCCGTAAACGGATGGACAAGCCGAAAGGACATCCAAACACTTGAGGATATGCTTAGGGCTTGTGTATTGGAGCTTAAGGGTAGTTGGGATGATCATCTTCCATTGATTGAGTTTGCCTATAACAATAGCTATCATTCTAGCATCGGTATGGCACCTTTTGAGGCTCTCTATGGGAGGCGTTGTAGATCACCGGTTGGGTGGTTTGAGGTTGGTGAGGTGGCCTTGTTAGGACCAGACCTAGTTATGGAGGCTCTTGAGCAGGTTAGGATGATTAGAGAAAGGTTGAAGATGGCCCAAAGTCGCCAAAAGTCCTATGCCGATGCGAGGAGAAGGGCTCTTGAATTTCGAGTTGGTGATTGGGTTTATTTGAAGGTGACACCCATGAAGGGTGTGGTTCGTTTTGGTAAGAAGGGCAAGTTGAGCCCAAGATACGTGGGTCCTTATAAGGTGATGAGGAGAATTGGCAAGGTAGCTTATGAGTTGGAATTGCCTAGCGAGATGGATTTGGTTCATCCGGTATTTCATGTGTCTATGTTGAGGAAGTGTGTGGGTGATCCGAATGCCATTGTGTCTCTTGATGTTGTGGGTGTTGTTGAAGATAATTTGACCTATGAAGAGGTTCCGGTTCAGATTTTAGATAGACAAGTGAAGAGGTTGAGAAACAAAGATGTGGCTTCATTAAGTCCTTTGGAGAAATCAACAAGTTGAAAGTGCTACTTGGGAGGCCGAAGCGGACATGCAAAGGCGATATCCTTATCTTTTCCACTCCACTCGAGCCTAAGGTATTGATCTAAGCCCTTTATAAAATCTCAGGTCTTAAGTTCAGCCCCCATGTCATTGCATACATTCATGTTTAAGTTGACAAGTTCATTGTGGTTTTACAACTATATTGAGGTTTTGAAATAAGGTGTAAGTGCATTGTTGCATCCTTATGTGGGCTGAAATTGCCATGTTTGTGTCTCTCATGTACATTTCTTTAACATTCGGGGACGAATGTTCCCAAGGGGAGATATTGAAACGACCCCAAAAATGCCCGAAAATGTGCTTCGGAAACACCTATAATTGTAATTTCCATATATCTCAAAATCCGTGCATGATTTCGGAAATTCGACTTCATATTCTTATTTGTGGGGTCAAATTGAGTGGGAAATGGGTCTAACCCGAATTTTAGAGCAACCGTATCAAAATTCAAAAATCGCAAAAATTGCTATTTGGAGGGTCAACTTTAAAGGGGCATATCTCTTAGCACACAAGGAACTGTAAGGGCTGCAAGCTATCAAATTAAAGCTCTTTGAGTTAGCTTTCCAACGCACTTGGTTTTACCTTAGTCCGAGTTAGGATGAGGGAGTTATGACCATTTTCGTAAAACCTGTCTGTGCAGATTTGCAATTTCCAGTGAGCTATTTTTTTAGGCGGGTTGGAGACTTTTTTTTTATAAAAAGGGAATATGTCCCATACTTGGTCATTTTTCTTAACTCCAAAAACACTCTCTAAGCCCTCTCCAACAATTCCCAAGATCTTCAACCAAATTCAAACATCTCAAGCTCTAATTCCGGATTCAAGACTCAATCTCAAGCTTCGATTCTCCATTCCAATCTTCATCAAGGATTCTCCAAAGTTGAGGTATGTGGGTTTGATTGTGGAAACCTTCCTTTCCACAAGTCCAACCATTTATCCTCTATTTCTACTCCAAGTTTATGGGTCCTTATGATTATTTATGAACTCTTGAATTATGGAATTACTACTACACACCCTATTATGGTCCATTTTGCATATTATCATGAAATGGAATTATTATGTGATGTTTATGGTTTACATGCTTCCATGATCAAATTATGAAGGTTGATATATATATGTATGTTGTTGGTGGGCTGATTTATATGGATTTTGGAATTGGTTGGACTTAGTATTCTTGAAATACATGATTTCATTTACATGAACAATTGCCCACCTTGTGTTTGATAAAATGCCCATTTATAGAATTCTTAGGAAAGGGAAGGTCCAAGGTACGTCCTATGAGTCGGATGGTTATGTAATTACTGAAATGATGATGAAATGGACACATGTATATGATTTTCTCTATATAAGTGTTGTGAGTCGACCAAGCCTAGTACGGGGGGTAGTAGGCCCGTATAACCGTATCGAGGGGTTGGTACCTTGGTTGCCTAGTACGGGGGGTAGTAGGCCCGTATAACCGTATCGAGGGGTTGGTACCTTGGTTGCCTAGTACGGGGGGTAGTAGGCCCGTATAACCATATCGAGGGGTTTGTACCTTGGTCCCTAGCTCGGGGGGTGGTAGGCCCGTGTAACCATATTGAGGGGTTTGTACCTCTTTCGCCTCTCCAAGGGGGTGGTAGGCCTTGGAAATACTATATTGATGGTCACTCGCCACACATGTACTACGTCCCACTAAATATGATTTTTATGTAAGCATCATTATACATATCATTTCATTAATATGCTATCTATTGGGTATGATTACGCATTTTTTTTCCTATGATGTCCATCTAATGTAGCATTGCATTGCATCCCATATACTTAGTACATTCAAATGTACTAACGCATACTCTATGCCTACATGATGTCACCATGTAGGGACCGGAGCACCGCTTGACCATCCTCCTCCGCGTGGCTAGTACGATTTTCTATAGTGGTTATTGGTGAGTCCTCCATTTCGGGGACGTTGCTCATGATCTTTTGCTATGTATAAAACTTTTCCTTTCTAGTTATGTTTTGACTATGAGGGTGAGCCCGGTAGTTTGTCTTGGCCCCCGCTAAGTACTCATGTTTAGAGGTGGTGTTGGACAAGTTGTGTATTATGCTTGAGCTTGACTCATCTATGGTATTTATGTATCATTTCTTTTTTTTGCTCCCTTAGTCCCGATTTCCCCCTTGATTATGCTTATCGTTTATGGTCATTTAATTGCTTCCGCGACCAAGGATGTGTAATGATACGCTATGAGGCTTGTTTGGGGTTCCTTCGGGTTCCCCATTCGCCGGTCACATCTAGGCCCTAGGCTTGGGTCGTGACATTGACTTGAATCGGAATCATAGTCGACGTTGATATTTTCTTCGTCACTATATTCTTTAGAAGAATGGTTTGAAGAATCGGAAAATGGTTCTTCAAGAATAGAAAAAAGTTTTTCTTTTGTTTCTTCGTCAATTTCTAGGCTATTGATCTTCTTCTTTTTCCCCGATTTACATTCGTTGGATCTATGTCCTGTTTTCCCACATGTCCAACAAACATCTTCTTTTGGATTTCTTGATCCTCTGTGTTTTCTTCTCTTAGGAGATTTTTACACTCTTTTTCAGAAGATTTTCTGGATTTGCTTCTATGAACTTTCTTGTCTTTTTTCTCCTTTCTGGCTTTGCTTGAAGAAGGAACTAAAGATACAAATCCGAAGTCTTGGCAAAAACTTCCTAATTCTCTTCTAGAAGAAGATCTTTCCTTTTTAAGTTGATGTTTCAACTTAATGTCTATGCATAGTTCTAACCCAACTGTATTAATAACACTTACTAAATCTCCATAAGTCATTTGACTTAATGGGATATTTCCATCATTCCTATCTCTCATTTTGGTTCTTACCTTATCAGCAAATAGAGGAGGAAGACCACTTACGAATCTTTCTTTCCAAAAATCCAGATGACAATCTGGTCTGATCATAACCTTTTGCATGAAGTTATACTTATACCATGTAAAATCATCAAGTGAAGGACAACTAATATTATTCAGAATTTGAAGACTTCTGTCTTGAAACAACTTAGGTTCACCAATGAAATGTTTGGCAATATGGTAGAGAAGAGTAGCACAAGCATCTTCTCTAATGATTTCTGTAGGAACTTCAGTAGTTCCTTCCATTTTTATGACTGTCTCTGTGGAATGAGAATCATAAATACTTTGTTTTGTTTCTTCAGGGAAGTAATTATCCCACCAATGTTTTAACATTCCTGTAAAACCTGCAACAATCATTGAAGATGCTTCTTTATCAGTAGCATTTCTAATTTTGTAAGCTGTGATACCTACACCCATTTCATGGAGTTTATTGTAAATTTGATGTTCTGCCAAGCCATCAATATTCTATTCAGTTATGGTGCTCCCTTCATGAGAGGAGGTAGAAAGAAAAGCATTTTCTTCGTATTGGAGGTCTGGAAAAGAAGGTCTTTTATGATAGTTTTTTCTATTGTGATAACTATCATTGGACAATTTTTGGACAAGATTTTCTTCTTGGATAGTAGCCACTTTTTTCCCATCTTTTTCTGAGATTTTAAAATTGGCTAGTTTTTCATTGATCTTGTCAAGAATATTTCCTGAAATATCAAAAGTAGTTTTGAGCTTGGGATAGTTTTCTCGGGAAAACTCATTTATTTTGAAAACAGGATTATGGTCAATTTTCTGACTATTTTCTTGGGAAGATAAAGGAATGGGAGTTCCTGAAAAAGAGGCTTTTTCTTTTGAGTCTTCAATTTGTTTTGAGACAACATGAAGAATTTGGTTGGTATAATTATTCTGTTCTACAATTCTGTCTAGATCAAATAATGTAGGTAAGGATGTGGTGGATTTCTCTTTGGAAGTGGTTTTGAAAGGTGCAGCCTTTATAACTGTTCCTGCAATAGGAATATTGATTCCTTCTAAAGGAGGAGTCACTGATTCAACTACCTTGTTGGTAGTAGTATACCACTTGTTGATGATGACTTTGAGAGATTCCTTTTGATTTTCAATCTTTCCAGTCATTTCAAACCATTTAAAGAAGTCTAGTTCACATCGGATTCTTTTCATGTCCGACATCCATAAACCTGCAAAATTTTCTCTTTCTTTAAGAGTATAAGTAGAAATATACCAATCTCTATTAATCTGATTACTTGGATGTGTCCAAGCATCCTGCAATATTTGCTGGTTAGGAGTAAATTTTTCTCCTGATTTAATCATACCTATCCATCCTGTTAAATTTTCCTTTTTACCTGAAGGAGGTTCCATATCACTAGCTGTAGGACTAGCTGGATTTTCTTGATAATAAACTTTAGGAATATCTCCAGAAAAATCAACTCCTTTAATTTTACCTTTATCATTGTTTCGCTGAACAAGATTTATTTCTTCTTCATCCTCCGGGGTTTTTGACGAAGAAGGCGGTCTGGGAGCTGGTCTAGAAGGAATAGACGAGCAAGAAGCTCTTCTGAGAGAGGAAGATCTAGATATGGAATTATCTAGGAACTTGAGATCTATAGAACCATCAGGGTATTGAATTACCCTTTCTATACGAGATTTCTCTGAATGAGAAGAAGAAGGTTGAGTTATGGCGTCAAAATGCCATTCATTAGTTGAAAGGATATCTTTCCAATTGATTAATCTAGGGACAAAGATAGAACTGTGCTCATGATTGGCCTCCATGAGCATTGTTACACCCTTTTGGCTCTTAATTCGAGCCTTTGGTGCTAGAGTAGTAGACATAAGCCGATAATATACTCTATAGATAATCGTTATCTCTCGAGTATTGGCTTTGCTATTCAAATTTTTAGTTTTGACATTAAGTGTCAAAGAATCCATGACATTAGGATCATTAATGTCTATTGAAAAATTGGGATAACAATTAAAATATACCGGGCCATCGGCTAGGTTACTTTGAAGGACACCTAACAGAGAGTCATCAAAATTAAGAAACCTGTCGTCTCTAAGAAGAACGCAGATAGGAATATCCAAACCTTTTCTAAACAGAGGTTTAACTGCTACCTGCACTAAACCAATATGCAAATAATTGAATTTATTTCTGTAACGATTAATATCGTTAGCACTCAACAGACGAATAATTTCTAAAGAATTATTTATAGCAACAGTTGATTCACAAGTTTTAATATTGTGATTTGCAAATAAATTGAATTTACCTATGTGATAAATTGCTTTAAAAGGTTCTTCTGGTATATTCCAGTTTTGAAGATCATTTTCAAGTTTAGCAATCTTAGTTGCTTGAGAAGATAAATTAACACTATTTTTTATATGTTGATTATTTTCCATGATAAAATAAATACTGTCTTAAGGACTTACAGAACAAAATTAATCATGATATAAACAAATAATATAAGAGCGAACAAACCATAATATTATAACAATATGCAAAGAGATATTAAAGATCTATATCTTAATTTCTAAGGGAGGTTCTCTTGGGTTTACATCTGTTCTTTCTCTAGAGATATCTTGGCTACGGGATCACCATACAAGGTCTAAACGCTCTCCTAGCTTGACGACCTATTCAATTCGGCTAGCCAACGTATAAACCGGGTATTATTCGGCTACCTCACTCACATAGAGAAGAATGAACACCTCACACCAATTATAGAAATAAGATTTAGAACAAAATATCAATTAACATATTAGAATAATAAAATAGTTTGAATAGAACTTAAATTATTAATTCATAAATCAAGATAAATTTTGTTATGCCCCAGACAGTATATGTACTTAGTTGCTCATACTAGGGACGTATACTGCCAACATGGCTCTGATAACAGTGTTTTTGGTCTTACGGTTGGGTTCTTATGGCTCGTAGAAGATTCTATGGACCGTAGGATCCAATCGTAAGAAAGGAATTTTAATTTTGGCTTCTGAAGTTGGAACTATGGTTCAACAGTACGGTCCTTCAAAATTTCTATGGACCGTAGATCAACCCGTCGTTCCTAACTTTGGCTACTGTTTTGTGTATTCAAGGCGACAGGACTGATCTACGGTCCGTAGGAAATCCCACGACCCGTAGATCGAAGTTGTCAACTTTCAATTTATAGCAGTTCAGTACAAACTTTAAATGTACTGACACAATTTCAATATATCAGTCCAACCTATTCTAAAGCATGCATTTAAACCTATAATTTCAACTCTTTTAACTGTCATTCCTAGGGTTCCAGGCACAAATTTAATCAAATACAAATTATCAATATCATGGCAATCCTAGGTCAAGTAATACCCTATTGTAGATTATACAAATTTCCATGATCTATATGTAATCAAACAATTATAAGCACACTACTATCATTCCAAGGGTCGATTTACATTGGTAATTTAACAATTAAATTCAAACAACTTGGCAACCCAAGGTCCAGTCACACTCCCAATTTCAATTGTCAGGAATGTATTCAATAATGAAGTTCATACCTTTCAATTTGAATTTGAAGTTGAGTGTGTGATGTATGATACTAGCAACTTGACTGCCTTAGTGCTCTTTGACTGACCCGCGACCTTGGGGTTGTGGTGGAACAGTACTTTGTGAAAATGGAAAAGGAAAGAAAGGAAATGAAAAAAAAGGGAGAAGGGAGATGATTAATGGAAGATGGAATTTTTAGGGGTGTTGATTTCAGATTTGAAAGGGTGGGAAAGGGAAACGGTTGTAACGGTTTAGAGAAAGTGGAAATGGGGAATGAATCGTGGGGGGAAATGGGTTTGAAATTTGGGGGTCGTGGGTCGGGTCTGTGAATTTAAACAGGCAGGTTTCGATGAAAGCCCATCTATGGACCATAGAAATATGTTCCGTAGAAAGCTTCGTCATTTGACTTCACACTTACTAAATTTCATGAAATGTACTTGGGGTCTACAAGTGCAGACTACGGACTGTCAAATTTGATATGGTTCATACTGTGCACCCGTAGACTTAAAAGTTGTAGCTGTATTTGGACTTAAATTCTACGAATGCAACGACGACTCGTAGATGGGAATCGGAGAACTAGTCCTCTATGACTTACCTCTCACAAAGATTCTACAGATCAGGCCCACAGTCTATGGGATTTCCTACGACCTGTAGTCCCAAACCTAGGACCCTCTGCACTTTGAATTTTTCTAGATTTTTCTTTCTTTTTTGCATATGTAGCAAATATTAGGACTTCCTTTTACATTTTCTTGACATTTTTTTGAACACGAACCCTAGATTAACCTATTCTAGCAAAAAATCAAACTTAAAAACATATAAAAAATAAAAAAATTGCTAAACTATCTAGATTACATCTCGGATTGCCTCCCAAGCAGCACTTGATTTAACGTCGCGACATGACATAGACCCCTTGACTACTTAGACTTCATCAAGATCCCATTCTTCAATCATCTCTTTCACCTCTTCTTGCTGTCCTATGTAGAGTTTTATCCATTGACCATTCACTTTGAATCTTGTATCCTCATCATTCTCTAGCTCAACCGCTCCATGTGAAAATACTTGCACAACTCTAAATGGTCCAGTCCATTTGGACTTGAGTTTTCCAAGAAAAAAGCGCAGCCTTGAATTGAAGAAAAGGACCAAATCACTAGGAACAAATTCACGTTTTTCAAACTTTTGATCATGATACCTCTTCATCTTTTCTTTGTATGGAACTTTCATATGCTTTTAGGCGAAACTCATCCAGTCCATTCAACTCATTTAACCTTTGATTTGATGCGGCACCCCAATCTAGATACAACTTCTTGAGTGCCCACATCGCTTTATGCCAAGCTCTACAAGCAAGTGACAAGACTTCCCAAACACTAGTTGGTAAGAAGACATACCTATGGGAGTCTTGAATGCAGTACGATAGGCCCATAGAGCATCATCAAGCTTTATTGACCAATCAGTTATGTTCGCATTTATAGTCTTTGCAAGGATTTGCTTTATCTCTCTATTGGACACTTCAACTTGCCTACTAGACTGCAGATGATAAGGAGTTGCTACACTGTGTCGAACACCATACTTCTCAAGCAACGCCTTGAACAGCTTATTGAAAAAGTGAGAACCTCCATCGCTGATGATAGCCCTTGGTGTACCAAATCTAGAGAAGATATTCTTTTTCAGGAATGCGGTGACATTCTTTCCTTCATTATTTGAAAGCACAATAGCTTCCACACATCTAGACACATAGTCGACCGCAACCAGTATGTACTTCATCCCATTCAAACTCACAAATGGACCCACAAAATCGAGGCCCCAAACATTGAACAGTTTAATAACTAAAATAGGATTAAGTGGGAGCTCTTGCTTCCTTGAAATACCTCCTTCTCTTTGACAGCGATCATAAGATCTGGCGAAATCATGAGCATCTTGGTGAATAGTAGGCCACTAATACCCATACTGCAAGATCTTATGAGCAGTCTAGATACCACTATGATGACCCCCAACAGGAGACGAATGGCAAGCTTCCAATATACTCATCATCTCTACCTCAAGAACACAGTGACGAATAATCCCATCAGCACAAATACGAAACAAATAAAACTCTTCCCAAAAGAATTTCTTCACATCAGACATGAACTTTCTCCTTTGGTGAAATGATAGATCCGAAGGTACCACATCACTCACTAAGTAATTAGCGAAATCTGTGAACCAAGGGATAAGGTCACATGAGGCAACCAATACCTGTTCATCAGGAAACGCATCATCTATCTCAACACCATTGTCTAGCTTCAACATTGCTTCTTCTTCCAAATGGGACAAGTGATCAACAACTAGATTTTCTGTCTTTTACCTCAAAATCAAATTCTTGCAACAACAACACTCATCTAATTAGTTTCAACTTTGCATCCTTCTTTGCAATAAGATATCTCAACACTGCATGATCAGTGTGCACAATGACTTTGGTGCCAAGCAAATAAGACCTAAACTTCTTGAAAGTGAAGACACCGCAAGCAATTCTTGTTCAGTGATAGTATAGTTCTTTTGAGCAACATTTAGTGCTTTGCTCGCATAATATATGGGATGAATAATATTCTCTCACCTTTGCCCAAATACTACGCCAAGTGCTACCCCACTCGCGTCACACATAACTTTAAACGGTTGTCCCCGATCCGGTGAAATAATAACTGGTGCAGAAATTAACTTCTCTTTCAACCTTTCAAATGCTTTCAGACAAGAATCATCAAACAAAATTTACTTTCCTCTTCAAGCAATTTTCACAATGGGTGTGCTATTTTGGAGAAATCTTTGATAAATCTCTGATAGAAACCAGCATGTCCTAGAAGCTTCTAACTCCTTTTATAGAGATAAGTGGTGGTAGATTTTCAATCACCTAGATCTTTGCTCTATCAACCTCAATACCTTTGTGAGAGATTCGATGACCGAGAACTATACCTTCTTTTACCATAAAATGACACTTCTCCTAGTTTAGCACGGGATTGCATTCTTCACATCATTCCAGAACATCACCTAAGTATGCCAAGAAATCATCAAATGAGTCACCAACCACAGAAAACTCATCCATAAATACCTCGATAGTATCTTCCACCATATCAGAAAAGATAGACATCATGCAACGTTGAAAAGTCGCAGGTGCATTACACAACCCGAATGGCATCCTCTTGAAAGCAAACGTTCCGTAGGGGCAAGTAAAAGTAGTCTTCTCTTGATCTTCTCGAGCGATTGATATCTTGTTATAGCTTGAATACTGTCTAGAAAATAGTACCACCCCTTACCAGTGAGACGATCCAACATTTAGCCCATGAATGACACAGGGAAGTGATCTTTCTATGTACATGTATTTAGCTTACGATAATCCATGCACAGTCTCCAACCAGTTATCGGCCGCATTGGTATAAGCTCATTTTTTGCATTGGGAACTACAATGATACCTCCCTTCTTTGGTGCATATTGAACAAGGCTCACTTAATTACTATCTACAATCGGATAAACCACTCCAGCATCCAACCACTTGATGATTTCGTTCTTCACAACCTCTTTCATAGGTGGATTTAGTCTCCTCTATTGCTCAACGCTAGGCTTGCAGTCTGGCATGAGTTGGATCTTATGAGAACATATGCTCAGTGAAATGCCTATGATGTTAGCTATAGTTCAATCGATTACCCTCTTGAATCACCTCAACACCGCTATCATAACTTCTACTTGCCCTTTACTCAAATCAGCAGCAATTATGACTGGCAAAGTATTATTCTGGCCCAAGAACACATATCGTAAATGAGGTGGGCGAGCCGTTAGTTCTAACTTTGGAGGCTCATCAATAGATGGTTTTGCTGGTGGGGTTTCTCTATTTTTCTGATCCAAATCCAACCTCTTTGGTGCGAGATGAAGATATCTCATTCCATCAAGTGCAGCAGCCATCTCATCGTACTCCTTAATATACTCCCCATCAAAGTTCATAATCACAATTGCTAGTGCTTCCATGCCTAATCTCTCTTCAATCAATACCTCTGGTTGCTCTTCGATAGTCATATTCACTACACATACTACCTTGAGATCACTTTGATGTTTCATGGAATTGCAGATATTGACTGTTACCTCTTCGTTGTTCAATCTAAACTTCATTTGCCCTCTCTCCATTTCAACTAAAGCACGCCTAGTAGCAAGGAATGGTCTCCTCAAGATGATAAGCACCTCAAAACAACTTCGCAATCTAAAATCACAAAATCAGTCGGAAATATGAATGCCTCAACTTTAACTAGAACGTCTTGTAGCACCCCGATCGATTTCCATAGGTAGCCGCATTGCAGTTGGTTTGGGGACTCCCAAGCCCAGCTTTCTAAATACTGATAGTGGCATCAAATTAATGCTAGCACCCAAATCACATAGGGCCTTAGCAAAATGTAATGCGTTGATAGTGCATGGAATAGTAAATGTTTCAGGATCTTCTTTCTTTTGCACTAACGATCTAGTGGCAATGGCACTACAGTGTGCAACTGATCATGCCCTTCAAAACTGATGGTCCGCTTCTTTGTCACTAGATCTTTCATGAATTTAGCGTATCCCGGCATCTCCTCTCGTGCTTCAATCAAAGAGACATTTACTGAGAGTTTCTTCAACATGGAGATAAACTTACGATATTTCCCTTTCTCAGTTCGCTTGACCAATCTTTGAGGAAAAGGAGGCGGAGGTCTAGGCATTGGAATGATCTTTTGAGTCACTTCCACTTCTTTCTCATTATGATCTATAGGTTGTTCCTCTTTTTCAACGTCATCCCCTTCCGGTTACTTAGCACTTTCCACCTCTATTGGCATAGGAGGGTCAATAGTATGTTTTCCACCCTGAGTAGTAACTGATGCAATGTCTATCATTCTTCGGATCTTGGATAGTATCGCTAGGAAGTGTTCCTTGTTGATGCAGGTTCACACTTGAAGATAGTTGACTCGGTTGTTGCTCAATTTGCTTAATAGATACTACATGTGAATCTACCTTTTGCCCAGTGCTTGATAAATCAGTACGCATCTCTTTCACATGGTCGTCAGTTGAGTCAAACCTTTTCATCATCTTAGCCATCATTTCCACAATGTGATTCAAACTTGATCCTCTATCGTGATTTCTTGGTGGGACATAGGGACCACTGTTATCGTTTATGTTATTATAGTCATTTCTGTTGTAGCTATTATCATAGTTGTAGTTCCCTTCACGATTGTAATTACTAAAGTTCTGACCTTGATTTCCTTGACCTTGGCGCCAATTATCCTGATTGGATACTTGGACGTTAGTTCGAAAATCCCCCGTTTGCTCATTCACAAAGTTCGCATCCTCTTCATATATATACTCGTTAGCCTGTGGTGCTCTATTATGATAATTTACGGCATTGACTTTCTCAACACTGCCACTCACATGTTTCAAAACTAAGCCAACCTCTGTTCTCAACTGTGCATCTTTTCGTGAATATCATCCTATGATTGATTAGGTGTGGCTTGTATCGAAAAAGTACTCTTTGCAGCAGCACAAGTTCTGGTGCTCCATGCCTTATTATTTTTGGAGATCTTTTCAAGTTTCTTTGCAATCTCTTGAAATGTGTTTGCCCCGTAAGATCCTCCAGCAATAGTATCTAACACTGCTTTTCCATTGTCATCTAGGCCTCTATAAAAGTGCTCCTTAAGTGATTTATCATCAATACAATGGTTCGGTACACTTCTCATAAGCCCTGTAAATCTATCCCAAGAATCACTGACTGATTCCCTATGTAGAGCCACGAAGCTGTTGAATTTATCTTTGAGCTTCAACTTCTTTGACAAAGGAAATTATTTTTCCAAGAACACTCTATGCAGCTCCACCCATGTGGTAATTGAGTTATATGGGAGCTCAGATAACCACACGGTAACATCACATGTCAATAATAATGGAAACATACGTAGCCTGATTGCATCCATGTCCAAATCTGACGTTCCCACACTGATCTTACACACGCTTATGACTTTACTCATATGAGCATACGGGTCTTTGGATTGCATGCCATGAAATAAACCTCTGGATGTAAGCATTTGCATCAGACTGCTAGTAACCACAAACGTATGTCCGAGTGGTAATGTAGGAACAACTATGGCACCAATTGATCCCACAGTGTTATGATCAACCATGTAGTTAATACGCACATCGGGTGCTAGTTGATTTTACACAATCGTAGGGTTGTTCTGATTATTTCCCTGATTCCCTGGTGGAACTCCATGAAGTGGGAGTTGGGGTGCCTGATACCCATCTCCAATTGTATTATCTTTTAGTCCCAAATTCTGGCCATGTCTGGTGTTGGCCATTTTCTGTAGTGTTTTTCTTAGCTCTGCATTGTAAGGTGTCAGGGGAATGCCTTGACTTCGTGTATTGGGCATACACGTCGAACCAAACCTATAAGAAACTAAAACAAAAGAAAACATAAATGAGGAAATAATTGACTAACATTGCAATAACAAAATTTGTCTAATCTAAAAGCCTTATTCTCCAGCAACGACAAAATTTGATACGCCCAAATTACACCTCCCTAAAGAAGTATAAGCGGTGGTTGTCAAATAGAGAACCTAACAGAGGTTAGGGTCGATCCCACGAGGAATGAGGTCTAGGCTTAGGCCAATTTACTGTTAATTGTACTTTTAGTCAAATTATCTCCATAAAAATGGAGGATTTGTAACATAAACGTAATATTGATTCAATTGAATAGTGACAAGTAACCAAGTAACCAAATTTAATGTTTTGTTGAGTTAATAAAAGATGAAACTATGGTGTATGTGTTCCCTACAAGTGCATAACGCCGTAAACCTTATAATAGTAACCCTTATTTAGTGTTTAACATGCAAAGTCTGTAAGTTAGGTATCTCCTAAGTGATTGGTCGTCCAAATAGGGAATTTCACCACGCAACTTGGTCGGTCTACGGGTGTATACTTTACTAACCCTTACCCTTGACCCCAGATTAGCCTTCACAGATACAGCTCCAGCTATTAGACAGCGGAACATCTCGCCAAATCTCCGTTGTTTTATCTCTTTTTCTATTCGTTACTTCCTTGGTCGGGAAAGTAGGAATAAGGCGGGTTCTAACGTTGCGCAATACATGCATAAACACTATTCAAGATTACATAACTATTAGGTCTACATTGTTAATTACTCATAGTTCCCACAACCCTAGTTGTGGATTTAACTACTCATGCTTGGGTGATCACAATTCATAATAAATTGGTTAAAATAAATCATGAACTTACAATTTGAGTAACCAAAATCCAGAATCTTGAATTGATGAACAAAAGCTATATTAAAACCAAAACTTCAAGAATTAAATGAACAAAGTGTTCCAAGTTAATTCTCAAAGCCAAAACAAAGTATTCAATTGTCGAACACACTAAAAACGAAAAATGCAACAAATATTTATAAAAATCAAAATCCCAATTAAAGTTGGAAAAGGAAATCTAGGAAAATTCGGCTAAGCAGTCATTACTACGGTTCGTTCCTACGACTCATAGGAATTCCTACGATTCGTAGGAACCTTCCGTCAAATGGCAGCTCCTTATCTTAACTCTAGGCATTTCTATGGCTATGTTCTACGACCCGTAGAACTTTGTACGAACCGTTCTGTCATCTCGTCAACCAAGTACTGGAGCTCAACCTCTCTGAAATTTTCCACAACTCAATTATACAGCTCGTCGAAGTTACTATGGCTTGTCATTAGCTTCTGTCGTTTTACACATAGCTCCATAAATCAGCTCTTCAAAATATGACTCATTCCTACGGCTCGTAGAAAGTCCTACGGTTCATAGGTTGAGTCGTCAAAACCCAAAAAAACTGCTACATCATATCTTTTCATCCCGATTGCTTCAAAACCTATTTTTCTGCAAAATACAAGAAAATGGCCATCAAATCAACTAAAAAATGCTTAAGACACAAGCAAAATTGCAAGTGTAAAGCATTAAAAGTATCATAAATTTGCGGTACATCAATAGGTCCCAAACTTTCCATTGTAGCATCAAATATGAACTCCACCTCCGTGGAAAACTTGGAATCGACAGTCTTAGCAACATCAGACTTGGAGTCGAACTTCTTAGATGTCATTTTAGTGTTCTTGAATTTTGATGATCAATGTAAAGAGATGAGAGGTAGAGATTGTTCCACTGGACGTGCCAAAATTTGTAAACAACAAATTTTTGAGCCTAAAGATAGGAAAATTGGAGTAACAAAGTGTAGTATTTGATTTAAGAATGTAGTGCGTGTTACAATCTCTATGATAATCCTCTGATTCTTCAAATAATATGAAATATGTTGGACTTGAATTTGATTTAGAGTCAAGGGCTTGAGTAGCTTGATATTGAATCTTCATCTTTGAACTTGGATTTGAATTATTCGTCACGAACACTTGTATGGTTATGATGAATAATGAATATGAACGAGGACTTGATCTTGAACGTCTTGATAGTTGCCTTTGTTCTTGAACTTGAACTTTGAACTTTGAACTTGATTGCTTGAATTTGTAGTGTCATGACCCAAGGTACCCCCTAGACGTGACATGGCGTACAAGACCCCGAAAGGCCTCATACAAGCGACTTAGCATACATCATACAAGATAATAGCAGTTTAAGAGTTCAAAAGACAATTCATTACCAAAAGAGTTTAAGCAATAGCGAAAGTCTACATATAGTCTCAAAAGCCATCTAACATAGAAAATGAAAGGACGTGGGACGTAACCCATACAAGTTTTTAAAAAGAAGGTAAAAGACATAAAAGTAAATCTGGCTACGTCCTCAAACATATGAGGACTCACCAAATTTTTCAAAGTCTCTAATATCACGTACTAGCCACGAGAAGATGGGGATGCGCCGGACCCTACACTTATAAGAAAATGTAGGCAAGAGTATGCGTTAGTACAAAAATGTACCAAGTATGATAACCATGCATAAAACATTTAAAAATGCTAAAAAGGGACATTTTCATAATCATCAAGCTAAAATATGAGAAAAGGGTTAGAAATCAAAAGTCATAAAAACATGATCAATGCAAGCTAAACATCTTTACTTTACTTTGAGAAAATACCTTGAAAATAACTTAGTTCATTATTGTGGGAAGTAGCCTTAACCGACATATAAGACAATGTGAGCTATCAACATGGAATCTGGTGTGTAACCCTACACCGATAGGGCCATCCTACTTGCCAAGGTAGGACCCTTAAATTTCTAGCTTACGTGGATCCACTAGCTAATGTCTATCAAAGACCATCATCCTATGGTGGCGCATAGTTTAGGGATAAAGAGATTGCTTCTAGAAATCCGACCTCTACTAACAAGAGAGTTCCCATCTCAATATCCTCTCGGTGCTAAGCATAAATCCCACAGAATTAGTCATATATCATAATGCATCTTATTATCCATGAAAAGGTACAACTAGAGTTACAAATCCAAGCTTACATCATTTAGAATAGCTCCTTAATCTTTTGATTCAACTTTAGTTGAGAAAGGCCTTTCAACAAGTTATGAATCCATTATGTGAGAAAACCTTTCACATTCATAGTTTGTGAGTAATAAGTGAGAAACCCTTTCACAACTCAACAACAACATCATTCATGCTTCAATCTCAAAGCAATCCATAAATCATCATAAATTTCATAATTGAACATGCATACTTTCATAAAACCCATATTTTGATCATTTATCAATTCATCATGAATCATATCTTTAGAAATCACTAAAACATGCATGAGTTCATATAAACTTCATAAAATCCATCTTCTTCATAATTCAACCCAACATTAATGCATAAATCTCAAATTTAGGGGAATTCATATGGGTTCATGGGGATTCATCTTAAAAGAGATCTATGGGACACACCTACGATCCGTGGAAGAAATGACGAACCGTCCTGCTAAATCGTAATAAGAGTTCTGAAACTTGACATCTTAAAGACATTCAGTGGGCCAACTACGGTTCCCACCTACGGTCCATCAGTCCATCTACGGTCTGTAGGTGGCCTCCGTCGTCACTGGCACCAGAACCTGTAACTTTTCTTCTTTCAATACTGAGGTGTTACATGTAGTATTTAGAGAATTTGCAGTCTTTGATCCACGAGCTCTCTTCTTGCTTCTTGTTCTTGGAAACTCCCCTGTCTAAGAATAATGAGGACCGCTATTTATAGTAGTAGGGAGTGGAATACCTGTGTGATTTGATTGGTCGGTTTGAATCGGCCAATCACATTCCTCTGATGAAAAGCTTTGATTTGATTGGTCAAAACATGTTATATATATATATACATGGCATTGTTCTAGTGACTCATTTAATTTGACTTGGATTGCCACATAACTTTGACACGTGGTATGATTCTAGTGGCTTATTTAATTTGGCTTGGATTGCCACATAACTTTGGCACGTGTCATGATTCTAGTGGCTCATTTAATTTGACTTGGATTGCCACATAACTTTGGCATTTGACATGATTTTAGTGGCTTATTTAATTTGACTTGGATTGCCACATAACTTTGACAAGTGACATTGTTCTAGTGGCTCATTTAATTTGACTTGGATTGCCACATAACTTTGACACATGGCATGATTCTAGTGGCTTATTTAATTTTGCTTGGATTGCCACACAACTTTGGCACGTGTCACGATTCTAGTGGCTCATTTAATTTGACTTGGATTGTCACATAACTTTGACACTTCACATGATTTTAGTGACTTATTTAATTTGACTTGGATTGCCACATAACTTTGACAAGTGACATTGTTCTAGTGACTCATTTAATTTGACTTGGATTGCGACATAACTTTGACAAGTGGCATCGTTTTAGTGCCTCATTTATTTCGACTTGTCCAATAAATTTTTCACAATAATATTTAGGAAGTTGCTTTGCACTTTAATCCAATAAATGATGTAGAGACCACATCTTAATATTCAGATATATATTTAGATCTTGATATTTATATGTTTAACGTCTTAATCTTAATGGAAACAAATGAGACCTAAAAGATTTTAAAATAGAAATAACAAATGCATTTAATAGCCTAATATTTGAACCATTTAGATCCAGATTTCTAATAAGTACAAATAAATAAGGCATTAGTATAGTGAGTTGGAGTTGATTTACACTAAAATAGTTGTGGGTAAAATTTGGTGTTGTGAAAGGAAGAATATTTTTTTAAGGACTTGGACAAAAAAATCAATACGACCACATTTGGGCACCTGGTGTAATTGTGGCTATAAGATTAGCCCACCCCATATAGCCTCGAGAAAGGCCCAAGCCTATTCTACTCTTTGTGGTTCCTGCCGGCCGGCTGTCTCCTCAACGTAACAACAATCACTGCTAAGACTAACGGTGTCTCCCATGGCTGCGTCTGCTTGTACTGTTCACAGTGTCTCTCATCCCCATGTAGCCTCCACATCCCAATGCGTCTCAATCCTATCTCCTCCCAACAATAAAACTTTGAGTTTTCCCAGATACAGAAGCAACACTACTACTGCCATAGTCACCTTCTCACCATTGCGAGCAGCAAAGAGTGACAGTGGCGCAAATGTCAGTAGTGACAAAAGGAAACAAGTGTTGGAAGAAGAGGAGGAAGAGGAGCTGCCATGGATACAAGAGAAAGCATTAGACCTGGTTGAGTTTACCGGTTCTGTGACTCAGGCAATTCCTGGCCCCAGGATTGGCTCTAGCTCTTTCCCATGGATTCTTGCGGTGCCCTTGACTTACTTTGGCATCACTTTTGTCATTGCCTTTGTCAAAACGGTCCGCAAGTTCAATTCACCCTGGGAGAAGCGTAAAAAATTGGTATCACAATATGATCACTGTTTTCCTTACAACACATTTAATATTTGTCCTTTAAATTTTAAGTTGCTTCTCACTGTCTTCTGAGTTTTAGCTAGTTAGATTTTGGAGAATTACTACTGCCTTGTCTATCAATTAAAAATGGTCAAACCCTTGATGAGTCTCCTTGGAAGCAAAATGTTGATTATTATAATAGAAAGGACTAAGCTGGAAGCTATTGTAAGGAACAGAATTATATACAAACATTTCCTTCTCAAAAGGAAGACGTTAGTATCCATATTTACCTGACTAAACTGGTCCAAATGTCCTTTTTTAGTGTTGATGACACAAATTAAATGCTAGCCTTGCTGATGCACATCTAATCTTTGTATTTTCTCAAAGTGTATTAAACTTTTTGAATATACTACTGCAAATCTGAAGTTTCTTATTACCAGTTTACCTACTGTGGAGATATTCTGTGTTTGCTATAATATCATACTGCAAATCTGAAGTTTTTTATTACCAGTTTACCTACTGTGGAGATATTCTGTGTTTGCTATAATATCATGGCTTAAGAATATAATGTGTGAATATGATCAACTTCTCTTATTATAGAATATGGTCATTTTGTAGAAGGGGAAGTATTATGCGTTTCTTGATGAACAGCCTGACAAGTACAATATTTTAGGTAAACAAAAATGCTGAGCTATGCAAGTCAATCGATGAGTTATTTGAGAAAGGAAAAGATTATGTTGAGCCTTCAACTTTGAAAGGACTGGCACAAAAGGTATGATGTGTTGTCCATATTGCTATCTTTAGCTTAATTTGACATGACATCAAGTCCTTCTCGACAGTACAACATTTAGCTTTCCTTGGTGTTAGCAGTAGGCTTTTAAAATCTCATTTATTCCTTGTATGTTCTGGATTCAGAGTTATGTCTTATCTAGTGTGATACAGAGATCCTGCCTGGACTGATTTAGACCATTATTTTGGTTTAAGCATAAGAATATTACATTTTAACTAATGTACTGTACTATTGTCAATTAGATGCTTCTAGGTCATAATTACCAATCAAAATAACTAAGTAAATAAATGATTCTAGGTCATAAACTTATCTTGTAGTTAGTGCCTGTTTGGATTGACTTATTTTAACCTCTTTTGAGGGCATGTGTGAGTCATTTGTGTAACAATAGGGGTATATATGAACCACTTTTATAACGAGGGTGTATTCACTTCTAAATGACAAACTTGAGGGGTATATTAGGCCTTTTCCCCTAGTTTTTAAGCATTTCTTGAGTGTTTGGGTAAATTAAAAGTTCTTATAAGCATTTGGTTGGTTTTAAGCTAAAATGATCAATATATGCCAATCCAAACAGGCACTTAGTTGCTGATTATTACTTGTAATTCTCTCTACATGGTCATGAAGAGTATACTTTGATCAATTGTTCAACACAAACCTGGACAATAACATTTTCAATATATGCACGTTTGTGAATGATAGAAATTGTAGCTATACTCGTAGAACTAGAACGTCAAAGGTAACGAATGCAATGAAAATATGTGAATTAAAAAAGCTAGTGGCCCAGATAGTATTACTATGGAGGTTTGGAACAGTGTTATCAAAGGCGCGTTAAAGCCCTGAAGGGAGGCTCAAAACGTGTTGAGCGCTTCGTCTCACTTAATGTGCACTTCAATGTCATCATCAAGGTTCTAAGACATAATTTTCCTTGCCAATGAACCTCTTCTAAAGAGACGATGCTAAACAATTGATATTTCACTTTATCGTAATCTTTTTGCAATTTCTTTTGTTCATATATTTTTCATTCATGCTTGGACTAAACATATATATTTGTATTTTTCTCCCTTTGCTCATTTTTTCTTTAAAGCCCACACTTTATTTGTGCTTAAATCCCCAATGGACCTTAGAGCTTTTTCGCACCTTTTGCTTTTTATAACACTGGTTTGGAAGTGCCTTGGAGGTGTAGGAGTGGAATATTTACCAATCTATTCAATGCTATACCTAGAAGTGGTAGTATGTCCAATGAGTGGAGGAAGAGTATCTTGGTTCTGATTTGTAAGAACAAAGGAGATATTCTAAGTTTTGCGAATTGTCGTGGCATTAAACTCATGAGCCATATGATGAAACTCGAGAGATATGAGTAGAAGGTGTCATTCACATCTTTAAATTAAAATTGGTGACATTTACTTGGTCAAATGGGATTAATCTTCTTTTTCTCTTTTTGGTCCTTATTTTTACGAACTGTTTTGCTTTTGAAAATTTTGAAGTTTTTTTAAAGTCATTTAAGAAAATCTACAGAAAATTAAGCTACTATGATAGTTATTGCAGCAACTGTTGAAGTAGTTGTAATAACTACGATAATTGCTGCAGCAGCTAAGATAGTTGTTATGGTAATTGTTGCAGCAACTATCGTAGTTGTTGCAGCAGGTATCATAGTTGATGCAACAACTGCAACAATTGTTTGAATTGTTGGAGCAATTGTTGAAATTGTTACAACAACTTTAGTATAGTTGCTCTAGCAACTTTTATAGTTGTTTAATTTTTTGACAGAAAGTGAGGTGAGGGAGGCTGGTTGTGGTGGCAAAGGAGGTGTTGGTGTTGGTAGGACAACGAAGAACGATGTGGTAGTTGTTGTGGCGCTGGTGGTGGAGGAGAAGGAGGTGGTAATGGTGGTTGGTGAAGGAGGAAGAAGAGGAGGAAGTGGTGGTGATAGAGGAAGAAGTGGTGGTGGAGGAGGAAGAAGAGGAGGAAGTGGTGGTGATGGAGGAAGAAAAGGAAGAAGTAGTGGTGGTGGAGGTGATGGAGGAGTAAATGGAGGAGGTTGGTGACGGTGACGGTAGAAGAGGAGGGGATGGCGGCGGCAGAAGGGTGGGGATGGGGATGGAGGGGTGATGGGGAAGATAGGGCTTTTGTGTAAACAATAAAACTTGTGAGTTTTAAAATTAGTGTCATTAGCACTGACCTTAAAATTGTCAACTTTACTTATTAAGACTAGTGTCACTTTTTCTTAATTTTGAAACTCTTTTGTCACCCTTAATTATTTTTCCCATGAAATGCTGGAAAAGTGTGATAGCGTAGACTTAGAAACACAATAAGAGTGAAAGAGAACCGATTTGGATTTGTTGGTTTTAAAAGAGAAGAAATTGCAAGAAAAGAATAAAAATATTAAAGGAATAAAAACAAGAAAGAAAGCTTATGAATTAATGTTGAAAGATTGATTTCTTTTCACTGTCTAAGAATACAATTTATAATAAAACTAATGGAGAAGGGTTAAAAATACTCCTGAACTATAAGGAAAAGGTTTTAAAATCTCCTTCATCCACCTTTTGGTCTAAAAGTACCCTTCTACTCATCTCTTTGGTCTAAAAATACTCTTCCATTCATCTTTTGGCTCACTTGTACCCTTAAAACTAACAACTCTCTCTTTGCTTTTCTTTTTTTTAAAAAATATTTATTATGTGTCATTTTGTTATTAGATGAAATAAAAATTCCACCTCAACTAAATTTTTTCCCATAATCTATTCAAGTCAAAATAATATACCTCTTGAAAATCCCAATTTCATTTTTTTTGTATTTGTTGTTATTCTTTTAAAAATTTGTTTTGTGATTTTGAACAAATTATGGGGAAAAGAATCTAAAAAGGTCTTAAAAAAACTAGTTTGTACGATTTTTATTTCCTTCGATTGATCAATTTCTCCTTCTCCACTATTACTGCCTGTTAGTAATGCTTTCTACTAATTATATATAAACTATAAATGAGAGGAACAACAAGTTCTGCACGGTAATGTTGGGTAGATCATACACAAACAAAATCTAAAAAAATAATATACCTCCATTATCCCAAAAAACAAAAAAAAAAAATTTACACCAAATATTAAAAAAATTAGTAGTTTTCTAAAAAATTAACTTTTTTCCCATAATTTATCTAAGTCAAAATAATATTCTTCTTCATAATATCAAAACAATTTAAAAATTAAAAATAAATAAAACTACAAAAATATAAAAAAATTATTAGATTTTTAAAAATATTTTGTGGGAGTCTTGAAGAGGTCTATTATTTAGGTTTGAATAAATTAAAAAAAATAGTAGTTTCTAAAAAAAATTTTAAAAGATTTTTTTCCATAATTTATCCAAGTCAAAATAATATCCTTCTTCATAATCTCAAAATAATTTTTTTATAAAAAAATAATTAAAATACTACAACAAATATAAAAAATTATTAGATTTTTAAAAATATTTTTGTGGGAGTCTTGAAGAGGTATATTATTTTGGTTTGAATAAATTATGGGGGAAAATCTAATCGAGGTGAGGTTTTTATTTCACCTAATAAAAAAATGACACATAATAAATATTTAAAATAAATAAATAAATTGTCATAAAAAATAAAAATAAAGAGAGGGTTGTTAGTTTTAAGGGTATAAGTGAGCCAAAAAGGTGAATGAGAGGGTATTTTTAGACCAAAAAGATGAGTAAAATGGTATTTTTAGACCAAAAGGTAGATGAAGGGTATTTTTAAACCCTTTTCTATAATTCAGGGGTATTTTTGATCCTTTTCCATAAAACTAATAACTTCTAAATCTAAAATTAAGCAAAAGGATCTGCTGAAAAATACCAAACTCCTAAAGTCACTAAAATACTATTTATTCAAAATTCAAATAGAATTCAAATCCTAATTAAAAGAGCTAACAAGTTTACTAGGTCTATTTTAATAAATCTATTGCAGTAAAAACTTTAAAGCTAATATTCAACACTCCTTGTTTTAGGAATTGCAAAATTTTGATCTTCTATCGTGGGATCTCCACATTTGATAACTGAAAGTGACCTTGTGAATAGATCTGCAGATTCATCTTTGGGCTTGTAGTGAACTAAATTCACTTCTCGTTTTGAATGCAAATCCTGAGTACTAAATTTTTTTGACATGTCTTCCCGTGTCATTTGCATCTTGAATTTAAACTTACCCATTTTATTTTCTTGAAACATAGACAACTCCTCCATTGCTTCAATTCCTTTAGGAACATTGAAAGCTCCTTTAGACCTAGCAGGTTCACATTTTGCTTGAGCTTTTACAATTGGAGGATCATCTTCTAATTTTTTCAACGTATGATCTTTTTCATGTTCTACAGAAACATCTTCCATTGGATCAAATAAAAAATGTTTGGGCTTGGGACTTCCATGTTGGAGGTCTCAAGTTCAAAACCACTTGTCAGCGAAAGCAAGGGCTTTGCCTTCTAAGTCGAGCTCGTCGCACCGGGCTTGCCTAGTGTGGGTTACCTCTCCTGTGTGGTTTGCAAGTTATTGCATAGGAGTGAGGGTTTTACCCTTTGCTCACCCAAATGGTAGCGGTTGCGGGTTTCCCTTGTCATAAAAAAATGTTTACCTCTCATCTTAATGTTTAATACTTCTTTTCCAGCAACATCACTGATGAAGCAATGCTTATCCTTAAAAGATACTTTGTATCCTTTTTTTACTAACTGACAAATACTCAACAAGTTTTGGTCAATATCAGGTACATAAAGAACATTTGAAATTGCCTTATTACCTGAACTTGTTTTGATGACAAAACTCAAAAGTTCCTTTTGGTTCAACAAGAATCTGGTCACCATTTCCGATCCTTTTTTTTGAGACAAGGGTAACTTTGTATTCACAAGAAACTCATCATCCTAGAAATGATGAGGAAGAATCTTACACCCACCAAAAGTATGGGAATTCCTCCAAGAGGACTGCAAAAGTAGAACTTTACAAGTTACCTATGAAGTCAACTAGTGCTACTATATCCCCCAATTCTTGTTTACACCAAAAATTCAGTAAAGTAAAATAAGACACTGACTCTTTATCTTCTGAATGTTGCTACTCTTGCCTTCAAAACATCTGGTATTCCGTTCCTTCCATAGTGTCCACCAGATACATGCTTGAATGGTCATCCACCAGTTTTCCATTGACCCTCTATTACCGATTCCTTTCCAACTATTAAGCAGCTCCATAGTGGACTTTGACATCACCCAACTAACCCCAAGAATACTGAGGAACATGTCACACAACTTTGTGGCTGTTCTGCTGTGCAGGAAGAGATGAAAGTTGCTCTCTGCGTCTTGATCACACATAAAACATTTTAAACATTGTGAGAAATATTGTAGAAGAATATTATTGAATTGTTGTAGAATTGTGTATCTACATTATTACATAGAAACCCTATTTATATACACTACAATAGACACCTTTTCCAACTAGGACACTACAATAGACACCTTTTCCAACTAGGACACTTCAATATAATCCTTTTCTAAGTAGGTACTATTCCTATTCCTATTCCTATTCTAAATAGGATTGTATATACCTATTATTATTCTAACACTCCCCCTCAAGCTAGTGCATACAAATCATATGTATCTAGCTTGTAACAAATATAATTAATACGAGGACCGATGAGGAGCTTGGTGATATATCTACAAGTTGACCACTCGACTTCACAAAATTGACAGTCAATCTCAATGTGCTTAAGTCTTCTCATGAAATACTGGATTTGATGCATTATGTCAATCAATCTCAATGTGCTTGGTCTTCTCATGAAATACTGAATTTGATGCATAATCCCAATAAAACGCAAAGTAATCAAATTATAGTGTTGAACTTCCCAAACCAAGCTTGCAGAAACTGTTTCAGACCATAGAGTGACTTACGTAATCGACATACAAGGCTACTATACTCCCCCTGAGCAACAAGATTAGGTGGTTGCTCCATATAGACTTCTTCACAATGCAACGATCGCCGGAAAGTGCTTAAAATCTAGTATAAAGTATATGGATTGAGTTAGAATCAATAGAAGAGTCGATATTAAATAAGGAAGTCACCGAAAAACCGGCCGGAACATGGTTATACGACGGAGTATTAGATTTGATGGCTGAAAGTGGTCACAATCTAAGAAATAAAATTATATGGGTAGGGTCAGAATGATGGCACGACCCAACTGAAAAATAGAAATTATATAGGGAAGGTCGGATTGATGTGACGACCCTATTGAAAAAGAGAAATAATATGGGTAGGGTTGGAATGATGGCACAACCCTACTGAAAAAAATAATTATATGTGAAGGGTCGGAAAGATGGCACAACCCTACGCAAATCAAATTTGAGGAGTCACCGGAAAGACGAAAGGAACTACACAAATCAAATCTGAGGAGTCACCGAAAAGACACACAGTGCTCTGCAACTCAGATATGAGAAAGTAAGTTCGGAAAGATGCACAGTGCTACACAAATCAGATATGCAAGAAAAAGGTAGTCATCGAAAGGATGACACAGTGCTACACAAATTAAATAAAAAAAAGTAGTCACCGAAAAGATGGCACGGTGCTACACAAATACCGACGGATATGGGGTTGACACAAAACAGCCCTATAAAGTCACCGAAAATTGACGCACGGTAACCTGACTAAGTTTCTTCCCTTGAATATGGGGTTCATGCATATATCATTGGTCCTACTTTTGTTAACATAATCATTGGCCAGACCGGTAGCATATATGGGTAATAGCCACCCGCCGGCAGTGGAAGCTCTTTGATTCTCTACCAAGATCGTAGAGGCTCTGATATCATGTGAGAAATATTGTAGAAGAATATTATTGAATTGTTGTAGAATTGTGTATCTACATTATTACATAGAAACCCTATTTATAGACACTACAATAGACACCTTTTCCAACTAGGACACTACAATAGACACTTTTTCCAACTAGGACACTACAATATAATCCTTTTCTAAGTAGGACACTATATATTATTCCTATTCCTATTCTAAGTAGGATTGTATATACCTGCTATTATTCTAACAAACATATTTGCATTCCTTTTCCTTGTAGCACTTCATGAGTTAGACATGCTCTCCTAATTGCCAACCACACGAAACAAGAGCTATAAGGGGGCTTGTGACCTTCCAGATTTGCTTCCAAGGACAAAAGCCTGTTGTGGATCGACTGTTATTCTTCTTCCAGTAGCACTGTAAAAATCCCTTTGTTGTGGAGCAACCAAATGCGTTTGTCAGCTCCATTAAGTATCCTAGGAAACAAACTCAACAATTGAAGGAGTCTTGCAATCTCTGAAACTTCCTCCTTGGGGACTCCAAACTTGTGACACTGAAACATTTTTTTGTGAACTTAGGACATATAACTGAGGAAACAGAGTTCTCAAATTGTTTTCCCCTATGCAGAGTTCATTCCAAAAATGTATTCTTACTCCATCACCCACTTTAAAGGAGATGTTAGTATAGAATTGTGGCCACAGCCTTCTGATGGACTTCCAAACACAACAACCAAACGTACCCAAAACCTCCTCAGTAGACCATTGGTTTAGCAAACCATATTTCTCAGCAATAAATCTTCTCTATAGAGCCCTGTCTTTTGTAGAGCCACTTCTGCATTAGGGACTCATTCTGGATGTTAAGGTTTTTGATCCCTAACCCCCCCCCCCCCTCCTATTCTTGCTGAGTGTGAGTGTATCCCATTTAACCAAATTGTACCCTTTTTTCCCCTTACTTCCTTGCCACAAGAAGGATCTCCTTAACCTGTTAATCTTCTTCTCTATACTCTTGGGAATTGGGAACAAGCTCATCATATAAATAGGGAGGGCATCTATTACAGATTTGATGAGTGTCAACCTACCTCCCAAAGATAGATATTGGCTTTTCATCCTTGATAGTATTCTGCTACTTCTCTCCAAGACTTCATTCCATACCTTAGTCTCTTTGTTTTTGGCTCCCAGGGGTAAACCAAGATATTTGGTTGGAAGGGGAGCAATCTGGCATCCAAGAGTATTTGCTAGCAGTTGCAAGTTGTCCACCTAATTGGCTGGGTGGATGAAACTCTTATGCCAATTAACATGGAATCTAGAAATGCCTTCAAAAATAGTTAGGATGGCTCTAAGGTGTCTGATCTGAGATATATTTGCAACACAAAAAACTAGTGAATCATCAGCATATAATAGATGAGTAACTTCCATAGCACTACCCCTGTTAGGTGAAGCACAGAAACCCTTAATCCACCCATTGCTCTTTGCCATTCTGATCAGTGGTTTAAACCCTCCATGGCTAAAATAAAGAGGAAAGGAGACATGGGATCTCCCCGTCTTAAGCCCCTTTGTGACGGAAAAAACCCTTCATTACTACCATTTATGATGAGGGAGAACTTCACAGTGGATATACAATAGTGGATATACAATAACTGATCCAGTTTATCCATTTGGTACCAAAACCCATATCTTTTAGGACTTTGAGAAGGAAGGACCAATTAACATGGTCATAAGCCTTCTCAATGTCCAACTTGCACAAAATTCCTGGGTCTGCTGTCTCACCCTAGAATCCACCAACTCATTGGCTAGCAGAATTGCATCCATAAAGCCATCTGATGTTCATCCACTAGCTTTCCCTTGACAGTTTTTAACCTTTCAGTGATAAGCTTGGAGATGATCTTGTAGACTCCTCTTATCAGGCTAATTGGCCCTAAAATCCCTAAGCTCTTCTGCTCCTGCCTTCTTTGGTATGAGTGCTATGAAAGTGGCATTTAATGACTTCTCAAAAACTTCCTTTTGATGAAAGGTTGTTACCTTTGTCAAAAAAAAAAAAAAAAAAACTTCCTTTTGGTGAAGTTCTGAATGGTATGCGTTAAGTCCTCCTTTAAAATGCTCCAACACTCTTTAAAGAATTGCATAGTGAAGCCATCAGGTCCGGCTGCTTTGTCACCATCACACTACTTTACAACTTGGAGCACTTCTAGTTCTGAGAAAGGTCTCTGCAGCCAATCTTGTTCCTCTTGAGTGATCTTGGGACAATCCATCATCTCAAAGGATGGTCTCCAAGGTTTTGATTCTGTATAAAGTTTGTTATAGAATTCTATCATAATCATTTTGACCTCTCCAGGTTCTTTAATTTCCACCCCATGAGCCACAAGCCTATCAATGGTGTTGTACCTCCTATGTGCAGAAGCCATTCTCTGAAAAAATCTGGTGTTATTATCCCCATGTTTCAGCCACAGAATTCTGGATTTCTGCCTCCAAGTTGACTCTTCATTTTTAGCCAGCACCTCCAGTTTCACAAGAATTGTGGCTCTCACTACCATTTTGTCTTCAGTCAAGACCCTATTATCTTGAGCTAAGTCAAGTTCTGCCAGCTCATGTAATAGTTTGTTTCTTCTGTTAGTATGCTCCCCAAGAACGAATTTGCTCCAGACTTTGAGCTTCTGTTTCAATATTTTTTGTTTGGCACAAAGCTTGAAATCTGGACAACCTTCGACCACTATGTTATTCCACCATCCTCTAAGCAGGTCATTGAACCCTTCCACCTTAAGCCACCAATTTTCAAATTTGAAACTAGACTTCTTCTTCTCCCAGTTTCCACATTCAAGTATGATAGGGCTATGGTCTGAAACAACTCTTGGAAGAATTCTTTGTTTGATATTTCTGAAGGTCTCCTCCCACTCCATAGAATACAAGAACCTATCCAGCCTAGCAGCACTCATATGACTTACTCCTCTAAGCCATGTGAACTTTCCTCCATTCAAAAGGGGGTCATGGAGTTCCATGTCTTCAATCCATCTAGAGAAGTCTGACATTACATTTGTGATCCTGATGCAACCCCTCCTTTCACCCATGTATCTAACAGTATTGAAATCACCGCAGTCAATCCTTAACTGCTGCCAGTTCCTCCCAACATTCAAGTTTCACTTCTAATGTGAGGAGCGTAAACTCCAGTAAGAAACGCTCCAGATCCTGCTGTCCCCCATTATCAGAATGCCCCCCCCCCCCCCCCTTTCCTTCAGCTTTAATGAATTCACATCTCATCCACCTGCTTGGCCAAAGCATTCTAGCAATGCCCTCTACATCTTTGTTGATTTTAGTTTCTTGAAAGCAGTAGACATCTGCTTTCCACTTCTTTACTGAACTCTTAACAAGATTCCTGCTGGAATTTTTGTTAAGTCCCCTTATGTTCCAGGTAATAAGATTTACTTTCTTTTAAAAGTTATACTCAAAGCTCTTCCCCTATTTCTAACTCCATCAACTTCTTCATTAAGGCAAAAGTATATAGAAATGGTAGGCACTGGGAGTGAGTGAACTACCCGGGGAGAAAGGGTCTTTCGCTTTTGCCAGATCTAGAGAGATACTACAAGTCCTCCGTCCCAGATTCCATCGCCGCGGCCATCTGGTTCACCGGTACTACCAAAAAGTCTCATGCTTACGTTACTGTTAGCTTAGCCCAGGACTTGGGAATAGAGCGACTCCTTCTAACAACTTATGCATTTTGTTATCGGCTGCCTTCCCCGCTAAAAATCTTTCCCGACGGTTGCTCAAGCACTTTCACGCAACAAGAAAGCAAAGCGTATCGTATTATTATTGTTGTTATTATTATTATTATTGTTATTACTTTTAGTATTATTTATATATATATATATTTTTATTGTATTTCTCACTTATTTTTTATTTATATATATATATATATATATATATAACGTCTTTTTCCACCTTTATTTATTTATTATTATGGTGATATGAGCTTAAATGACAAAATGAGGATTCATATGGTCAACCCAAGTTATTTGGGACTGAAGCGGAGTTGTTGTGGTTGTATGTTTCCCCTTCTCCTTCTTTCCTCCCTTTGCTAAAATGGGTTGTGTTATCTTATAATTTCATGTAGATATGTCTTACCATGAAGTAATTCGGAGAGCTTTTGTAGAATCTGACCAACTAGTTTGCACTTTTGACAATCTTCTTCTGCTAGGAGCTAATCATTTGGATTACTTTAACTTTCTAGTTAGCTTTTACTCTATTTTTTTTCTGTTAAAGGTTGTTAATATGAGCAAAAAGGCTGTGCTGGAGCCATATATATATTTTTTTTTGATAAGGAAAATAATGTTGTGCTGGAGCCATATTTACAATTCAAAAAGCTACACAGAGTAAGCCAATAAATTGTTTTGTTATTTTATTTGATAAGTTTATAAATTTCTTTGTCTTGAAGCTTAATGCTTCTGGAAATTTCTGTCTGGGAAGTTATTGAACAGGATGATATAGTAGAATCATTCCCTTTTACCTTTTCCTACCACTAGCGGTTGTGAAAACTCTTTCTGCGCAATGCCTCTGTAACTTTTCTTCAATATCTTCACTAATATGCTTTCCTTGTAAAGTGACTGCTACTTCTGCCTACAACTTGGCATCTTCTCAAGGTACTTTGTTGTTGCTTGTGGTATTGAATTTTTGAATTAGAAATTTGTCTTTACTGGTGGGCAGGGGTATTAGATATTTGAATTAGGCATCTGCCTTTAGTGGTGATGAAGATAGGCTGCTGCTTGTTATCCTTTTCTAATGCCCAATTCTTTTCTTTTTTCTTTTAATATATCTAATCTAAATTTCCATCTGCCTGTTATTGATCATTATAGAGTCTTGAATTAAACCATGTAACATTTGCAGACAGGCTTTGATATGGAGGAGATTTTCCGAAAATATATTCGGTACTCCTTGAATGAGAAGCCATTTAGCCCGGATTTAATAGCATATTTAATTCAGTTGAGGAAAGCATCAATGCTGACTGATACTGAAGTAGCTGGAATACTGAACGAAATTTCACGTCGAATTGTTCAAGACAAAGGTTAGGTTTACTGGATTTCTTGTGGGCCCTTCATTCCATCTCTCCTTAAATGATCTGTTGTATGTTCTTCTAGTTTAGAAATAAGGTCTGATCTACACTTGTGAAAATAGAAGGCCTGTTTACACCCTCTCACACTGTGCACACACCCCAATGGGGAAGAATTAGCAAAAATATTCTGTCTCATTGACCTAGAAGAAACTCATGTTTTTATATAGCAAATGAAGCTACCTTGTGGCTTATGGTTGGACTTCTTGATTGAGAACCTACACTTCCAATGATCTAGTGTTCTTTCTATTGGTCAAAAGTACATGGACGTCAACAACAATAGATCTATTAATTTCTGTCTGCGGAAGGATTTGAACCCGTGAAGTGCGCCCTAACCCACACAGCACATGTTGCACTCTTACCACTAGACCAAAGCCCTAGACTTCATGTACTATTTTTTTTTTTTTTGAAACAGGTAACTTTGTATATTACTACAACAGTACATAGGCAGTACTGAGCCATATTTACAATAAGATCATCAAATCCAGCTATCTGATCCTAAATTGAGTCTAGTACATCAATTAGGGAGATAGTGTCATTGGAGCATAATTGATTACACCAAAAACATAGTAGCAACAAGCAATTAAGCTTGACTTTTTGCATTCTGTTTTCTATACTATCAAAACATCTGGAATTCCTCTCCTTCCATATTGCCCACCAAATGCTAGCAGGGACAATTCTCCATCTCTCTCTACTCTTTGACTGCATTCCAGCTTCTTCCCAACTCTGAATGGCTTCAGTGATCTTGCTTGGCATGACCCATGATATGCCCTTGAGATTTAGGAATAGTCTCCAGAGTTGGCTAGTTACTCTACAGTGTAGAGAAAGATGGTTAACTGTCTCAGCAGTTTCCCCACAAAATAGGCACCTTGAGCACAATGGAATCCCTCTCTTCATTAGGTTGTCTTGGGTCAAAACTGCTTCCTTAGCCAATAACCACACTAAACATGATACTTTGAGGGGTATTTTGGATTTCCAAATTTCTTTCCGAGGCCAGTTACTTGTCAACTGGTAGGAGTTCAACAAGTTATAAGCACAATTCACCTTGTAAATACCTTTTTTGTTGCCCTTCCACCATAAAGTATCCTGACCACCCTCCAATCCATTGAGTGGACCAATGGTGTTGTAAAACAGCAACTCTCTGAATCTCCCAATCATTTAAGTGTCTTCTAAAAATGAAGTTCCACCCTTGAGGAGACAGTGATCAGCTATGGACTTGTGCTGGTGTGACACTAAGGTACTAATATCTGGAAACAAATTTTCTAGCCTTCCAGCCTCATGCTATACATCAATCCAGAAGTCAGTTCTTTTCCCATTTGCCACTTTGATCCTTGTATTTTTTTTGAAATCATCCCACAAGGATCTAATGGACCTCCGTACACTTACTCCATAAGGTGTAGTAACAGTTTTGGTCATCCAGTAATCTTCCCCTTCATACTTTGCACTAATGACTTCCTTCCAGTAAGATTGATTTTCATTGCAAAACCTCCACAACCATTTCATTCTGAGAGCTTTGCTCTGATTTTTCAAGTTCTTAATACCCAATCCCCCTTATCTCTTACCCACTGTTACAACATCCCATTTGACCAGGTTATAACTCTTTTTCTCATTATTTCCCTGCCATAAAAACTTTCTTCTGACTTTGTCCAATCTGTCGATGACTGTTTGAGGAATTGGAAACACTGACATTGTATAAGTTGGGAGGGCATCAAGGACAGAATTTATCAAAGTAAGTCTCCCACCTCTGGACATATATTGTGATTTCCACCTTGCTAACTGAGAACTAGCTCCCGGAGGAATCCCTAAATATGTTGTTGGCAAAACACCTATTTCCCCACTCAATATTGCATTTAGATACTCCATGTTTTGCACTTCATTGATAGGGTACATATAGCTTTTCCTCCAATTGATTTGCAGACCTGAGAACCCCTCAAAAAGCACCAAAATCACCCTTAAAATCTTGGGTTGACCTTCTTCAGCATCACATAGAATAAGAGTATCATCTGCATATTGCAGATGAGTCACTTCCATACTGTTATATCCATTTCTGCCAACCTCAAAACCACTCAACCATCCTCTCAACTTTGCAATTTTAATCATGCTATTTAGACCCTCCATAACAATTAAAAACAGAAAAGGAGAAAGGGGGTCTCCTTGTCTGAGTCCCCTCTGTGCACTGAAGAATCCAGCAGGGGATCCATTAATGAGTACTGAAAACCGCACTGTGGAGATGGATTGTTTGATCCACTGGATCCACTTCCTTCCAAAACCCATCCTCTCCAACAAGTATTCCCAATTTACATGATCATATGCCTTCTCCATGTCAAGCTTACACAAGATTCCTGGCTTCTTTTGTTTCTGTCTAGAGTCCATAGTCTCATTAGCAATTAATACCGCATCCATGATTTGTCTACCTTTGATGAAAGCCATTTGCTGAGAATCCACTAGTTTGGCCATGACCCCTTTCATTCTCTCTGAGAGAACTTTGGCGAACAGTTTGTAGATGCTTCCAATCAAGCTAATAGGCCTGAAGTCTTTCAATTCTTTGGCACCTTTCTTCTTAGGAATCAAGGTTATGAAGGTGACATTCAAACTCTTTTCAAAAACTTACTGATCATATAAGTTTTGAAAAGCTTTCATGATATCACCCTTCACCACCTCCCAGCATTTAAGGAAGAATCCCATAGTGAAGCCATCGGGGCCAGGGGCTTTATCGATTGCACACATCTTCAAGGACCTAAGGTCAAAAAAGATTTTCATTGCAATGTGGATGTTCATCTAGGTTTGGTTTAAAATATGTCGAACAAGCAACTCAATATTGACATCATTTGTTAGTCATTTCACCATTTAGCCGAAAGGACTTTGTATCATGGTCTTGAGTTGTTTTCTTAATAGAGTTTTCCCTTCCCATATAAACACTTATAGTGTGCATAATCTGCTAAAACTTTGTATCTCTTCAACAGTTTATTTGTTGTAAACAAGTCTCTCAACTTTCAGGTCCAATTGTTATGGATATATCAGGCTATTCTGAGAAGGGTTTGAAGAGAAAACTTGCTGTGCAAACTCTTTTTGGGAAGATTTATTATCTCTCTGAGGTAAGGGGCCCTATCAAATGAGGACATCATCCTACTTCTTAACATATTCTGCATCAGAATGATTTCAGATGTTCCTTTTCCTCTTGTTGTAATTGATTATTTGATATCTAGATCCCTTCATTCTTGAATGACAGTGCTTTGTAATTCTTTTTTTCTTGACTATTTTTGACT
This sequence comes from Solanum appendiculatum, assembly GCA_018342035.1. Taxonomy (NCBI): domain Eukaryota; kingdom Viridiplantae; phylum Streptophyta; class Magnoliopsida; order Solanales; family Solanaceae; genus Solanum; species Solanum appendiculatum. The sequence continues at coordinate 198,633 of JAGDQO010001048.1, read as the reverse complement.
TTGAAGAGTAGCTTCTCCTCAAGTTTCCAGTTTCAAAAGAGAAGAAGAGAATATCTTCTCCTCATCTCTCATATTTAATACCCTCCTTTTGAATCCGTCATTGTATATTTTCCCTCACTATATTGACTATGAAAAGTATCTCCCCCTCAGTTGACTTATTAAATGCGTTTCTTTCCAAGCTTACTTTTATCTTTACTGAATGATCTAATGTCTTAATGAGATGTAGACTAACTAGTGACTCTGTATACAATAACATTTGCATCTCAACTTGCTTGCCCAGTTTTGTGTCATTTAAAGCTTAAGATTTCTATGTTTATGTTTAAGTAGGACGTGTGAACTGCCACCGGTCTGGGGCGAAGATATAATGTAACTTGTTAGCATCCATGGTCAGGTCCAATTCAAAGCAGATCGTTGCTGATCCAGATATAAAAGTACTCCCTCTATCCAGAAAAGAGTCCTCGTTCCCTTTTGGTTGATCACAAAATGGTTTTCATTTTTTCCCTTGTACAAGAAAAGAAAAAGCTTTCTATATAACTCGGAAGTTACCTAAGATGCATTTCTACTCTATAATATACCACTTTGACTTTGTTGTATTTTTCCTAAATTCAAAATATGTATATTTCCCAGATTTTCCCCTAGAATTACTAAATAACTCACTTTCTTTTAGAAATTTTATTTGTATCAGTCAGGGGTCAAACTACGATGAATGTTTCAACTGAACTAACTTTCTTGGTAATTTCTAGAATATTGAGTTGTTGCGTCCAACTTTTGTAGTGGCTCTGCATTTTTGTGGGTATTCCTACTCTACCCCATCTTGGTTAAAGATGTAGAATTTAGTTCAACTACTGTGGATGAACCCCCTCGTACAGTAGAATTTCACTGTGATGTGCTTTTGAGTTTATCTCAATTGATCATTTTGCTCTATTTGTTAAACAGCTTCCAGAATTCTGCTCAAGGGATAGCTCCTTAACTGTTAAGGAAATGTTTGGAGTGGCGGAGTAAGTGACCTCTTCCAAGATTTTAGCCAATCATTGTGCGAGACAGTAGAATTTAGCTAATCAGTGTTTGTTTTTCCTTGCGTAATAATGTCAGTGAGGATGCTGAAAAGCTTCGGTTACATACTATCCCAGAAGCTGGTAACATGGATTCACTTGAGAGGATGGTGAAGGGGTCAGATTCTGAGTGATGATTCGGCTACTGTTTCTTGATTCACGTACACTTGAGTGTAGAGAATAGAGATTGTGGAGAGTATTACAAAATATGACACCCTTGTTCAGTGCCCAAGTTATCTATCCCAAACAGTGGAAAAAGAAAAGTCACAAGTCAGAACATATAACTAACCACCATGCAGCTTGTGCCCACAAAATGCTTGTGTTTGTTGCATCTCCTGCTTCCAGGTAGACATATATTTCGATAAGTTTTGAAGTAGCAGAAATTATTACTAATCCCCCGGTGCTAGGGAAAACTACTTTTTCACATATGGAGTAGTTTGAAATATAATCATCATATTCAGTTTTCAGACTAGATATACTACGCAAGTGGGTCAAAAATGGCTTTTAAGCTATATGCAATTGAATAAAAATATTTTCTGCTAATTGTTTGGTCCAAAAATATCCTCACTTGATCCGAAAGTGCTCTTACGGTTGCTTCAGATAAGAAACGTTACACCACATATGTATTTAACACTTTATATTACAAATGTCCTCTTTAATATTTACTAAAATCAAACTCTAATTACAAGTCCTAACAAATTAGGATTATTTTAAATTAGAATATTTTTTATTTATTGCTACTTACTTTTTAAATATGGATAACTATTAAGTTGCTACAATTTTAGAAATTGAGGAGCAAATCTTTCAATTTTCAAAAGAGAAAACAATTCTCATATTCTCTCTCCTCCCTTGTTCTTTCAAAAAATCCGTGTTTAAATCACCTCTCCCATTTTTCTACTTCTAATCAATTTTCTTGTGTAATTGTAGAATTTTCAATTCTATTTCGTGAATTTATTTGATGCACGATTTTTCATTTTTAATTTCGTATTTTTTTCGAGGAATTTTCCTCATAGTTGACTTCTCTACGAAAATATGAGTAGAAATTTTTATTGAAATTTACTCCTCGAAAGAGCCCAAGAATACACGTGTCTACTAGAACCTTTTATCGTGATTTTCCTCTCCTCCCTTCAAGTCACGATTTTATTTACTTAAGTTCACTTTTCACCATTTTTAACCCTCAAGTCACGATTTCATTCACTTAAGTTCACTTTTCACCATTGTTAACCCCAACATCAAAAATGAAGAAGATTGGCCATTACGTTGTTTAATAATTTTAGGATCGATTAAACATCATTAACAATAATTTTTAATCTCAAGTTGAAATTTTAGATTTTAAATCGGAAAAGTTGTAAGGAATTAGGAATGGATTGGAGTGTGATTTTTTTCAGTTCAATCTCACTCAATTCTCCATTAAGTTGAGATGTGTGTATAAATTTGCATATAAATTTTGTATAGATTGGTAATAAAAGATTTTTGAGTACTGACATGTGTATAAAAACTGATTTTATTCAACTATGTATGGTATAAAAACACTAAATAATATGGCATACTTTTTTTTATATCATTTTATATAAAACATATATTAGTGTATGAAATTGGTAATGCATATAAAATGTGGTATATAAATTGATTTACATAAAAAAATTTATACCACATAATATACAATCATATATTAGTGTATGAATTGCGTATAAAATTTGTTATACAAATCGGTTTACTTAATTTTTTTTACCAAATTTTATACAAACATGTTTTGGTATATGATTTGTGTATAAAATATATTATGTGGTATATAAATTGATTTTCATGATTTTTTTTTACCACATTATATACAAATATATATTAGTGTATGAATTGCGTATAAAATATGGTATACAAATCAGTTTACGTAAAAAAAATTACCAAATTTTATACAAACATGTTTTGATGTATGATTTGTGTATAAAATATGATAAATACAAATTAATTTACTTAAAGGAATGAATTCAATTAAGTAATGGAGTTTTGAAAAAATAAGAGAAAGAATGAGGGTATGTATAATATGATTTATGAGTTTTCAAATGCGAGAATATGAGGAGGCAAAAATGTAGGAGAAGTTTATAGAATAAATACCAACTAATTGTGAGAAAAATTAGGGGATTGATTCCTCCTATAAGTTTAAAACTCTTTATTTATGGATAACAAAATTGATTTGTTAATGAGAATAAATATTTATTAATTATATTTTTTTTTTTAAATTGATTTATTATTTTGTTAGGTTTTGATAGAAATCTAGTGCCATGTATTGAAAACAAAAAATTCCTATTAGGACTGGTTGTATTAGCAACTCTTAAATGCGTTATTTATTGAATTTTCTCTTCTAAAATAAATACATTATTTTTCTTTTTAAATACATGATTTTCTTCATAAAATATACTATTTTTAAGGAAAAAAGCTCAAATATGCCACCGAACTTTCAGAAAAGGTTCATCTATGTCATCCGTTAAAAGTTTGGCTCATCTATGCCATTGCTGTTAAAGAAAAGGCTCATCCATGTCATTTTTTTAACTCCGGTTTTGCAAAACCATTTTTTACATCCCAAGCAACTTTTAAACTTTTCAATTGTAGTTTTTGAATCAAATGTACTCTTTTTGCTTCTTCTTCTTCCTTAAGAACACCAAGAACACATAAAGAACATTATCAATTTTCAAATTTCAAACTTTAATTCTTCATGAAATCACCTCAAATTTCAAGAGTAGTTTCTCTTCGAGCTAGATACCAAAACTCAATATTTTTTTAGCGCGAATTCAACCTAACTCAACAAGACGCACTTGAAATTTCTTCAAAGTTTCAAAACTTCAACATTCTTTAATGGTAGAATTTTCTCCACAACTTCAAATCATTTGAAATTTTGAACATAGACTCAAAAAACACTAGGGAACAAGGATCTAATGTCAAAAATAACTACAAAAACACGAATCAAAGTAAATTTTTGAAATTTTGGGACTGATTTTCATTTTTTTTGGAATATTTTTTTAATACGGGTATATTTTTTAAACTCTACAAATGATTTTGGAATTTTAATTTTTTTTAAAAAAGAAATTAATGATGTAGCCGACATTTGAGATGATTTCGTGAAGAATTGAAGATGTTCAAAATTTGAGAGTTGTTTATGTTCTTCATGTGTTCTTAGTGTTCTTAAGGAAGAACAAGCAAAAAGAGTACATTTGATCCAAAAACTTCAATTGAAAAGTGTTAAACCTTGTTTGGGGTGTAAAAAGTGGTTTTGGAAAATCGGAGTTAAAAAAATGGCATGGATGAGCCTTTTCTTTAACAGCAATGGCATAGATGAGCCAAACTTTTAACGGATGACATAAATGAGCCTTTTCAAAAAGTTCGATGGCATATTTGAGCCTTTTTTCTATTTTTAAAAATTTATTTTTTCTTCGTAAAATTCTTTTAACTAGTATAAAAGTGAAAAATAAACTTTTTTTCTTCTTAATCTCCTTTAATTAATTAAAATAGAAATACCTCATATACTTTTTAAATGACAATATAAGTCATATATATAAGATCCTAGTAACCTCATCATTAATTTTCATCAAAATAATGATTATAAAATTCCTAATAAAATAGAAAATATTTTTATCTCATAATTTTTTCTTAATTGAAGTAGAATAAACATTTGCCAACATATTCCTTGATTTTAAAGTTAATATAAAAAAAGGATCAACAATAAATCCATCTACGACATTATAATGATAATTTGTGATTTGAATTTTTTATTTTTATTTTATTTTATGGCATTATGATTGTTGTATCTTAACTTTAAAACCAAAGATTATAACAAATGCTTATCCTTCTTCAATTTGCAAAATGTTAAGAAATAAAAATATTTCATATTTTATTAGGATTAAAGTTAATGATGAATCACTATGATTAAATATGAAAATTAATGGTGGATTGTAATATTTTTATTAGTAAAATAATGTATTTAAGTCAAAGAAATATGTTTAATAGGAAAGACATTTTTTATCCAAAAATAATAGTAGGTGCATTTTTGAACCAAACTATTAACAGAGGACATTTTTTGTTCAATTTTGCATAATTCAAAGACATCTTTAACCCCTTTTCATAGATAGTATTACATTTGTTCTCTTACTAGGCAGATGAAAGCAGAGCCAACCATTTATGAGATTTAACTTATCTTATAATTGAGGGCTCTTACCTAACTCCTCCCCTAAAAAAGTAGATAAAATGATTTGGCACATCAAACTATTGAAAAGACTGTTTGTACATTCCTATAGAAAATCACCCATGACTGTTTATGTCTCTTTCATGATAACTTGATGAAATTTGGAGGGAAGTTTAATGATTTTACATGAAGGATTTTTTTAATTCCTTTTTCACACAATTGCCTTCATAAAATACAACATTTTCAAGTGCCCTGATGTAACTCCTTGAACTTGGAAAAAGAAAGGAAAATAAAATTTTGGGCTGCAGGCTGTGTTTACAGTTTCCACCTACGGACCGTAGAAGCTTCTACGGGCCGTAGATGGAAACCGTAGAAAGTGGGCAAATAATTTTTCTAAAATCAAGTCTCAGAACTCCTTTTTACGATTCGCTAGGACGGTCTGTCGACCATTGTACGAGTCGTAGATGGGTCTCATAGGTAAGCCCCAGACTTAATAAAATTTTGAGGGTCAAAGTTGGGACCTACGGTCCGTAACTGGACCAACGGACCATACATAGGTTTCGTCGATTGAAGGCCCAAATTATTAGTTTCTGAATCTTTCTACGGTTGACCAGGACGGTCCGTAGAAGGACCTACGGACCATAGGTCTAAACCGTAGATCAGGTCCGACAGTTATTTTTAAGGGCGTTTTGGTCTTTTTCCTAATCGATTTAACCCTATACTACGTCATTTTGCGTTCTACCCTAAGCCTTATATAATGATTTTAAACCCCTAAATTACCCAATTGAATTCATTCTCCTAAATTCCTAAAAGATGATCAAGTTCATCCCCTCAAATATTTCTCCTCTCTAAGGAAGAAGAAGAAGAGCTAGGGTTCCATTCAAGTCTCCAATCCTCCATTCACCCATGTAGTCCCTTCCTCCATGGGGTCCTCAAAGGTTTCAATTTTCCAACTCAATTTCTAATGGATCAAATTAGGGGTTCAATGCGTAAATGTGGGTTTTGATGTACCGTGAGTTTACGGTACTTTTGATACATTAAACTTAGAATTTTGCACGATACTTAAGTGGTTTGGTATTAGATTTGATGTTATTTGTGCTAAATTTGTAGGGAATAGGCTTTTGGAGCAGTTGAGGAGAATAAAGCAGCAACAGTTGATTTTTGGTGATGTACGAGACAGTCTACGGACCATCAATGAATTGACGAGTCGCCAACTGGGATCGTAGGTTCAGGAGTCTGAAGAAATTGACCAAGTATGGAATAACGGACCAAGATGATGGGCCGTAGATCCTGCTACGAACCGTAGATTCCCAACCGTAGAAAACTTCAGAGAGAGTCACCTACAGAGCTTGAATGATGGAAGAACAGGACTGTTCGTACATGGAATGACGAATCGTATATCAGAACCGTAGAAAGAAGCCCTCAGGATTTTGTTCAACTGCTGATTGACGGTTTAAACCTACCAGCCGTAGGTTTTTCTACGAGCCGTAGGTTGACAACCGTAGACGACACTGCCCAAACCGACTTTCCCCAGATTTCTTTTTCCTAGTTTAATTAGGATTTATTTTCTATATATACCCTATGTAAACTTTGTTTTAGGGGTTGTTGACTATTGTCTGAATATTAAGTTATTACTTTGGGAATTGCTTTTCATCTTTGGAGAAGATTAATTCTTAAAGCTTGTTTATGCAAATTACTTTTGATTTTCAATTCAAGATTGTGGAATTCATCTCTATTCACTGTAAGTTCATGATTTCTTCAAACCCGAATGTGAATTGTGATCAAACAAGCATGAGTAGCTAAATCCACAACTAGGGTTGTGGGAAGCATGAGTACTTCACAAAAGTAAACCTAATATTGTGTAATTCTTGAATATGTCTATGCATGCTTTTGTAAATCACTTTGCTTAGAACGTTTTCTAAGAGATTATACAACAGAGATTATACATCTCCTAATTCTTGCGAACCCGGTATAGGCAGTAAAGAACATCTAAGAGATTATACAACAGAGATTTAGACGTTGATATTCTACTATCTAATAATCCAACCTAGAAATAGCTGTGGGTTAATCTGGGTCAAAGGTAAGGGTTAGTAAATCGATACACGTAGACAGACCAAGTTGCGGAGTGAAATTCCCTATTTAGAGGACCGATCACTTAGGGATACATAACTTACCGATCATGCATGCTAATCATTGAAAAGAATTACCATTGTTAGGGTTACTGAGTCAAGAACTAATGGGGAAGACATAAACCCTAGTTTTGTCTTCATATTGATATCACAATTTTGCATAATTTCTGCTAGTTTTTAGTTTGTTTCAGTAGTTTAAATATTAGTTTAATTATAATCTCCCCCTTTTTTTTTACTTTAGAAATAATTTGGCTAAATGTACACTTGATCTTAATTCAGCCTAAGTCTAAACCATATTCCTCGTGGGATCGACCCTAACCTCTGTTAGGTTCTTTATTTGACAGCGACCGCTTATACTTCCTTAGGGAGGTGTAGTTAGGGCGATATCAGGTTTCTTCCAATTATGATCTATTTTGATTATTTAAGTATTATAATGCATAAATTGATGTTAATCTATGATATTTAGTTGAAATTGCATTGACCCATGCCTAAATTATGATTTTCAACTATGATCTTACGATGAACCCATGAACTATGAATTATGAATTTTTGAAGATATGCATGTTTTTATGAGGCTCTTGTAATGTTTGAATGATGCTTTGAAAGGAAAGCATCAATGCTATTGTGAAAGGATTTCTCACTTACTGTGATGATCATGGTTGTGAAAGGTATTTCTCACAAATGAACTCACATGGGTAGAAAGGATATCTCACTTACTGTGATGATCATGGTTGTGAAAGGTATTTCTCACAAATGAACTCATATGGGTGAAAGTTTTTCTCATCTATGTTGAATTATATTTAAGGAGCTATTCTATGTTTTGATCTTGAAATGTGTGGATTGGTGTTGATCATTGCCTTTTCCTATGTTAAATTGCTATTTGACTTTTATCTATTCTATTGGGATTTAGACTTAGCACCGAGAGGGCTTGAGGTGGAGGCTCAAATAGAGTAGTCTCTAGTAGCAACCTCTAGTCCCAAACTATGTGCCACTGTAGGATTGTCTTAAATGACCTAGCTAGTGGATCCCCTTTAGCAAATGATGATATGTACGGATTCTACCTTGGAAAGTAATTTTCCTTTCTTTCGGTATGAGGGATATACCAGATTCCATGATATAGCTCTCATGGTCTTATTGTCGGTTAAAGCTAATATCCCTAAAACATGATTATATTTTCTTCAAGGCTTTCTTATGCCCTTTGTACTAATGTATTTGACTATGTCTTATGAACTTGATGTCATTTCTTCACTATAAAGCTTTTAAATGTCTCATTACGATCATGCCTATTTGATTTAAGCTATTTTATTATCATGTCCATGTTTATGCATATTGCCTCATACTTGTTTCATTCCATGTACTAACGCATACTCTTGCCTACATTGTTTCACTAATGTAGGATCCGACGCTTCTATTCTGCATACTCGTGGCTTGTGATCCCATAGTGATCTTTGATGATTGGTGAGTCCTCATGTTCCGAGGACCGAGACTTCTTTTATTCCTTTCATGTCTTTTCATTTTGGATTTTGTATGTGATGTATGGGTTACGTCCCAATCACCTTTCTTATCATGTATTAGATGTCTTTGAGACTATTTAGACTTCCGCTAGGCTTTGTCAACTCTTTCTAATATAGAACTGTGTTTTGAACTCTTTAAGTCTATTATCTTGTATGATGTATGCTAAGTGGATTGTATAGGGCCTCTCGGGGTCCTATGCGCCATGTCGCGTCTATGGGATACTTTAGAACGTGACAAACTTTGTATTAAGAGCACAAACTTTTATAAAGGTCATAGGATGCCTCATAAGCTACGTCGAGTAGATTCTTGTTCATGAGTGTGAAGCGTGTAACACTTATGAACGAGAGGATATAAGATGTTTAAGAAATTTCACTTCTTTCATCATTCTAAAGTCGTGCGATAGAGCGTAACTCTATAGGTTTCTCTCCTAATCCCTATCCGATGCTTTTCAGGATATGGCCACTCGAAGGGCACTAGAAGGAATGCGAGAGAGAATATGGAATGAGAAGCTCCTCAAGAAGCTCCTCAAGTTCCGGTCGACCCCTTGGCCGAGCAAGTGACTAATGCGGAGTTTAGGGCTGCTTTTCAAGTGTTGGCCCAAGCCATGACGACTCAATCCAATAGGGAGGCCGTGATCCCTTTTTGATAACGCTCAACCACACCTGTCATAGTTCAAAGTGTGGGCGGTCTCTATGCAAGTATAAACCTAATGAAGAGTTGGGGTCGATCCCACGAGGAACAATGTGCAGGGCGATTGAAGAAACAAAGAATTACTAGCTACTAGTTTGAATCCGAAATATAAAATACAATTATAATAAGGAGAATTTTTCAAGTTACGAATTTAGGATAGGGGATAGGGAGAAAAAGGAACAAAGTCATATCGAAAAAGATTACCAAAGGGATTTGGGAATGGGGAATCGATCAAAATCCATATGATCCATTGCACATTAGCATCTTACAATCTCAATTAATCATGGGTAAAATCATATATGCCTCGGAAACTAAATTATCTACGTAATTCTATCGAACATTGGCAAATATTTGTCAATTAGATCTCACGAACCCAATCAAGTGGCAACACCGGCAATCCGATTAAAGACAATGTAAGGATTCACTATTTCTAGCAAAATCCGACAATTGAGTTGCTAAACCTCAATTAATGCACCAATCAATCATACTCAACCTCAATTAACTGTCACAAGCTAAATCAAAGTAAATGGGAAAGTCCAAAGAGTGATCAATGAAGGAAAGATAAGACTCCTAGTCCTCCCCTGGGCTACCTCAATATTATGGTCCAAAATCATCTGGCCCCATTCATCGCCAGCCCATCCATAATAACTGCAATAACCAAAGCCCTGTCTAGTGTCACCTCAGTGTCATGTGCGGAGGGAATGACCCGAGCACATATAATGGAGAGCCAAGTGTTGGCCTCCACTGTAAACTCCTGGGACTCAACCCCTCTCTTCATCTCGAACCAATTTGGAGGCTCACCATTGTGAAACTTATCAACCAGCCACTGACTACCCAGCTCCCTGTAACGCTCCAGATATATCTTGTTATCTGCATCTAGGAGACTGTAATAAACATTAATCAACGCTGTACTGAAATGCACCTGTATTTCTCAGACGGTAGTAGAGGCAGCCTCATTAAAATCAGTTTCCGAGGCATTAGCATTAAACTCAGCTATAATGGTGTGATTAGCCTTGACAGGCTCAGCAGCAAACACTATCCAACCACTAGACTCAAGCCGGTTAAAGAAATCCGGCTTCCTTGTTCCAGCTTGTCCAAATAGATCCCTTTTTCCTTCACAATAGCCCGGCCCAGGTATTCGTCATATTTACGGGTGTAGTTGGCAGACAAGAACCTGGTTGCATCAAAATAATCCTTCTAGGGTACAATTTCGAATGACGCGGGAATCTTGTCAGTTGACATTTTTAGTTCAAAGTACCTACAAAAGATGCCAACATGTTAAAAGCTCTTGTGGACACTTAAAACAATGTATTAGGAAGTATTTAGGCCAAAGAAAATAATTAAAAGAAGTCCCGATCAATTTATGCAATGTAAATGTTTTGGGACAGAACAGGATCCTTCTCCGCGTTCGCGGAGAGTAAGTGGCCGTGGCTCCGCGTTCACGGAGAGGCAGCCGCATTTGAGGCTCAGAGCAAAGTAGAACTCAACGTTCGTGGACCAGTTGGCGCGTTCGCAGAGCACAGGGAGTCAGACGCCTCCGCGTTCGAGGTCAAAGCTCTGCGCTTGGGAGATGTCTTCGTCCCCAGAAAAATACAATCATTTAAGCATTTTAACAAACACATCATGGGCATAAAAATTAACAACAATTTCAACCAAATTTCGCCCCTAATTCAACCCCAACACATGATTAATCAATTAACAACTCAACAAACATCTATTCTACCCACAAACTAACAATTAAACACATCAAAATCAAGTTCAACACAAGATCACACTAAGGCATCATTGAACTAGGCTTTACTACAAAAATTACCATGAGAAAGGGGTAGAATCATACCTTGAGTAGTGAGGTGAGCCACACAATGAGAAGTTAGGAAGCAAAGCAACCAAATGAGGGAATTTTGAGTCTTAAACGATGAGGGGAAATGGGAAGGGATTTTGAAAGTGAACTGCCCTTTGGCAGTTCTGACTATTAAAATACTCAAACCTCCGCGCTCGCAGAGGCCTTGGCATGTTCGCGCCCCTACGAGATTCCTGACCTCCGCGTTCGCGGGCAAGAGGGTGCGTTCGCGGAGGTTCTAACATTTTGACCTCCGCGTTCGCGGACTCCCTTCCGCGTTCGCGTTCGCAGAGAGTAATTGAGACCTGAACTCTGACAGCATTCTGGAAATTTTGGCGATGGGTGGGTCCATTAGGTGACTCATCCATTGCACTTTGGCGACCATCAGCTACCCAAAAGTGTGCCAATCTACATTTTGAAGGTTGTTCCACCCCATACTTCAACTCCAAGTGCATTTTTGCATCCAAACCTGTTCAAAACACTTCCAAACACTTTGAAATCATGAGGATTATTCAAAAATAAAATTCTAATCTATCCTAAAAATTAAAGAAAATTTAAAAATCAAAATTTTGGATACCGATGGGTTGCCTCCCATCAAGCGTACAGTTTAACGTTGCGGCGCGACGCTGGTTGCATCACCCTTTATGTTTCCACTTCGAGGCGATGTACCTTCTCCCCAATTTCAAATCATTTTCTCGTTGAAGCAATTGGGGACTACCGGAGAGCATCACGCGTTTCACTCGATCTCTCCACTTTGAAGATTTGAATTTCTTGCCCAACTCCACATAATTCTTTCGTATAGGAGCATTGGGCAAGAGTGATAGTATCACTAGGCCATTCGAACAACGAACTTCATAATCTTTGGCCCGCAAGTGCATGACACCATCACTTTCCAATGTACTAGAGTTGCCATATATGATCTTTTTGGCTTTTCTTACAACTCTAGTATCATTGACTTGATGTTGACATCTTGGAATTTTATTGGTTTGGTTTGGTTGCAAACACCCAAGATTTCATTAATATCGAACACAACCCCTTTTTCTTGACCGTCCAACTCCAATGCCTTATTCTTGACTACTTGATAAGGAGCCTTACGTACTCCAAACGTTGATCTCGCATTAGCCGTCAAAGTAGAAATCTCAAGCTCAAGTTGGATCATCTCATGGCACCTAGCTAGGTGCAAGTTGCAGAATTCATCCCTCATTTAAAACATTAGATCTCTTAGCCTCTCACCCTTTTCAAGTCGACGAGACAAGTACAAGAGCCTAGCTTGTCTCACAACACCCATCTCTTCATCTAACGAGGCATCCAAACAACTATCCCCAACATGAGGTCTTCCACAACAAGGCCATGGGTCATCAACATAGGGCTTACACTCGCCAAACCTTTTTCCTTCACAAGAAGCCATAAAAACAAACAAAAACAAAACACAAACAAATATTCACAATTTGGATAGAAACTAGTAAACTAAAAATTCTAAATCAATTCAACATGACAAATTGTTCCCCGGTTACGACGCCTTTTTTGATAACGCTCAATCACACCTATCACAGTTCAAAGTGTTGGCGGTCGCTATGCAAGTATAAACCCAACGAAGAGTTGGGGTCGATCCCACGAGGAACAATGTGCAGGGCGACTCAAGAAATAAAGAATTACTAGCTACTAGTTTGAATCTGAAATATAAAATACAATTATAATAAGGAGAAGATTTCAAGTAACGAATTTAGGATAGGGGATAGAGGAGAACAAGGAACAAAGCCATATCGAACAAGATTACCAAAGGGATTTGGGAATGGGGAATCGATCAAAATACATATGATCCATTGCACATTAGCATCATACAATCTCAATTAATCATGGGTAAAATCATATATGCCTCGGAAACTAAATTATCTACCTAATTCTATCGAACATAGGAAAATATTTCTCAATTAGCTCTTACGAACCCAATCAAGTTGAAACACAGGCAATTCGATTAAAGGTAATGCAAGGATTCACTATTTCTAGCAAAATCTGACAATTGAGTTGCTAAACCTCAATTAATGAACCAATCAATCATACCCAATCTCAATTAATTCTCACAAGCTAAATCAAAGTAAATGGGTAAGTCCAAGGAGTGATCAATTCCAATGGAAAGCAATTAAAGCATGAGATCAATTGAAATAATCAAAAACCCATTCATAAATGATAAAGGATTCAACTAATTACGAAAGCACATGATAGAACTCAAAACCCCAAATATTGATTACGTCTAACACAATATCCAAATCACTAATCAACAATTAACACCTAGAATTCAACAATACAAAGCAAAGAGTTGAAGAAAGGTGAAAAATAATTACAACCCAAGCTCACAATCTTCAGTCTAATGGTGTTTGTTGAGGAATCTTGATCTCAAAGCTATGCCCAAGCCTCAATCCCCAAGTTTCTTCTCTCTATTCTCTGTGTTCTCTCTTGAATAATTTCTGAATTGAATAATCCTCCCAAAATGGTTGTGTTTCAGTGTATAAGGTGAATTAGGGTCAAAATGTGAAATTCCAATTCTGCCCAGACTCTAGTCATCTTTTCTTCTCCGCGTTCGTGGAGATAGCTCCGCATTCGCGGAGATAGCTATGGAGCTTAGTGTAATTGCACTCCGCATTCGCGGTACTCTGAGAAGTTACATTCCGCGTTCGCGGAGGGTGTCCCGCATTTGCACTAGTCAATGAAATTACACTCCGCGTTCGTGGAGGCTTCCCGTGTTCGCGCTTCAGAATAAAGTTATACTCCACGTTCACGCTTCAGAATAAAGTTATACTCCGCGTTCGCGGAGGTCTTCCCGCGTTTGCGAAGAACAGTTCACTGCCAGCTCTAATTTTCTTGTTTTTAGCTTCATTTTACCCCAATTTCCATTCTTTTTCATCAAAGCTCCTTTTTAACCAGCATGTACCTGAAACAACCACATTCAAAGGGAAATTAGCCTCTTTCTCTACTTAAGTACCACAAAATCACCAAGAAAAGGACTCCAAATGAGTGAAAATCACCCACTCGTCATCCCTGTGAACCCAGATGTGGGTACGTCGGCATCTAGAGTGAGGGGCTTCACTAGAATGAATCCTCTGTAGTTTCATGGTTCCAAGATTGAGGAAGATCCTCAAGAGTTCATTGATGAGGTGTACAAGGTGCTAATGATCATGGGTGTGAAGCTGGTGGAAAAGGCGGAATTGGCCGCTTATCAACTTAATGGTGTTGCTCAAGTGTGGTTTGAATAATAGAAGAGTTAGAGGGCGGTTGATGTGGGTCCTCTTGATAGAGAAAAGTTTACGGTTGCTTTCCTTGATAGGTTCTTTCCCCTTGAGATGATGGAGGCCAAGGTGCTTGAATTCATTAACCTACGTCAAGGAAACATGAGTGTAAAGGAGTATGCTTTGAAATTCACACAATTGTCTAGTTATGCTCCTACTATGGTTGCCAATCCTAGGGCAAAGATGAGCAAGTTTGATTCAGGAGTGTCTGAAATGGTAGTTAAGGAATGTCGTACCATTATGCTTATCAATGATATGGATATTTCTCGCTTAATGGTTCATGCTCGACAAATCGAAGAGAAGAAACTAAAGAAGAAGTCTATGGAGGTAAAGATGGCTAAGACCGGTGATGGTGACTTTTCACACTCAAGGTCCGATGGACATGGTCATTCTAAGTTCTGATAAAGGTTTTCCAGGTCAAGGTTCCTCCATTGCTCCAACTCCTAAGTTCAACAGGGAAAGGGTGTATAACCCTAAGCCTCAAGGAGGAAATAGTGGTGGAAATGGATCTTTGATCCCCACATGCCAAAAGTGTGGCAAGAGTCATCGAGGAAAATGTTTGATGGGAATGGATAATTGCTTTTGTTGTGGCAAGAGTGGTCACCTCTTGAGGGATTGTCCACTTAGACTTGACAAAGGAAAATATGGTAGGCAAGCTCCGCCTAGTGGTTCAGGTTCAAATGCTCCTAAGCTAAAACGGTTCTATGCACTCCAAACTCGGCATGATCATGAGGGTTCTCCCGATGTTGCTACCGGTATGTTGAAAGTCTTTCAACTTGATGTTTATTCTTTGCTTGATCCAGGTGCTACCTTATCTTTTGTGACGCCATATGGGGCTATGCAGTTTGATATTCTTCCAGATGTGTTGTTAGATCCTTTTTCTGTCTCTACTCCTATTGGTGAATCTATTGTGGCTAAGAGAGTTTATAGGAGTTGTTCCGTCTCTTTTCCCCATAGAGTCACTCATGTTGATCGTGTAGAGCTTGATATGTTAGATTTCGATGTTATTCTTGGGATGGATTGGTTGCATTTATGTTATGCTTCTATTGATTGTAGAACCCGAGTGGTCAAATTTCAGTTTCCAGATGAACCCGTTCTAGAGTGGAAAGGGGGAAATTCTATGCTTAAGAGTCGGTTTGTTTCTTGTCTTAAAGCTAGAAAGATGATTTCTAAGGGTAGCATATACCATCTTGTTCGGGTTAGGGATATGGATTCCGAAACTCCTATCTTTGAGTCAGTCCCCGTTGTTAATGAGTTTTTGGAAGTGTATCCTGATGAATTGCCCAGTGTTCCTCCCAAAAGGGAAACTTCGACATTGACCTTCTCCGAGATACGCAACCTATCTCTATTCCTCCTTCCCGAATGGCTCTGGCAGAACTTAAGGAATCAAAAGAGCAATTAAAAGATTTGTTGGATAAGGTCTTCATCCAACCGAGTATCTCTCCATGGGGTACCCCCATTTTGTTTGTTCGGAAGAAGGACGGTTCACTTCGTATGTGTATTGACTATCGTCAATTGAATAAGGTTACCATTAAGAATAAGTATCCTCTTCCAAGAATAGATGATTTGTTTGATCAACTTTAAGGAGCGAGTTACTTCTCTAAGATTGATCTCCGGTCGGGTTATCACCAATTGAGGGTGAAGGAAGATGACATTCCGAAGATGGATTTTCAGACTAGATATGGTCATTACGAATTCTTGGTAATGTCGTTTGGTTTGACAAATGCTCTGACCACATTTATGGATTTGATGAATAAAGTATTTTTATAATGTCTAGGTATGTTTGTGATTGTGTTTATTGATGATATTTTGATTTACTTAAGGAGTGAAGATGAGCATACCAATCACTTGAGGATTGTGTTGCAAGTCCTCAAGGACCAACAACTCTTTGCAAAGTTTAGTAAATGTGAGTTTTGATTGAGATACGTGGCTTTTCTTGGTCACATTGTCTCCGATAAAGGTATTGACGTAGATCCTAAGAAGATGGATGTGGTCAAGAATTGGCCTACACCTTTATCCCTTTTGGATATTCAAAGCTTCTTAGGTTTGAATGGTTAGTATAAAATATTTGTGGAAGGGTTTTCTTCCATTTTCTCTCTATTGACAACATTGACTCAAAAGAAAGTTAAGTTTGTATGCTCCGAAGCGTGTGAAAAGAGTTTCCAAGAATTGAAAGATAGACTTACCTCCGCTCTGGTGTTGAGTTTATCGAAAGGGTCTGATGGGTTTGTAGTTTATTGTGATGCTTCAAGGGTTGGACTAGGATGTGTTCTTATGCAAAACTGGAAGGTTATTACTTATGCTTCACGGCAACTTAAAATTCATGAAAAGAACTATCCTACCCATGATTTGGAACTAGTGGCGGTTGTATTTGCTTTAAAGATTTGGAGGCATTACTTATATGGTGCTCATGTTGACGTCTTCACTGACCACAAAAGTTTGCAATATGTGTTCAAGAAAAAGAATCTAAATCTTTGCCAAAGGAGGTGGCTTGAGTCGTTAAAGGATTACGATATGAGTGTTCTCTATCACCATGGCAAGGTGAATGTGGTGGCATGTGCTCTTAGTCAGCTATACATGGGTAGTATTACTCACATTGAGGATGATAAAAAGGAGTTGGCTCGAGAGGTTCATAGATTGGCCCGATTGGGTGTTCGGTTGGTTGATTCTAATAAAGGTAGTGTTGTTGTTCATAATGGTTTAGAATCGTATCTTGTGTCAAAGGTGAAAGCAAAGCAAGGACTTGACCCGATCTTGATGGAATTGAAGGAAGTGGTGCTTAAAAAGTCCATTGAGGCTTTCTCCCAAGGGGGAGATGGTGTACTTTGACATCAAGGTCGTTTGTGTGTTCCCAATATTGATGATTTGAGGGAGTAGATTTTATCGGAAGCCCATAGTTCTCGATATTCCATTCACCCAAGAGCCACCAAGACGTACCTTGATTTGCAGGAGGTTTATTGGTGGAATGAAATGAAGAAGGATATTATGGAATTTGTGGCTTAGTGTCCCAATTGTCAGCAAGTGAAATTTGACCATCAGAAGTCGGGAGGTTTGTCCCAAGACATTAGCATTCCTACTTGGAGGTGGGAAGATTTAAATATGGACTTTATTGTTGGTTTACCCAGCAACCGGCGACAACATGGCTCAATTTGGGTTATTGTGGATCGTATGATGAAATTTTTTCATTTCATTCCCGTCAATGTTTCTTACTCGGTGGAAGACTTTGATAAGTTGTACCTAACGGAGATGGTTAGGTTGCATGGAGTGCCCCTATTCATTATATCCGATCGTGGTACCCAATTCACTTCTCAGTTTTAGAAATCTTTCCAAAAGGGCTTTGTTACTCGTGTTAAGCTTAGTGCGGCCTTTCATCCTCAAACCGATGGGCAAGCGGAGCATACTGTCAAAACTTTAGAAGATATGTTGAGGGCTTGTGTGATTGATTTCAAGGGTAATTGGGATGATCATTTTCCTTTGATTGAGTTCGCTTATAATAATAGCTACCATTCATGCATTAGTATGGCTCCATTTGAGGCTCTATATGGTAGGAGCTGTAGATCTCCTATAGGTTGGTTTGAAGTCGGTGAAGTTTCTTTGATAGGTCCTGAACTGGTTCACGAGGCTATGAAGAAAGTTCAGCTTATTAGAGAGAGGTTGAGAACAGCTCAAAGTCGACAAACGTCCTATGCCGATGTTAGAAGGAGAGATCTAGAATTCGATGTTAATGATTGGGTTTACTTGAAAATTTCACCCATGAAGGGTATAATGAGGTTTGGAAATAAAGGAAGCTTAGTCCCTGTTATGTGGGCCTATATTAGATTTTGAGGCATATTGGTAAAGTTGCTTTAGAACTTGATATGCCTAATGGCTTGGCTTCGATTCATCCGGTTTTCCATGTCTCCTTGTTGAAGAAATGTGTTGGTGATCTGACATCCATAGTACCATTGGAGAGTCTTGGTGCAAAACATAGTTTTTCTTATGAAGAAGTTCCTGTTGAGATTTTGGACCGACAAGTTCAAAAGTTGAGAAATAAAGAAGTTGCTTCCATAAAGGTTCTTTGGAGGAATCAGTTAGTTGAGGGTGCTACTTAGGAGGCCGAGGCCGATATGATGTCCCGTTATCCTCATCTGTTTCCCTTCGTCCCTATTCTAGCTTGAGGTATTTAGTTCCTCATGGTTACCTCTTTTGGTTTCATGTGTCTTAGATATTCCCATGATTCCTCATTTATGCATGTTCATCAAAAGCTTAATTTTTGAGAAAATGAGTTAACATGATTGATTTCTTTATGTTATGTGCATTTGAGTATGAGTTGCATATAGACCTTATGAAAATATGCTTTGAACATGTTTAAGCTAGGAGTTGATGTTTCTCCTTGGTTATGTGTTGTTGATGAAGTTGTATTCTTATTGGGCTGTTAGATCTCCTCCCCTACCCTCCTTATACTGCCTTGAGTCTCATTCGAGGATGAATGTTCCCACAGGGGAGATATTGTAACACCTTGGACTTGGAAAAAGGAAGAAAAATAAAATTTTGGGCTGTAGGCTATGTCTACGGTTCCCACCTACGGACCGTAGAAGCTTCTACGGGCCGTAGATGGAATCCGTAGGAAGTGGGCATATAATTTTTCTATAATCAAGTCTCAGAACCCCTTTTTACAGTTCGCCAGGATGGCCCGTCGACCATTGTACGAGTCGTAGATAGGTCTCGTAGATAAGCCCAAGACTTTGTGAAATTTTGAGGGTAAAAGTTGGGACCTACGGTTGGGATGTACTGTCCGTAAGTGGACCACGGACCGTACATAGGTTCTGTCGATTGAAGGCTCAAATTATTAGTTTCTGAATCTTTCTACGGTTGACCAGGACCTATGGACTGTAGGTCCAAACTGCAGATCAAGTCCGGCAGTTACTTTTATGGGCTTTTTGATCTTTTTCTTAATCAATTTAACCCTATACTATGTCATTTTTCCTTCTACCTTAAGCCCTATATAATGAGTTTAAACCCCCAAATTACCCAATTGAATTCATTCTCCTAAATTACTAAAAGTTGATCAAGTTGATCCCCTCAAATATTTCTTCTCTAAGGAAGAAGAAAAAGAGCTAGGGTTCCATTCAAGTTTCCAATCCTCCATTATTTTTTGGCATTTAGCATCAAGGTATGTGTTTATTCACCCAAGGAGTCTTTTCCTCCATGGGTTCCCCAAAGGTTTTAATTTTCCAACTCAATTTCTAATGGATCAAATTAGGATTTCAATGCATGAATGTGGGTTTCTTCCAATTATGATATATTTTGATTAATTAAGTATTATAATGCATGAATTGATGTTAATCTATGATATTTAGTTGAAATTGCATTGACCCAAGCCTAAATTATGATTTTCAACTATGATCTTACGATGAACCCATGAAATATGAATTATCAATTTATGAAGATATGCATGTTTTCATGAAGCTCTTGTAAATGTATGGATGATGCTTTGAAAGGAAATTATCAATGCTATTGTGATGATCATGGTTGTGAAAGGTATTTCTCACAAATGAACTCACATGGGTGAAAGTTTTTCTCATCTATGTTGAATTATATTTAAGGAGGTATTCTATGTTTTGATCTTGAAATGTGTGGATTGGTGTTGATCATTGCCTTTCCCTATGTTAAATTGCTATTTTACTTTTATCTATTACATTGGGATTTAGACTTAGCACCGAGAGGGCTTGAGGTGGAGGCTCAAATAGAGTAGTCTCTAGTCCCAAACTATGTGCCACCGTAGGATTGTCTTAAATGACCTAGCTAGTGGATTCACTTTAGCAAATGATGATATGTACGGATTCTACCTTGGAAAGTAATTTCCCTTTCTTTCGGTATGAGGGATATACCAGATTCCATGATATAGCTCTCATGGTCTTATTGTCGGTTAAAGCTAATATCCCACAAACATGATTATATTTTCTTCAAGGTTTTCTTATGCCCTTTATACTAATGTATTTGACTATGTCTTACGAACTTGATGTCATTTCTTCACTATAAAGCTTTTAAATGTCACATTACGATCATGCCTATTTGATTTAAGCTATTTTATTATCATGTCCATGTTTATGCATATTGCCTCATACTTGGTACATTCCATGTACTAACGCATACTCTTGCCTACATTATTTCACTAATGTAGGATCCGACACTTCTATTCCGCATACTCATGGCTAGTGATCCCATAGTGAGCTTTGAAGATTGGTGAGTCCTCATATTTCGAGGACCGAGGCTTCTTTTATTGCTTTTATCTCTTTTCTTTTTTGATTTTGTATGTGATGTATGAGCTACGTCCCTATCACCTTTCTTATCATGTATTAGATGGCTTTGAGACTATGTTAGACTTTCGCTATGCTTTGTCAACTCTTTCTAATATAGAACTTTCTTTTGAACTATTTAACTCTATTATCTTGTATGATGTATGCTAAGTGGCTTGTGTAGGGTCTCTTGGTATCCTATGCGCGATGTCACGTCTAGGGAGTACTTTAGGTCGTGACAACTGATATTCCAAATGCTTCATCAAAAGAATGTTGTTTTACAATTATAATTTTTCAACTAACAAAGAACCTGGAAAGGAGGAAGAAGTGGTACTATCTTTATGAGATCCTGTTAATGATACTGTCACATCCAAAACAAGAGTGATGGATTGACCCATTGTATCTTCACTATGATCAAGAAAAAAACCCAGACATAAACTTGCTACACATTCTCAAATCATAGTTAAGAACATAATTCATTTTGTAAGTATTTTCATGAGCTTGAATATCAATAAACATTCAATAATCAAAAGAAGTTATTTGTATATGTCATGCGAGACTTCGAATGAAATGAAAAAAGATTACAACTTAATGTACTGTATTCGCATAGCCTCTATGATAAAAAAATAAAAGAAAAGGAAACACTGACAAGATCCCACCTATATCCAAAAATAAAAAGAAATTTCACTATCAAATACCCGCAACCATAAAGTGGCCTTCATTAAAAGCTTAAAATGTGAGGGAGAATCCTAGTAGGAAGGAAAGTCACTCAGGGGTCGTTTGGTAGAGTGTATAAAAATAATGCTAAATAGAGTGTATTAGTAGTGCTTGCATTAGTAATGCTTGCATTAGTTATACTTGCATTAGCAATACATAGAATATTCTTTATGCATTGTTTGGTTTGGTGTATTAAGAAAATATGTATTGTATAAAAATATTTATTTACAAAAGTATCCTCCATAATTATGGTTGAAAAGATGTAAAAGTACTTTTGAGGGGTAATTGGGTCTTTAACCATGCTAATGCATGCATTAAATTCCTTTGCATTACTAATACCTAAAAATCCATGGTATTAGTAATACACTCCTCAATACACAATAAAGTGCATAACTAATGCTTGTATAAGTTATACATAGCATGAAAAAAGGTACCAAACAAGGTACTACTAATACACAAAGCTAATGCAAGCATTATTTTTGTTAATACACTCTACCAAACGACCCCTCAGAGTATTAATACCTGTGATTACAACTTGAAAGAACACTGCCATGAAGAAATCTAAGTACAATAATAAAAACGTCTGAAACCTAAATAGTGTGAAAAAAACCAAATGGACTAAAATAATGGCAGAAAATAAATTCCTCATTTTCTATCATTAATGCATTAAATTAGTGCGCTATACCATTCCATTAAATGAACCACCAGGCCTAACGGTCATTATAGTCAAAGGACTGATACAACACACTAATTTAGTACTCTATATCTGTCAATAAAACTATTATCAAGACTGAAGACTATCCCCTTGGAGTGATATGGTAAATAGAATCCCGAAAGACTCTAAACGAACCACATGATATAGCATGACACAAAGATCACAACTTAACTGTAATAAAGAGATAAGCAAAATCGTAGTCTCAATGGAAATCTTAATACAAAACTGAATCAGACTACAAAAACCATAATGCAGAAATACTACGTCTAACAACAAGCCTCTACTACATAATAAGTGAATAGGACAAGCCCTAGCTCACTTGAACAATCTGAAAATTGAAGTAAATCTGAATGACATAAAATAAAGATATGTGGTATGCTCTCGAACCATGAGGACTCACAAATCCAAAGCAAAGCTGATAGGATCCAACACTAACCGCGGCTTGGGTGATGCATGTCCAAACCTATCTTATGAAATGATATAGGAACAAGAGATGCATGTACGTAATATGGAGAAAGATGCATGAGTATAACATGAAAAGTCTAAAACATGATACTATAATGAGCAAGTAAACATAACAAAAGTCTGATCATATGATGTCATGAAACATAGTACAAGGTCATGCAATATTCTTTAAATCATAATCATAACATAAGTCTTTGAGGAAGTCATAAATCTTTGAGGAAGTCATAAATCTTTGTAGGAGTTAGCATCAACTGACATAAACCATGTGAGCTATAACATGGAGTTCAATGTAATACTCCGACACTGAAAAGAGAGTATCCTACTTGCCAAGGTATGGACCATGATCATGAGCTTAAGTGGATCCACTAGCTATTTGTCCAATTGAGACATCCTACGGAGGCACGTAGTTCTGGGATATGGGTAATCACCACTAATCCAACTCGATGCTAATTAAACTTCCAATGAAAAACATGCATAAGCACAATCATATTCATAGTCTTTGAAGTAAGAATCTAGTAATTCCAATTCATTCATAAAATCTCATAAGAATAGCTCCTTAAAAATCATGATTTCATAACATATTCATAAGAGACACTTTAATCAAAAGCATCTAAATCAAGATAGTCTTTTCATAGTAAAATATACTTCAATCCAAAGTGGCTAAATCATATCATTCTCTCATCATAGGAGGTTCTTCAATCCAAAGCCTCAATTTCCATAAAACTCATTGATACTTTAATTGAAAGTATCATTCATACATAAAATCTTTCATAACATCATGCATGCAGAGCAACATAACTTTAAATTGTATCATAAAATACTCATATGTCATGGGTTCATGAAAACATTATTGAAAATATTGAAATATGATAAATCATACATAATAAGATCATCCATGGAAAGAAAACCTTAATTCAGTTGAACCCATGGAGACTCATGAAAATCTTAGAAATTGGGTTACAATCATAAGTAGAAACTTAGGTTTCTTTGGGACTCAATGGGTGAAGAGTAACCCATTGATGAATTTCTCATATACCTTAATGAAGCCTGGGGTTAAAATCAGGAATGGAGACTTGAAGCTCTAAGAATCCTTGAATCTCCTTAGGCGAGACTTGGAGAAAAAAACTTGAGGGTTTTAAGAGAATGAGAGTGAATGGGGAGATTAGGGGCCTTAGGAACCCTTTAGAGTCTTCTAAATAATCTCAAAACAACATAGTTTAGGATTTAAAGGAGTAGAAAAAGACTCAATTAAGCTTGAGAGAATAACTGTCGAACCACTCCACGGACCCCACGTACCGTCTGTATACCCATCCATGACCGTACCGATCAATCATGGGATCTGACTTCTAAAAACCCAAATCTCTAATGAAGAACCACGATTAAATAACCACGAGTCATAGTTCGTTGTACGACATGTGCTCTACCATTCGTAGACCCAAGGTACTAAAATCACCGGGTTTTGAAACTCGAGTCCACAAAACTCAACCCTGGGCCGTCTTCCTTTCTACGATCCATACTTCCCAATCGTATACCCACTTACTAAAACTCCAAATATCTTAAGGCAACCACGGCTGGTTCACACAACCGGTACAACCTTCCACGGTCCGTACATTGGCTCATGGAACTAGTGCACCAACAACTTTTTGCACTTCTCAACTTCCAATCTAACCTTTTAGACTTCCGAGGTGTTACAACTATATAGCAAAATCCCATACTTTATTTGACTTAAATTTGAATAGTGGAGAATTCAGTGAGCTATATGGTACTTTTTTATCAGAACTTTTGTCTAAAATATCATACGAAGTCTATTTAAAGCAGACTTTAGATGATCAAAGAATTCATCCATCTCCTATATTTTGAAGAACTTTACTTAAGTTCATAAATCTAAGCCAAGGTAACATGAGCATGGATGAGTACTCTTTGAAGTTCACTCAATTGTCCAAGTATGCTCCAACAATTGTTGTCGACTCTATGAATGAGTAAGTTTGTTTTGGGTTGGCGGTCAAAGAATGCCGAAACACCATGTTGATCAGAGTGATGTACATCTTACGAATGATGACTCATTCCTAACAAATAGAGGAGGAAAACCTTAAGGAGAAGTCTAGAGAGTAAAAAAGGGTAAGGATAAATAGTGGTGATTTCTCACACTCTAGGTCCGGTGGACATGGACATTCTCAGTTTCAGCAAAAGTTCTCTAGTCCAAATCCATCTAGTGCTTCGGTTCAGTAGTTCAACAATGATAGGGTGCCTACCCCAAAGCCTCAAGGTGGTGCTCCTAGTGGTCAGAATTTCCCCGCATGTATCATCCAGGAGAGTGCTTAGCTGCTTTGAGTGCGTGCTTTGGCTGTGGTAACATGGGTCACAGATTTAGAGATTGCCATTCACATGATAGGAAGGGTAAGGATGATTGTTAGGCTCAGCCTAGTGCTTCTTCTAGTTCTGGTGGTTCTCCTCGTCAGAACAGATTCTATGCACTTCAAACTCGACATGATCATGATGGTTCTCCGGTTGTGGTGACCAATATGTTACGAGTTTTTCAGTTTGACGTATTTGCATTGCTTGATCCAGGTGCTACATTGTCTTTTGTGACTCTTTATGTGGCCATGAGGTTTGATGTTTGTCGCAAATTTTTTTAGAACCTTTTTCAGTCAGTACTCTTGTTGGTGATTCCATTATTGCTTGACGGGTCTATAGAAATTGCCCAGTTTAAGTTTCTCATAGAGGCACTCTAGTTTATCTTGTAGAGCTAGACATGATAGATTTTGATGTCATTCTTGGGATAGATTGGCTTCATTATTGTAATGCTTCCATAGATTGTCGAACCCGATTGGTCACATTTCAGGTTCTGAATGAGCCTATCTTAGAATGGAAGGGGGGAAATATAGCTCCTATAGGTTGGTTTATATCTTGCCTAAAGGCTAGGAAAATAATTTCTAAGATTTGCATTTATCACCTTGTTCATGTTAAGGATACAGATTCCGAAACCGTACTCTTGAGTTAGTTCTAGTTGTTAATGAGACCTCATTTGTTTTCATTAAGATTAAGACATATGAATCTGAATGATCATCTGAATATTAAGATGTGTATTAAGATCTAAATATTAAGATGTGGTCTCTAATATGAACATGGAATAATTAAGACCATTTGTTTACAATATATGAATGTGCATATGAAATTATATATCAAAATTAAAATTATTGTAACATAAATTTTCTTTAAGAATTCAATATATGCACATATTTTAATAAAAAATTATATCCAACAAAATTTTAATAAAAAACCTCAAGTATATACATATTCCAACAATAATAATATATCTAGTATAATTTCACCAGCAGGTTTGATCATTTGATGATCAAAGAGTCTCAATAAAATAAGTGGCCTAAAATGAAATTCAATTGTAAAAATATATTTAGTGTAATCTTACAAGTGGGTTTGATCATATAATCAAATTTGATGATCAGAAAGACTCAATAAAATTAGTGGCCTAAAGCAAAATTTTAATAAGAGACCTCAAGTATATACATAGCTGTTTTTAATCATGGCGAGTATTTTTCACTCAAAAATCTTGAGTTCTTGATAAACATCATACACTCAAAAAAATTTTTGTTATAAAAATTCTTGACAAACATCAATACATCCCCAAAAAATTGTTGATATAAAAAATATACTAAACAAAATACTTTGTAAAGATTATGAAAACTTACCTTTTAAAGAGAAAAAAATGATGTTTGGTTAAAAAATGGTGTTTGATTGAGAAAAGAGAAGAAGAAAGTCAGTACCAAGAGAGAAGAAAAGTTACGTGCAAAGAGAGAGAGAGAGAGACGACGTTCTTTTTTGTGGATTATTAAAAAAGTCTGAATGTTGTTAAGACTCTCTTATAGATCTGATTCATTCAGATCCATTAAGATACTTTTAAAAAAAAGAAACAAATGGATTTAATGGGATGAATCTCAATGATTAAGATTCAGACCTAAAAGACAAATGCACTTAATGGGCTAGATCTGAATTATTAACATTCAAACCTCCATTAAGTGCAAACAAATGAGGCCTGAGTTTCTGGAAGTGTTTCCCGATGATCTTCCCGGTGTTCCTCCAAAAGGGGAAATAGACTTCAAAATTGACCTTCTTCTAGATACACAACCTATCTCTATTCCTCCTTACCTCATGGCTCAGGCAAAATTTAAGGAATTAAAGGATCAGTTGAAGGATTTGTTCGATAAGGATTTTATTAGACTGAGTATCTCACCATGGGGTGCTCCAATGTTGTTTGTTCAAAAGAAGGACGGTTCACTTCATATGTGTATTTACTATCGATAGTTGAATAAGGTCACGGTGAAGAATAAGTATCCTATTCCGAGGATAGGTAACTTGTTTGATCAATTTCTAGGTGCAAGTTTCTTCTCAAAGATTTATCTTTGATCGGGGTACCATCAGTTAAGGATAATGGAAGGTGACATTCTAAAGATGGCTTTTTGAACTCAGTATGGTCACTATGAGTTCTTGGTGATGTCTTTTGGTTTGACTAATGCTCCAGTGACTTTCATGGACCTTAAAAATAGAGTGTTTAAGCAATACCTTGAAATGCTCATTATTATGTGTATTGATAATATTTTGATTTACTCTCGGAGTGAGGATAAACATGTTGATCACTTAAGGATAATTTTGCAAATCTTTAATGATCATCAATTGCTTGCTAAGTTTAGCAAATATGACTTTGGTTATGGTGCGTTGCTTTTCTTGTCCATATTGTTTCTAGTGATGGTATTAAGGTTGATCCTAAGAAGTCTGAGGCAGTTAGAAACATACCTAGACCTCTTTCCCCTTCATATATTCAGAGTTTCTTAGGTTTGATTGGTTAATATAGAAGGTTTGTGGAAGGATTTTCCTCTATTGCTTCTCCTTTGACCTCGATGACTCACAAAAAGGTGAAATTTCAATGGTCAAAATCTTGTGAGAAAAGTTTCCAAGAGTTGAAGGATAGACTCACTTTAGCCCAGTTTGACATTACCGGAAGGATCCATTGGGTTTGTGATTTATTGTGATGCTTTACGGATTTGTCTTGGTTGTATTTTGATGCAGCATGATAAGGTAATTGCTTATGCTTCGAGGCAGTTAAAGGTGCATGAAAAGAACTATCTAACTTATGATTTGGAGTTAGCAGCGGTGGTATTTTACTTGAATATTTAGAGACACTATCTCTATGGTGTTCATGTGGATATGTTCACCGATCATAAGAGTTTTCAATATGTATTTAAGAAAAAAAGATTTGAGTCTTTGCCAAAGGAGGTGGCTTGAGTTGTTGAAGGATTATGATATGAGTGTTCTTTATCATCCGGGTAAGGCAAATGTGGTTGCCGATGCCCTTAGCCCATTGTCAATAAGTAGTGTTGCTCACATTGAGAATGGTAAGAAGGAGTTTGTTTGTGATATTCATAAACTAGTTCGATTGGGTGTTCGCTTGTTCGACTCTGAGAATGGTGGTATCATTATTCAGAAGGGCTCATAATTGTTTGTCCCTTGTTTCAAATGTGAAGGCTAAGCAAGACCTTGATCCGACTATGGTTGAATTGAAGAAAGCAGTTTATGAAAAAGCCATTGAGGCTTTCTCCCAAGGGGGGAGATGGTGTGCTTCATTACCAAGGTTGGTTATGTGTTCCGAGTGTTGATGAGTTGAGGCATCATATTTTATCGGAAGCTCACAGTTCTAGGTATTTTATTTACCTGGGAGTCACCAAGATGTACTGCAAGGTGTGGGAGGTCTATTGGTGGAATGAGCTAAAAAAGGATATTACAGACTTTGTGGCTAAGTGTCTTAATTGTCAACAAGTAAAGTTTGATCATAAAAAATTGGGAGGTTTGGCTCAAGACATTAGTATTCTTACTTGGAAGTGGGAAGATTTGAATATAGGCTTCATTACGGGTTTACCTCGTACTTGGTGACAAGTTGATTCTATTTGGTTTGTTGTGGACTGAATGACTAAGTCGGCTCATTTTTTTCTCATGAAGACCTTATTTTCAGTCGAATACTATGCTAAGATTCTATATTCCGGAAATAGTGAAGTTGCATGAAGTACCTTAATCCATTATTTTTTACGAAGGTACTCAATTTACTTCTCAATTTTGGAGGTTGTTTCAGAAATGTCTTGGTACTCAAGTGAAGCTTAGTACTTCTTTTCATAATTAGACTTATGGTCAAGTCGAGCGTACTAAATTTTTTTGGAAGATATGTTGAGAGCTTGCATAATTGATTTAAAGGGTAATTGGGATGATCATTTACCTTTGATTGAGTTTGCTTATAATAATAGTTATCACTCAAGTATTCGAATGACTCCTTTTGAGGCTCTCTTTGGTAGAAGGTGTAGGTCTCCTGTTGGTTGGTTTGAATTTGGTGAGGTCACTTTGATAGGGCTAAGTTGGTACATGAGGCTATGGAGAAGGTTTGCCTTATTAGAGAAAGGTTGAAAATGGCTCAAAGTTGACAAAAGTTTTATGTGGATATTAGAAGAAGAGGGCTTGAATTTGGTGTTGGTGATTGGATTTACTAGAAAATCTCACCTATGAAGGGTGTGATGAGATTCAGAAATAAAGGGAAGTTTAGTCCCTGTTATGTAGGCCCATATTAGATTTTAAGGTGTTTCGATAAGGTAGTCTATGAGTTGGAGTTGCCTTCTAAATTGGCATTGGTGCATCCAGTGTTTCATGTTTCGTTGTCGAAGAAGTGTATTTCTAATCTGATGTACCGTGGATTTACGGCACTTTTAATGCTTTAAACTTGGGGTTTTTGCGTGTGTTTTGACCATTTGTTATTATATATGATGGTATTTTGACTAAATTTTGTAGGAAAAAGGTATTGGATCAGTTGGGATTGAAAAGTCGCAGCAACAGTCATTTTTGGTGTTTGATGACTCGACCTACGAGCCGTAGGAGTAAGCCGTAAATTGAAGAATGGATTTTTGGAGCTAAGTGTAGAATGACCGAAGCCTTTGACGAGCCGTAGTTACTTCTACGAGCCGTACATGTGAGTCGTAGAAAAGTTCAAAAAGGTTGAGCTCCAGTACTTGAATGACGGCCGAGCAGGATGGACCGTACAAAGATCTAGGGTCCGTAGATCATGCCCGTAGAAATTGCTCTCAAGATGAAAGACTAACTGGTTATTGATGGAAGGTACCTACAAGCCGTAGGTTCCAGGCGTAGATGCGACTGCCCTAGCTGAATTTCTTTTCCTATTCTATTTAGGATTGTGTTTTCTTTAAATATTTGTTGTATTTTTTGTTTTTGGGTTGTTAGACGTCTTGAGATAAATACTTTTGGCTTTGAGAATTTACTTGCAAACATTTGGTACGATTGATTCTTGAAGTGTTGGTTTATATTATTGCTTTGTTTTGTTCATCAATTGAAGAGTCCAGATTTCATCTACTTTAATTGTAAGTCATGATTTATCCTATTAACCCTATTATGAATTGTGATCACCCAAGTATGAGTAGCAAAATACGCAACTAGGGTTGTGGGAACCATGAGTAATTAACAATGTAAAACTAATAATTAATTAATTCTAAACTAGTGTTTATGCATGTATTGTTGATCTCTTCGTTTTGAATGCTTTTTAATGGTGCACAATGTTAGAGCCTGTGTTATTCCTACTTGCCTGAACAAGGAAGTAACGAATGGGAAAAGAGATTAAACAACAGAGGTTTAGCGTTGATAATCCGCTATCTAATAGCCTAACCCAAATATGTGAGGACTAATCTGGGGTCAAGATTAAGGGTTTGTAAAGCATACACCCATAGACCGACCAAGTTACATGGTGAAATTCCCTATTTCAACGACTAATCACTTAGGAGATACATAACCTACCGACTTTGCATGTTAGACACAAGGAAAAGGTTAATATTATTAGGTTTACTGTGTTAAGAACTTGTGGGGAACACGTATACCCTAGTTTCATCTCATATTGATCTTACAAAATAGTGAATTCAAATTACTGGGTTACTTGTTACTAAATTAAATCAATCATTATTTTGTTTTACAAAACCCCTCTTTTTTACGGAAATAATCTCGCTAAAAGTACAATAAACAATTCTAATCCTAAGTCTAGACTTTGTTCCTTGTGGGATCGATCCTAACTTTGTTAGGTTCTTTATTTGACAATGACCACTCATACTTCTTTAGGAAGGTGTAATTTGGACGTATCAATTTTTTGCGCCGTTGCCGGGGAATAAGGCTTTTAGATTAGACTAATTTGATTATTGCACTTTAGTCAATTATTTCTTGATTTATGTTTTATTTCATTTTTGTTGTCTATAGGTCTTATTTCTAGTTTATTCCAAGTACAAGAAGTCAAGGCAATTCCCTGACCCATACGATCCAAAATTAAGAAGAACTCTGCTGTAATACCCCAAAGCTTTCCAAGAAATGAAAATGCAGTTTTTCAACCTGGTGCCAGTGACTACGGAGGTCACCTATGGACCATAGGTGGAATGACGGGTCGTAGGTGGGAACCGTCGTTGGCACTGTGAACTTTCAGGATTTCCAAGTTTCTGAACCTTGACCTACGGAGCAACAAAACGTGTCATCGTCCAGTTGACGGTCCGTAGATGGGTTCGGTAGATCCCTTCCAGACTTAGCCAAATTTTTAGCCCCAACTGAAATCTCTGAATCAATTGACGGAAGGACAGGACGGTTCATCGATTGACCTACGGACCGTAGGTCCTGCCCGTAGACTGCCCCCGACAATTATTATTTAAGGGCTTTTTGGTCTTTTCTCTAAATGTTTAATTATTAATCTAAGTCGGTTATACCCTTAACCCATACCCTATATATATATATTTCTAAGCCTAATTTCACTCATTCTAACTCATTCCAAAATTTCTCCTCTTCTCAAATATTTCTCTCTCTAAGAAAATTCTCTCAAGCTTCAAGGAAGAAGAAGACTAAGATCCTCCATTGATGACCATCAATTTCCATCAATTTCTTGTGGGCTTTGTTGAGGTATGATAGTGTTAACCATTTGGAGCTCTTTCCTCCAATGGGTCCTCAACTCTCTTCAAGGTTTTCAAGGTTCAATTTCCCCAATTGAATTAGGGTTTTTGATCAATTCTTATGGGTTCTTCAATTATGATTTCAATTGTTGATTTTATGATTTCTAGTGCACAATCTAGAGTGATAAAGTAATTTAGCGCACGAATTAGCGTGAATTATATGATTTGATGTAGAGATTGAATGAATCCCCATGAACCCATGCTATTTCTCCCCAATTTCCTAATCTATGCTTTGATTTGGTGGGTTGAGCAATGAATTGAGTAATTTTATGAAAATCTCTATGAAGCTATGCATGAATTATGAATGAATTGAGGATGACTTTATGAAGTTTAGTATGTTCAAGTAAAAAACATGATTTTTCCTCTATTATGTGAGTTCTTTCAAGTATGGGTAAATTGTCATATTTCTGACTTTCTAAGCATGAGTTGCATTGAATTGCATGATTTAAGTTGAACTTTTATGAACCCATATGAACTCTATGATCCATGAAGTATGAGCATGATGAACTATGTAAGAATGAAGCTTATGAACTTGTGGATGTCTCATATGAGTTTAATGATGAGTTAAGGGTGCTTTGAGAGTGAAGTACCAAGGTTATGACATGATGATGGTGTGTTGAGTTGTGAAAGGTTTCCTCATATAATGCTCACACTAAGAGTTAATGAACAAAGAGGCGATTACCCATGTTCGTAAGGAGCTATTCTAATGACGTAAGCTTGGACTAGTCCATGGAAGATGAAACGTCTATACACATGATTTTAGCTTTGATTGGTAACCCTAGTTGTATCTTTCCATGGATAATGATATAAATATGATGATTAACTATTCTGTGGGAAATATGCTTAGCACCGAGAGGATATTGAGATGAAAGCTCCCTCGTAGTAGAGGCCGGGTTTCTAGTAGCAATCTTCTTATCCCTTACCTATCTGCCCCCATAAGACGATTGTCTTAGATATACATTAGCTAGTGGATCCACGTAAACTACAAGTTAAGTAAAGGGTCCTACCTTGGCAAGTAGGATGGCCCTCTTTCGGTGTAGGGTAGACACCAGATTTCATGTTTATAGCTCACATGGTCTTACATGTCGGTTAAGGCTATTCCCCACAACTAATGAACACAAGTGTTGTTATGATAATCTAAAGTAAAGAAAGATGATTTAGCTTGCTTTGGCCATGGTTTATGCTTCATGATTCTTATGCTTTATCATGTTTTAGCTTGGCCATTGCATGTCGTGATGTCTCATTCTAGCATGTTTTATGTGTTTTATGTGCATTGCTATCATACTTGGTACTTGATTGTAATGCATACTCTTGCCTACATTAACTTCTTTGATGTAGGATTTGGCGATTCACCATCCACTCGTGGCTAGAGTTTTATAGAAGATTTGATAGAAGACTTAGTGAGTCCTCATCCATCCGAGGACATAGCCCAGTTGTTCTTATTTTCATGTTATTTCATTTCGAATGTTGTATTGGGTTACTTCCCAAACTTTATTTTCTATGTTAGATTGGCTTTGAGACATGAGATATAGCCTTTCGCTATTTCTTTTAAAAGTTTTGATACGAAAAATCTCTTTTGAACTCAATTTTTTTTATTTCTTGAATAACGGACCAATATGTAAAACTACTCATTTGAAATAATCACAAAATCTCTTAATCTCTATTATCTTGTATGTATGTGTGCTAACTGGCTTGTATGAGGCCTCTCGGGGTCTTGTATGCCATGTCACATCTAGGGAGTACCTTGGGTCGTGACATCTGCGAAGAATGGCCGGAAGAGGTCAAAACTTGGGACTGAACGATGATCCTAACAGAGAGGGTCGTGATGAGGTACCTAGAGTCAAACTTCCAAGAGTAGTGGAAGTGCCTAGAAACATTCAGGATAATCCTCTCTTTGACATTGCTGCTAGAGTGCAAAATCAGCAAGCACCCAATGTGCGTGCTAATTTCAAGGTGGATCATGATGCTATGGGATCAACGAGTGCCATAGTTATTCCCCAACTACCACTGGGACATACATTTGTGGTTACTAGCAGTTTGATGCAAATGCTAACATCTAGAGGGTTAATCCATGGATTGCAATCTGAAGACCCTTATGCTCATCTAAGTAAAGTTATCAGCGTGTGTAAGAGTAGTGTGGGGAGACCAGACTTAGACATGGATGCGATTGGGTTGCGTGTGTTCCCACATTCATTGATAGGTGATGCGATCGTGTGGTTTTCTGAGCTCCCATATAACTCGATTTCCACATGGGCGGAGCTTCATAGAGTGTTCCTTGAGAAATACTTTCCTTTCACAAAGAAGTTAAAGATCAAAGATAAACTTAACAACTTCGTGGCTCTACATGGGGAGTCAGTCAGTGATTCTTGGGATATATTTACAGGTTTCAAGAAAAGTGCGCCGAACCACCGTATTGATGATGAATCGCTCAAGGAGTACTTTTATAAAGGGTTGGATGATAATGGGAAAGCTATGCTAGATACTATTTCTGGAGGATCTTACGGAGCAAACACATTTCAAGAGATTATTGAGAAACTTGAGAAGATCTCCAAGAATAATAAGGTCCCAACTAGTCATAAATCACCTACAGGAAAGCTCTCAATGATCAACAGATCGGAAAATAGAGGAAATGACATGGAGGGTCATTGCATGATTAAACTACCAACACTATGAAAGATCAACAATGATAAACTTATGAACAAAACTAGGGGAATCCACAAAACTTACAAGCTAAATAAAAGATTAGAAACACCAAAAATGCTCCCACGTGATACACTAGATACTATCAATAATTCACACAGTTTTTCTTTTAATCGAGCTTAAAATCACAATTCTATAGTTAGCTTCTAGGTAAATGCATGCTGAAACGGTGAAACTTAATATAATGGTCACATAGTAAGTCATCATGATCGCGGTCCAATAGATTCACGATCACGAGTAATAATCCTTCATCGAGTCTAGTGACGTTTCATTGCATTCGCAATGGTCAAGGCTCGCGACCGTGATGACCAAGGATGTTGGTCTTCACGTTCTAAATTCCAAGAACATGAATGCAAAGACTATTTAACTAGCCTTTGTGAACGCAACTCCAAGCACGCGGTGAAAAAATTATTGGGTGCATCAACTCAAATTAGAGTTGAGGAAATGCCCTGATGGTCTCAAGATTGATTCAGAACCCAAGACACTTAGGGGACATTTGGTACAAAGATTGATAATACATGGATTAGTAATGCAGGGATTAGTAATGCATGTATTAGTAGTGCAGAGTTTATTTTTATAAAGTGTGTGGTTCATTATTTCCCACCTCATCTTGTGTTTGGATTAAAACTCTATAAAAAGCTTCTTTCCAATTATACCTTTGAATTATTATGTAATTGGTTCAAGGTGGATAATTGCCGGACAATATTAATTTTTTATGACCTTCTAACTAGCTAGGAGAGGAACAATTTTGTTGTCATGTTTGCTATTTTTTCAATTGGATTATTTGAGGATAAATAATTGTCATCTTAATAAATTGATCACTCACAAAATGTCAATTTTCAATGTAAAAAGATAAAACACCTACTTTTAAAATCAAAAAGATGAAAAACAATAGTAAAATTGAATAAACCATCTTCATTTATACATAAAAATTGCAATCTCAACAAATAATACATTCAATTAAGATCACAAACGTCATGTGCATCTGATATATTTGCCTTTTTAATTAGTAAATATTAAACAACATACATTTGAAATATTTTATTGAATTGTATTATATGTCTTTAGTAACAAACAACTCTCTCTATTATTTAAATTTATTTAAATAAATTTACAAACAACCTTACATGGAATCTGGACTCGTCGTTGTTGCTCCTATCAAAGAGCTGAACCAGTCCATGGGCTTTCCTTCAGCCATTGATTCCAATGGACAACTTGAGGTTAGTACATAGTTACTATTGCATATGACAATACTATTTAAACTATCTTTATTCTGATGCTGCAATACTATGTTTGTATTTTAATTTTTTAGTGAAGTAAAATAAATGGAAGGTATTAGTAATACAACATCTAATACCATGTACGATGTATAACTAATCCATGGATTACTTATACATAGGCCCAAATTCCTACCAAACATAGTACTAAATAATACCATACATAATACATGGACTATTTATTCTAATACTCCCTACCAAAGGGCCCCTTAGACTAACCATGCTAATGTTCAAAAAATTATATTTTGTACTCAACAGAATAACAAAACAACCAACGAAGGTCATCTCAATCAAATATTAGCCCAAGTCAACACTTACACAAAGCAAGCAAAACCACAATCGGCAAAACACAACAAAAACATCTCAATAACCTTGGTATTAGAATAAAAGGTTATTGTAGACCAAACTCATCGTTATGAAGCTAAAGGCGCTGATGAGTGCTGGCAAGGGGATCTGATCTGTTTTTGGCAGGCTAGAAAGGTCCAGAATAGGAATGACCGGAATTCCACTAGTCTATGGATAAACATGGACGGGATTCGTGGGACGTAACAGTAGTCCCATCCCGTCACACCACTTTTGCAGGGCGAGGCAGTGTGGGATGCGATGGGACGCGAGATTAATATTTTTATATATTTATTTAATTGGTCAAATTATTGTATGTTTAAGTTTTGATAATATGAATACTTATTGTAGCGACCCAAGTCATTTATTACTTGCTGGCACTGACTGTTTGGTCGCCTTGTCGTTCGTTTGGGTTTTATGCCCATTTTCCTATTTTTGAGCTTTTGAAATTTGAAAAGTTGATTTCGGTCATAATCTCAAGTGAACAACCTCAGATGGGAATTCTGATGATTCCATCAGCCCCAGAGCGGCCAAATTAAGCTATTAGCATGGTTGGCATTAGTCCTGAGACTTTCGGTGTGACTTTGGGTCCATTTGGCGCTTTAGCCTTTGAAATTTGGCTCAAGTTTGACTTTAGTCAAGATTCTTGGTAAACGCGCTCAGATGAGAATTCCATTAGCGCGGTTAGTTTTGGAATGCCGAGTTTGGTCTGGAACGATCCTTCGTGCGCTTCCGATCTTATTTCGAGGCCCATTGTGGAAATTGGAATGGCATTTGTGTGTGGGACCCACTTTTTGTCAAAATGACCTCGTATGGAAATTTCGACTGCGCCATTGAGTCCAGTGTGTTGAATTTAGTGAGGCAGCATATCTCGTTCGCACGCACGGGGTTCCGAAAGAATCTCGGGCACCCCGCTAGAGAATTCTTAGTTGGAGCAAATCATGAAGTGATGTTATTCTGTACAGCGTTTTAGCGACAGGATATCACACTTTTAACGACGAGAATTGCAGTTTTTAGCGACCAGTTTCAGGTTTTATAAACTAGAAATTTCAGCTTTCAGCCCTCATTTTTAAATGACGATTTCTCCCTCATCCGAGCTCTGATTTGAGCGATTCAAAGTCCTGTATGATCGTAGAGATTGTGGCTACGTGGTGGATTGATCGGATTATGTTGGTGAACCCTCGTTTGAGATATATTTCAGCTCGAAGCTGCTGCCCATCATCTTTTTGGTGATTAATTTGTGATTTCTTCTTCATTTTAAATCAGTTTTCGGTGATTCAAAGCCCTAGGTTTTAGGGATTACATAGGCTTGGTCGGCATTGGCTCAGATAGTGTTGGGTGAGCTCCAGTTTCTGTGAATTTGAGGCGTAAGTGGCTACCTTGAGCTAATTGTGTAAAGTTTTGCATCTTTGTGTTTGTTGTTGCATGGCCGTGTTTTGAGCCCCGAGAGGCGTTCCATTTTTGAACACAAGCTCGGGGAAGGGTTTAGACCTCTTCACGGAGTCAATTCTGGAAATTCTGGAGCAGGTCCCACATTTCCCGATTTTGAATCCAAAATTGGTCTGTCTCTGATTTGGATGATTTTAGTGTCTAAACGACCGTACTGACGCTGTGATTCTATTTTTGATAGCGTGACTGCAGTCTGAGGCCGTTCGAAAGGTAAAAGCTCCGGCAGAGTGATTTGGAGCACACGCGGTCGGCCTTGTGGTAGGCTACAACTTTCCTTCCCTTCAGAGTGAGCCTGAATGTGTAAATGCATGCTGAATTGTGTGAATCTGGGGTGGGTATCTAGTATTCTTCTCTTCTTCTCAGAAACCTTCCTTTAGGATTGATTTTCGGGGTTCGTTCCATGCTATCAGAGGGTTTGCTTATCTGTGGGTATTTGTGTATTATCTGTTGGGCTGTAATTGTCATTGCATGTGTAGTATCTTGTTTGGGCTAGTTGTTGTTGTTGTATGCCTAGTGTTTGGTCAGCTATTTACTGTTGCTGGATTATATCTTTGGCCTTAGTCTAGGATATACTAGTGTTGCCTTGGACCCATACACCCAGTTGATTTGAGTATGTATTCGACGTCGATTTGGATGGACTAGATCCTTGTAGACTGGCATAGTAGACTTGGGTATGATAGTATGAGCCTTAGTTTAGGCGAATTCGTGGCTTGTCCAATATTCTATCCTCTCTCTCCCTATTTCTGCGATTCTAGGGTGCTACCGGAAGGTTTTACTTTTGCGTCGATTGAAGGTTAGGTTGTGCTAGGCTGGGAGCCTTCTGTGGATATCCTTGTGGGGGCAGCGTCCCGCAGGGACTAGTCTTGTTATGAGTTTGTTGTTGGTGGATACTCTTCAGTCCAAGGCTGACGTTACACGATTTGAGTCCACTATTTCCAGCTAGAGACTGTTGAGTAGGGGTGTTATCTCTAGTCCGAGGTAGACGTTACACGGTTAGAGTTCATTATTTCCAGCTCAAGACTGATGGTTTGGGTTCGAGGCCCAAGTTATATTATTTACGGTTCGAGGCCGTTACTTTCGGTCCAAGGCTAATGTTACACGATTAGAGTCCGTTATTTCCAACTCGAGACTGATAGTTTGGGTTTGAGGCCTAGGTTATATTATTTACGGTTTGAGGCCGTTATTTTTGGTCCGAGGCTGATGTTACACGATCAGAGTGCATTATTTCTAGCTTGAGACTGATGGTTTGGGTTTGAGGCCCAGGTTCTGTCTTTATTGGGTTCGAGGCCCATGGGTTTTAAGGCTTTTGGAGTTGTCTTCCCTTGTTTCCGTAGTTGTAGCTTCTCTGTGCACCCGTCAGGGTTATGGGGGTCCATTTGGGTTCTTGTTTGTCTGTGCTTGAATGTACCTAGTGAGTCTTATGGCGGCCCAGTTGGGTTTAGTTCGGATATTCTTAGATTTACTTTCTTCTTATTCTTCTCCTGCTCTGCTTCCGTTGTTCGTGTTTGATTCTATCCTTTCTGTCTATTTTTAACTTTCGTGCTCAGTCGGCCTATGATGCCTACTGGGTACCTGTTGTTTTGGTACTCATGCTACACTCTGCATCTATTTTCATGATGCAGGTCCAAGCACCAGTTATCAGCGTTGCGTTCGAGCCTGCAGCTGTCTATTCAGAAGACGAGGGTGACCACATGGCGTTCTAGGATTACTTATCTCCTTCTGTATTTATATTTTAACTTGTATTTTTTTTAGACAGTCTTGTTTCGGTGGTCCACTTTTGGACTTGTACTCTTGTTAGTAGTTCTGCATATGTTACTTCCAGGTTTTGGGAGGTATCTTTGTATATATAGTTTTGAGTTCACTTCCGCCTTCTCTTGTGTGTTCATATTTTACTGCTTCATTTAGTTGAGGTTAGTTTCGCCTTTAGTCCCATTACTCTCAAGTTCCAGGACAGGGTTTGTCTTGCCTATTGGCGGGTTGGTAGGCGCCATCATGACTTGAGAAATCGGGTCATGATAGAACTCCAACATAGGTAACATCCGACTGGTATCTGAAATATCAAGCCTGATCATCTTTATGGCTAAGGACTGAATGTCTAAAGCAAAAGGTCGCTCCGAAACAGAAAGGAAGGCTAGACTACCCATACTCAATACCTTCCGGCTCATGGCATCCGCTACTACATTCATCTTGCCACTCAGAAGCTCAATCCAACGGCGCTGCCTCAAATTACGATCCCTCTGGGTCATAATGTACTGAAGGCTCCTGTGATCAGTCTAGATCTCACAATGAACTCCATATAGGTAATGCCTACACATCTTAAGCGGGAAAACTATCGTCGCCAATGCCAGACCATGAGTGGGGTAGTTACGCTCATGCAGCTTAAGCTTCCTCAATGCATACGCAATAACCTGGCCCTGCTGCATCAAAACACCACCAAAAGTAACGCCAGATGCGTCACAGTAGACCGTTAAGCCCTCGCCCTCAACTGGAAGAGTCAATATAGGAGCGGTGGTAAGCAAATCCTTGAGCTTCAGAAAGCTTCTCTCAATCTCCTCCGACCACACAAAGGGGACATCCTGGCGAGTCAATCGAGTCAAAGCCACTGCTATAGTAGAGAAACCCTCAACAAAACGCCTGTAGTACTCTGCCAAATCGACGAAGCTACGAATCTCAATCACAGAGATGGGCCTGGCCCAATCACGAATAGTCTCAATCTTCTCTGGATCCACCATAATGGCATCCTTGGACACCACGTGCCCCAAGAATGATACGAACTCAAGCCAAAACTCGCACTTTGAGAACTTGGCATAAAGCTGATGATCTCTAAAATTCTGGAGCACTATCCTCAAATGCTGCTCATGCTCACTATGGCTCTGCGAGTATACCAAGATATCATCAATCAAGACTGTGACGAAGGACTCCAGATACGGCCTGAATACACGAGTCATCAAATCCATGAAGGTAGTAGGGGCATTAGTCAAGCCAAAGGACATCAGTAGGAACTCAAAATGGCCGTAACGAGTCCTAAATGATGTCTTAGGGATGTTTGCTACTCTAAACCTCAACTGATGGTAGCTGGATCTCAAGTCAATCTTAGAAAATACTGTGGAACCCCCCTC
The DNA here is from genome assembly GCA_018342035.1 of Solanum appendiculatum. Classification (NCBI taxonomy): domain Eukaryota; kingdom Viridiplantae; phylum Streptophyta; class Magnoliopsida; order Solanales; family Solanaceae; genus Solanum; species Solanum appendiculatum. Next base: position 157,846 of record JAGDQO010001048.1, on the reverse strand, counting down.
AAGTCGAATAGATCATCAATACGAGGCATGGGGTAATGGTTCTTCAACATCACCTTATTCAACTACCTGTAATCAATACACATCCACATAGTACCATCCTTCTTCTTTACAAACAGGACTGGGGTACCCCAATGCGATACACTAGGCCGAATGAATCCCTTACCCAAGAAATCTTGAAGCTGAACGCTGAGCTCTTTGAGCTCTGTGGGTGCCATACCATACAGTGGAATGGAAATGGGAGGAGTACCGGGATCCAAATTAATGGAAGAGTCAATGTCCCGATCTGGGGGTAGGCCAAGAAGGTCGGCAGGAAACACATCTACTAAATCTCGGACTTTAGGCACTGAATCAAATGTAGGGCCCTCCCTACTAACATCTCTAACATAAGACAAATATGCCAAACATCCCCCATCCACTAGCCTGCGAGCCTGAACATAAGAAATCACCCCAACCGGCGTGCAACTACAAGAACCCTGCCAAAACGCTAGTAGAATACCATGCATGGCTAAATTAACGGTCTTGGCAAAGCAATCCAAGACCGCTCGGTGAGGGGATAGCCAGTCCATACCTAGAATCAAATTAAAATCCACCATACCTAGCACAATAAGGTCAACCTGAGAGACCAGCCCCCGAATAGTCACCACACAGGATCTGCAAACCTAATCCACTACTAAAGAATCCCATACCGGGGTCGAAACACACAAAGGTACGACTAATGGCTCTGAACTCACCCCCAATCGAGGAACACATTAAGTAGACACATACAAATAAGTAGAACCAAGATCAAACAAAGCTGAAGCTAGCTGATGGCATAAAAGAACCGTACATGTGATCACATGATCTAATGCCTCAGCCTCTGCTCTAGCTAGAGCTGCATAGAAATGGACCTGGGCGCCTCTACCACGTGCATCAACTCTGCCACCTATCCTGCCTCCCCGGGGACCTCCCCGTGCACCCTAATGCTGAGCCTTCCTCTAGCTGGAGGTGCTACTGCTGAAACTGTTCTCCCCGCTTGAGGAGCTGGTAAGGCTGGTCTAGAAATAGGGCACTCCCTAGTCCAATGACAAAGATCTCCATACGTAAAGCAACCTTGAGAAGACCAACTCACAGCTGGAGGCCGACCACCCCAACCTGAGGAACCTACCCTAAAACCACATCGGCCCTGACTCTGACCGACACTATAACCACCCTGACGGTGATGATCACCCTCTTATATCTGCAATGATGCCTAAAATAGGCGACTAGGCTGACCTGACTTGAACCTCTGATACACCTAGTCTCGAGTAAATCTAGGCCAAGAATGGGCCCTACTAACTATGTCATCCTGCCTATCCCTCTTGTCGCTACCCCCGTGGGCCTCGTGATGGAGCTGGTCAAGCGTGCAGGCATGGTCCACTACATCCAGGATTCACACAAATAAACATTTATTTACACAATCAGGCTCAATCTAAAGGAAGGGAAGTCGTAGCCTACCAGAAGGCCAATAACATGCGCTCCAAATCACTCTATCGGAGCTTTCCCCTTCCAAACGTCCTCGGATTGTTGCCATGCTATCAAAAATAGAATCACAGCATCAACACAGTCGTTTAGACACTAAAATCAACAAAATAGGAGACAGACCAATTTAAGAGTCAAAATCAGGAATTGTGGGACCCGCTCTGGAATTTCAAAAATTGACTTCGAGAAGAGGTCCCAAACCCTTCCCCGAGCATGTGTTTCAAAATGAAACACCCCCCGTGGTTCGGATCAGCTCCATGAAACACAAACAAGAAATGCAAAACATTACACCAAAAGCCCAAGGTAGCAACTTACGCCTCAAATTCACGGAAATTGAGGACCACCCGACACACACTCATCAACAACCCACAAATCCAACGAGATTTTGAGAACCTGGAACTTCAAATCACCGAAAACCAACTTAAGATGAGGGAGATATGAATTTTCAAACATTCTATCCAAATGAGCCTCGACCTCACTTTTATAAGCACTGCCAGTTGTTGACCTCTGCGAACGAGGAAAAGGCCCCACGAATGCAGAGGGAAAACAATCAACACTCCATGAACACGGTTTGGGGCACGTGAACGTAGAGAGGAAGACTCCCAGACCTCTGCGAACGCAGAGCCCTATCTGCGAACACGGAGGAGGAGATCTCAAACCTCCGCAAACGCGGAGCAGACAGGCTCACACCTCCTCGAACACGGAGCCAATTCTGCAAACGCGGAGAAGGAATGGGTCTGCAACATCAGCTGTGCACCAGCTGAGTTTTGGGCATTCCCAAAACTCTGAAGGGGTGCTCAGGATTCGTTCGGAATCCCGTGCATGCAAATGAGATATGCTACCCCATCAAATTGGACATTCAAGACACAATGGTGCTGTCAAAAATTCAATGCGAGGTCGTTTTAACAAAACGTGGGTCCCACATCCAAAGCACCAATTTAGCCAACTTCTACCGAGGTCCTCGGAATTAGATCAGAAGCCTCGAGAAGCACACAAAGGTTCATTCAAAACAAAACTCAGCATTCCAGAACGAACCGTGCTGAGGAAATTCCCATTCGAGCGTGTTTCCTAAGAATGTTGACCAAAGTCAACTTCAAGTCAAATTTCAAAGGTTAATGCGCCAATTGGCCCTAAACTCACACCGAAAGCCTCGGGACTCTGGTCAATCATGCTTCTAGCCTAATTTGGCCGCTCCGGAGCTGATAGAACCATTAGAATTTTCTTCTGAGGTCGTTTACCTTAGGTTATGACCGAAATCAACTTTTCAAGGTTTAAAAGCTCCAAAATAGAAAAACAGACATAAAACCCAAATGAACGACCAGACAACCGAACAGTCAGTGCCAGCAAGTCATAAATGACTTGGGGTCGCAACAAGAACGCTCTAAACGAAGAAAAGAAGGCATTAACACAGAAATGACCTGGAGGGTCATTGCATATATACTTATATATATATATATATATATATATATATATACAATATTATGGCTTGAAGTTTTATGCAAGACTTACAAAGTTCTATATTTGAAACTTCTTCCAGTAAAATTTCTAAAGTTTCATAAATCTTTCAAAGAAGTGCTTATGCACCTCGTAATATAAATTGAGGAATAAATAAAAACATAGTTAAATAAATTTTAGGAAAAGGAAAAAATATTCCTTAAAATTTTTCAATAATAAATGCAATTGTCTGTTTAAATATTTTAATATTTTTGTATTTAGCAAACTCACTTGAAATAGCACAAATATTTACTATGACTGAAGAAATAGCAGGATAATAAATTCCAATAGCTATTTTTATAGCCTGATAAATTTATTTTGAAAAATTAGTAAGTCTTTTAGATTCATTCCAATCTTGTTCACAATTTCTATCTAGTGGGACAACATTATGGGAATTAAAAACCATTTGTATGAGTCCTTGATATTCATAACAATTAAAAGCATTTCATATAAATAATTCCACCTAGTTTTAACTTTTCTTAAATTTTTCCGTGGTGGAAGATCACATAGTATTCAACGCTCATCACATTCCCTAATTCTAGCAGCCTTATGAGCATGAAAAATCCATTGAACAGCATATTAAATTTTCATACAACCATAATCAAATAACTCAACACCATCTTGTACAACGAAATTAAATATATGTGTAGCATATCTAATATAGAAAGAATTATTATCATTTGGACATAGTTTAGACTATAAAATACTGCAGCGTTGGTATTATTAGAAGCATTCTCTAATGCGATACTCATCACTTTATCACAAAGCATATAAAAATCATAAATTTGTAAAACAGTTCTTGCTATATAAGCACCAATTATTTTCTCTACACATTAATTATAACCTAAGAATCTTTTTCTAAAATTCTCGTCATGATCACTAAAATTTGTTGTAAGAGTTAATTAATCATTACCTTTGTCACTACGACCCATGTCAGAAGTTATAGACACTACCATTTAATATGCTAAATAAGCAATGAAGATATTAACAATGTTTACCTTGAAAATCAAAAATATCATTTTTGATTGTATTTCTTGAAAAACCTTTAAAACAATTGATCAATGTAAATAAGAGTGCATTTTATGTACATGAAAATAATCACAGAAGATGGATTAAAAGAGTCTGGAGAATTTCTAATGTAAAACAAGGTAATTTTCCATTCATGTATACTATGATTCTTTTGTGACTAAAATTAGAAAGAGACTCTTATCCTAACAAGGAAAAAATTGATCTTTTGGGGGAAGGGTTTTGCTCATACAGAATGCTTTGCAAAGCATGCCCATAAACTTATTATCGACCATTAGCCCTCCCAAAGGAGTTACAAGGCATATTCATAAAATTTTTGCACAAATTTTTTGAAACAATATAGAGCCAAGCAAAAGTAAACATTGGGTTAAGTGGGAAGATCTTTGTTTACCAAAAGAGGAAGGGGGAGTGGGTTTCAAATCTTTATTTGGCATCTCCAATGCTTTATTCTATAAGTTATGGTGGAATTTTAGAACAAGGCCATCACAATGAGATTCATTCATGCTGAATTAATATTACAAAAAAACCATTCGGCGATAGCTCAAGCAAGATATGGATCAAAAACCTGGAAGAAGCTATTAACAAAGAGGAAATTGAAGTGAAGGAATGTGTAGATCAAAATAGTTGGAAAAAGGATAGTTTTAATATGATGGTACCACAGGAGATATCGGACCACATATATCATAACATCCCACCACCTACTAATAACATACATTCTAGATGACACTTTGTGGATGTCAGGTGATAGTTGAAAATTCACAGTGAAGTCTACTTGAAATTACATCAAAAATGAGGAAGAGGAGCAAGTTTATATGTTTATGTGGCCAAAGAATTTCCCTTTTAAAATTTCCTTCTTTCTGTGAAGAACATGGAAGGGCGGGATATCCACTGATGACGTTCTTCAAAGAATGGGGCTGAATTTAGTGTCTAGGTGTTGGTGTTGCACATATCTAGACAAAAGACAATACAACACCTTTTTCTAATCTCTCCATTAGCTACTAAGCTATGGAGGCATATTTCTTCATGTGTAGGGATGAACAACCTAATTTACATTTATAAGAGCTAACCATTAAGTGGTGGACGTGGCCTTCCAAGCCAAAACTGAAACAACCTATGATTGTTTTGCCAACAATTATTCTCTGGGAATTATGGAAGCGAGGAATTGTATCAGGCATGGAAAATACACATCATACAACAACTTGATATACAGGATTTACACTACCATAGGTCAAGTGTACAGAACCATTTTTTCATACAGTGAAGGAGATTCACAAAGGGTGGCCTAACCTATGTCAGTGTTTGAAGTATTACACACCAAGGTTGATTTACAAAGAAATTGTTTGGAAACCTGCTATAAGAGGCATTAAATGCAACACTGATGGTGCGTGGAGAGGGAATCCAGGAAGGAGTGCTTATGTATATTCTTAATAGATATAGAGGGAAACTTGATTTATTCTTAAGCCGAAGAAATCAATGAAGGCACAAACATTCAAGTAGAGGCTAAACCTATCAAAGAACAAATTGTATATTGTGTGGCAGAAAATATTACTCAAATATGTTTAGAGACTGATTCTTTGGTCATGAAAAATTTCACGACCCAAGGTACCCCCTAGATGTGCCATGGTGTACAAGACCCCGAGAGGCCTCATACAAGCCCTTAGCATACATTACATACAAGATAATAGAGAATAAAATTTCAAAAAGAGAATTTCATAACAAAACTTTTTAAAAGAAACAGCGGAAGTCTACATCTCATGTCTCAAAGAAAATCTATCATAGAAAGTAAAGTTGGGATGTAGCCCAATACAATCAAAAAACTGAAAGGAAATACATGAAAAAGAAATACGAGCTAGGCTATTTCCTCGGATGGATGAGGACTCACCAAGTCTTCTATCAATTCTCTAATCAAGCTCTAGCCAAGAGTGGAAGGTGAATCTCCACGTCCTACACCAAAGAAGTTAATGTAGGCAAAAGTATGCGTTAGCACAATTAAGTACTAAGTATGATAGCAATGCACATAAAGACATAATTCGTGCTAGAGATAGAGACATAATCATGGCATGCAATGGCCAAGCTAAAAACATGATAAACATGAGAAACATGAAACATAAAGCATATATCAAGGCCAAAGCAAGCTAAATCATCTTTCTTTCTTTTCTTTACTTCATCATGAGAACACTTGTTCATTAACTTATGGGGAAAAGCCTTAACCGACATATAAGACCATGTGAGCTATCAATATGGAATCCGGTGTCTACCCGGCACCGAAAAGTGGTGTCCTACTTTCCAAGGTAAGACCATGAACTTCTTAGCTTATGTGGATCCACTAGCTAGTGTATATCATAGACCATCACCCTATGGGGCCACATAGGTTATGGGATATGGGTAATCATCACTTGTCCACTCGGTACTAAGCATACTTCCCACGGATTTATCGTAGGTCATTTTATCTTAGGTAGACATGGGGTAATCGCCTCTTGTCTACATTAGTCATAAGCTCATTATTGGTAGACTTGGGTAATGGCCGCTTTGTCTACATTAGGGAACATGGGTAATCGCCTCTTGTCCCTTCATTCATTAGAATAGCTACTTAAGAACATGGGTAATCACCTCTTATTCTTCTATTAGTCATGTTGGGAGAATTACGTGAGAAAACCTTACTCTCAAAGCACCCCTTAACTCATTATCAACCTCATATGAGACATGCATGAGTTCATTAGCTTTATCTTTACTCAGTTCATCATGCTCATAATTCATAGATCATAGAGTTCATATGGGTTCATGCAAGTTCCACTCATATCATGGAAATTGATGCAAGCTCATGCTTAGAAAGCCATAATTCAGACAATTTACCCATACTAGAAGGAACTCACATAATAGAGGAAAAATCATGCTAAATTCATAAGATTATCCTCAATTCATTCATAATTAATGCTTGATTTCTTAGAGAATTGATAAACTTCATCAAATCATAGCTCAACCAAACAATCAAAGCATAGATTATCAAATTGGGGAGAATTAGCTTGGGATCATGGGGGTTCATGCAACCTATACATCAAATCATGTAATTCACGCTAATTCATGCACTAAATTACTTTATCACGCTAGATCGTGCACTAGGAATCTTAAAATCAACAATTGAAATCATAATTGACGAACCCACAATGATTGATCAAACCCTAGTTTACTTAAAGGGATTTGAACCTTGAAATTCATGAAGAAAAGGGAGGTCCCAATGGAGGAAGCAACTCCATTGGTCAATACCATCATACCATAGCAAAGCCCACTAGAAATTGGAGGAGATTTGGTGACCTTCAATGAAGGACTTAGCTTCTTCTTCTTCCTTGAGCTAGAGAGGATTTCTTTTAGAGAGAGAAATAATTGAGAGGTGAATTTAGGGAATGAGTTAGAATGAAGTGATTTAGGTATACAAAACTATATATAGGACCTTTATTAAGGGTAAAACCGACTTAGTTAATTAGGAAATTAACCAGGGAGAAGACCAAAAAGCCCTTAATTAAAAACTGTCGAGGTCCATCTACAGTCAGGACCTACGGTCCGTACATCCGTTGACGGACCGTCCTGTTGGACCGTCAAAAGATTCAGAGAGTTGGTATCTGGGGACCCTACAACGACGGCTTCAATCTACGGTTGGTAGGTCCATATACGGACCGTACACCTCAACCGTAGATCACAGCCTGAGGTTCAACAATTTAACCAAGTCTGGGGGACATCTACGGTTACTTTCTACGGACCGTCAACTGACTCACGATCCGTCCTGCTACTCCATAGATCATACTTCAGAGACTGAGAATTACTGAAATTGACAGAGCCATTGACGGCTCCTTACCTACGGCTCGTTAACCTTACAAAGGCCCGTAAGTGGCCTCCGTAGGTCACTACCAACAAGTAAATTCTGCGTTTTTATTCCTTGGAAAGCTGGGGTATTACAATATCTCCCCCTTGGGGACATTCGTCCTCGAATGAGAGCCTGGACATCTTGATAATGGTGATAGACTCAGACTAACAACCCAACCTAACATGAAAGCATATAAATGTACATATCCGAGGAGGAAACATGAACTCCAAGCTAAAGCATGCTCAACACTAAATTCATGAAGGCTTTATGCAACTCATACTCAATGCACATATATATCATATTAGACTCTGCATGAACATGCATAATCAAGGAATCATGGAAATCAACTATGACACATGAGACCAAAAGAACGAACCATGAGGATCAAGAAACCTCAAGCTAGAGTAGGATCGGAAGGAAAGAGATGAGGATATCGGGACATCATATCGGCCTCGGCCTCCCAAGTAGCCCCCTCAACCAATTGATTCCTCCATAGAACTTTCACGGAAGCAACTTCTTTATTTCTTAACTTCCGGACTTGCCGGTCTAAAATCTCAACCGAAACTTCTTCATAAGAAAGACTATACTTTATGCCAATATTCTCTAATGGCAATATAGAGGTCGGATCACCAACACACTTCTTCAACAATGAGACATGGAAAACCGGATGCACTGATGCCAAATCATTAGGCAAGTCAAGCTCATAAGAAACCCTTCCAACACGTCTCAAAATATAATACGGGCCTACATAACGGGGACTAAGCTTCCCTTTCTTCCCAAATCTCATTACACCCTTCATGGGTGAGATTTTCAAGTAAACCCAATAATCAACATCGAATTCTAATTCTCTTCTTCAAACATCGGCATAGGACTTTTGTCGACTTTAGCCAGTTTTCAACCTTTCCCTAATAAGTCAAACTTTCTCCATAGCCTTATGCACCAACTCCGGGCCTATCAAAGTAACTTCACCAACTTCATACCAACCTATAGGATATCTACACCTCCTACCATAAAGAGCCTCAAATGGAACCATACCAATACTAGAATGGTAGCTATTATTATACGCAAACTCAATTAAAGGCAAGTGATCATCCCAAGTACCCTTGAAATCAATTACACAAGCTCTCAACATATCTTCCAAAGTTTTAATAGTTCGCTCTGCTTGCCTATCGGTTTCGGGATGAAAGGCCGTACTAAGCTTAACACGAGTACCAAGGCCTTTTCGGAACGACTTTCAAAATTGAGAAGTAAATTGTGCACCACGTTCGGAGATGATGGATAAAGGCACTCCATGCAGCCTAACCATCTCCCTCAAATATAACTTAGCATAATCCTCCGCCGAATAAGAAGTCTTGACGGGAATGAAGTGGGCTGACTTCATCATTATATCAACAACAACCCAAATTGAATCGTATTGTCGCCTCGTACGAGGCAAACCCACAATAAAATCCATACTCACATCTTCCAACTTCCAAGTAGGAATACTAATATCTTGGGTCAAACCTCCCAGCCTTGATGCTCAACTTTCACTTGTAGACAATTAGGGCACTTAGCCACAAACTCTGCAATATCTTTCTTCATTCCGTTCCACCAATAAATTTCCCACAAATCATGATACATTTTGGTAGTTCCTGGGTAGATGGAATATCAAGAACTATGGGCTTCTGATAAAATCTACTCTCTTAAGCCCTCTACATTGGGAACACACAAATGACCTTGATATCGAAGCACACCATCTCCCCCTTGGGAGAAAACCTCTATGGACTTCTTGAGTACTGCTTCCTTTAGTTCAACTAAGTTAGGATCAAGATCTTGTTTAGCCTTCACATCATGCACAAAAGAGGATTCAGAACCATTATGAAATGTAATACCACCTTTAGTAGAATCAACCAATCTAACACCCAATCGAGCCAATCTATGGACATCGCGAACCAACTCTTTCTTATCATCTTCAACATGAGCAACACTACCCAAAGATAATCGACTCAGAGCATCCGCCACCACATTGGCCTTACCGGGGTGATAGAGAACACTCATATCATAGTCTTTTAACAACTCAAGCCACCTTGTTTCGCGGAGATTCAAATCTTTCTGTTTAAACACATATTGCAAGCTCTTATGGTCGGTGAAGACATCTACATGTACCCCATACAAATAATGTCGCCATATTTTCAAAGCAAACACAACTGTTGCTAATTCTAAGTCATGAGTGGGATAGTTCTTCTCATGCACCTTTAGTTGCGTCGAAGCATAGGTAATCACCTTTCCTTTTTGCATAAGAACACACCCTAGCCCAATCCTTGAGGCATCACAATACAATACAAAACCATCGGTTCCTTTTGGTAGAGTCAATATTGGGGCCGAAGTAAGTATGTCTTTCAATTCTTGAAAACTCCTTCCACAAGCCTTGGACCACATAAACTTAGTTTCTTTTTTGAGTCAAAGCCGTCAACAGAGAAGCAATTGAGGAAAAACCCTCAACAAACCTCCTATAATAACCGGCTAAACAAAATAAATTACAAATGTCCGAAGGTGATAAAGGTCTAGGCTAATTCTTGACTGCTTCGGTCTTCTTAGGATCAACCTCAATACCCTCACCGGAAACAATGTGACCAAGAAAAGCCACGGATCTCAACCAAAATTCACACTTGCTAAACTTTGCAAAGAGTTGTTGATCCTTGAGGACTTGTAACACAACCCTCAAATGACTAGCATGCTCATCCTCATTCCTTGAGTAGATCAAGATATCATCAATAAACACATTCACGAACATGTCAAGGTATTTCTTAAACACCCTATTCATCAAGTCCATGAATGTGGCCGGAGCATTTGTCAACCCAAACGACATAACCAAGAACTCAAAGTGACTGTACCTTGTTTGGAAAGCCATTTTTGGAATATCATCTTCTTTCACCCTCAATTGGTGATAACCCGAACGAAGGTTGATCTTAGAAAAGTAACTAGCCCCTTGAAGTTGGTCAAACAAATCATCTATCCTTGGCAACAGATACTTATTCTTGATTGTAACCTTATTCAATTGGCGTTAGTCGATTCACATACGGAGTGAACCATCTTTCTTTCTCACGAACAATACCGAAGCACCCCATGGGGAAACACTTGGTCGGATGAAATCCTTATCCAACAAGTCTTTTAGTTGCTCTTTCAACTCTTTAAGTTCTGCTGGAGCAATTCTATAAGGAGGAGTAGAGATAGGTTGCGTATCTGGGAGAAGGTCAATACCGAAGTCTATTTCCCTTTGGGGAGGAATACTGGGCAAGTCATCGGGAAACACTTCCGGAAACTCACTAGCAATGGGGACCGACTCAAGAGTCGGGGTTTTCAGAGTCTACATCCCTCACCCTAACTAGATGGTAAATGCAACCCTTACATATCATCTTTCTAGCCTTTAGATAAGAAACGAATTGACCTCGAAACATAGAATTTCCCCCCTTTCACTCTAGGATAGGCTCATTAGGGAACTGAAACTTGACCATTCGGGTGCTACAATCAATTGAGGCATAACAAGCATGCAACAAATCCATCCCAATAATAACATCAAAATCTAGCATATCAAGCTCTACAAGATCAACATGAGTAACTCTATGGGATAAAGAGATGGGACAATATCTATAAACTCTCTTAGCCATGATAGATTCTCCAATCGGAGTAAAGACACGAAAAGGATCTAGCAACACATCCGGAATAACATTAAACCTTATAGCCACATATGGCGTCACAAAAGACAAGGTAGCATCGGGATCAAGAAAAGCATAAACATCAAAATGGAAAACTCTTAACATACCGGTAACCACATCGGGAGAGCTCTCTTGCTCATGACGAGCCTGAAGTGCATAAAATCAGTTTTGCTTTTGATTCCCACTAGAACTTGATGGATTTTTGGATTGAACGGGTTGACGGTTATCCTCTTCATTCTTAGCCCCTAAGGGGCAATCCCTTATCTTGTGATCCGTCTTATCACAGCCAAAGCATGCATTAAAACCGGCTAGACATTTGCCCTCATGCTTTCTCCCACACTTAGGACAAGTAGACAATGAAGAACCACCACCATTTCCTCCTTGAGACTTGGGGTTAGACACCCTATCATTGTTGGACTTAGGAGGAACATCGGATGAGCCTTGGCCGGAGAACCTTTGTCGTAATCTAGGACGACCATGTCCATCGGACCTTGCATGGGAAAAGGTACCATTTTCGGTCCTAGCCCTCTTGGTCTCCCTAGACCTTTCCTTAAGCTTTTCTTCTTCAATTTGTTTAGCATAAACCATGAGGCGAGAAATATCCATGTCATGCACAAGCATGGCGGTGCGGCACTCTTTCACCAACATATCGGACACTCCCGACACAAATTTGCTCATTCTTGCCCTTGGATCGACAACTACGGACGGAGCATATCTAGCCAATTGTGTGAACTTCAATGCATATTTTTTCACACTCATACTCCCGTGACGAAGATTAATAAACTCAAGCACCTTAGCCTCTCTCTTCTTAAGAGGGAAGAATCGATCAAGGAAAGCACTCTTAAACCTCTCCCATCCTATGGGACCTTCATCAATATCTCTTTCACTCTTCCATTGATTGTACAAAGTTTGGGCAACACCTTTAAGTTGATATGCGGCCAACTCCGCCTTCTCTTCTGGTGTCACACCCATTATCATCAACACTTTATAAACTTCATCAATAAACTCTTGAGGATCCTCTTCCACCTTAGAGCCATAAAATTCCGGAGGATTCATCCTTGTAAAGTCTCTCACCCTCGACGCCGTCGTACCCACCTTTGGGTTCACGGGAATCACCACTTCTCTATTGTCTTAGGCTGTCACGGCTTGATGCAACACTTGGAAAGCAGCCTTAAACTCCGCATTAGTCACTTGTTCGGCCAAAGGGTCGGCCGAAACTTGAGGAGCTTGAGGAGGAGCTTCTTGTTCCACATTCTCACCCATGTTTCTTCTAGCGTAAGGGCTTCGGGTCGCTATATCCTAAAATGCGTAGGATAAGGATTAGGAGAGAGATATATAGAGTTAAACTCTATAGCAAGACTTAAGAGTAATGAAAGAAGTGGAATTTCTTGAACGTCTTATAGCGTCTCATTCATAAATGTGGCCTGCTTCACACTCATGAACAAGACTCTACTTGACGCGGCTTATGAGACATCCTAGGATCTTTCTAAAACCTGGCTTTGATACCAAGTTTGTCACAACCCAAGGTACCCCCTAGATGTGACATGGCGTACAAGACCACGAGAGGCCTCATACAAGCCCTTAGCATACATTACATACAAGATAATAGAGAATAAAATTTCAAAAGAGAATTTCACATCAAAACTTTTTAAAAGAAACAGCGGAAGTCTACATCTCATGTCTCAAAGCCAATCTATCATAGAAAGTAAAGTTGGGACGTAACCCAATACAATCAAAAAATTCAAAAGGAAATACATGAAAAAGAAATAAGAGCTAGGCTATGTCCTCAGATGGATGAGGACTCACCAAGTCTTCTATCAACTCTTTAATCAAGTTCTAGTCACGAGTGGAAGGTGAATCTCCACGTCCTACACCAAAGAAGTTAATGTAGGCAAAAGTATGCATTAGCACAATTAAGTACTAAGTATGATAGCAATGCACATAAAGACATAATTCGTGCTAGAGATAGAGACATAATCATGACATGCAATGGCCAAGCTAAAAACATGATAAACATGAGAAACATGAAATATAAAGCATATATCAAGGCCAAAGCAAGCTAAATCATCTTTCTTTCTTTTATTTACTTCATCATGAGAACACTTGTTCATTAACTTATGGGGAAAAGCCGTAACCGACATATAAGACCATGTGAGCTATCAACACGGAATTCGGTGTTTACCCCACACCGAAAAGTGGTGTCCTACTTGCCAAGGTAAGACCATGAACTTCTTAGCTTATGTGGATCCATTAGCTAGTGTCTATCATAGACCATCAGCCTGTGGGGGCACATAGGTTATGGGACATGGGTAATCGTCACTTGTCCACTCGGTAATAAGCATACTTCCCACGGTTTAATCATAGTTCATTTTATCTTAGGTAGACATGGGTAATCGCCTCTTGTCTACATTAGTCATAAGCTCATTATTGGTAGACTTGGGTAATCGCCGCTTTGTCTACATTAGGGAACATGGCTAATCATCTCTTGTCCCTTCATTCATTAGAATACCTCCTTAAGAACATCGGTAATCGCCTCTTGTTCTTTTATTAGTCATGTTGGGAGAATTACTTGAGAAAACCTTTCACCACTCAACCATAACATCATCAAATCATAAATTGGTACCTTACTCTCAAAGCACCCCTTAACTCATTATCAACCTCATATGAGACATGCATGAGTTCATTAGCTTTATCTTTACTTAGTTCATCATGCTCAAAGTTCATAGATCATAGAGTTCATATGGGTTCATGCAAGTTCCACTCATATCATGCAAATTGATGCAAGCTCATGCTTAGAAAGCCATAATTAAGACAATTTACCCATAATAGAAAGAACTCACATAGTAGAGGAAAAATCATGCTAAATTCATAAGATTATCCTCAATTCATTCATAATTCATGCTTTATTTCATAGTGAATTCATAAACTTCATCAAATCATAGCTCAACCCAACAATCAAAGCATAGATTATCAAATTGGGGAGAATTAGTTTGGGATCATGGAGGTTCATGCAACCTTTACATCAAATCATGTAATTCACGCTAATTCGTGCACTAAGTTACTTTATCACGCTAGATCGTGCACTAGGAATCTTAAAATCAACAATTGAAATCATAATTGAAGAACCCACAATGATTGATCAAACCCTAGTTTACTTAAAGGGATTTGAACCTTGAAATTCATAAAGAAAAGGAAGCAACTCCATTGGTCAATACCTTAGCAAAGCCCACTAGAAATTGGAGGAGATTGGGTGACCTTCAATGTAGGACTTAGCTTCTTCTTCTTCCTTGAGCTAGGGAGAATTTCTTTTACAGAGAGAAATAATTGAGAGGTGAATTTAGGGAATGAGTTAGAATGAAGTGATTTAGGTATATAAAACTATATATAGGACCTTCATTAAGGGTAAAACCGACTTAGTTAATTAGGGAATTAACAAGGGAAAAGACCAAATATCCCTTAATTAAAAACTATCGGGGTCCATCTACGGTCAGGACCTACGGTCTGTACATCCATTGACGGACCATCCTGTTGAACCATCAAAAGATTCAGAGAGTTGGTATCTGGGGACCCTGCAACGACGGCTTCAATCTACGGTTGGTAGGTCCATATACGGACCGTACACCTCAACCGTAGATCACAGCCTTAGGTTAAAAAATTTAACCAAGTCTGGGGGACATCTACTGTTACTTTCTACGGACCGTCAATTGACTCATGATCCGTCCTGCTACTCCGTAGATCACACTTCAGAGACTGAGAATTACTGAAATTGACAGAGCCATTGGCGGCTCCTCACCTACGGCCCGTAAGTGGCCTTCGTGGATCACTGCCTACAGGTAAATTCTGCATTTTCATTCGTTGGAAAGCTGGGGTATTACAAAAAACCTACTTAGTGATCAGTGGAAAATACCATGGCAAATAATAATTATTGTGGAAGACATTAAAAAACTAATGCTCTTATATCAAGTGCAAGTAGAACACATCTACTGGGAAGGGAACTGTTTGGCTGACTATTTGGCATATTTAGCACTAGAGCAAGAAGGTAAACTAACTTTCAAGAACTTTACAGATCGGCCTAGTTTAGGAAGGACAATTCGAAATTTAGACAAGACGCAGTATCCAAATTTCAGGATTAAGGCAAAGGTCATCAGGTAATATAAAAAAGACGAGCAGCAATACAAGTAATTAGTAACTCTTAACAGAAAGCACACCCACAAGAGTAAGGATCAACATGTATAAAGAAAGGCTTCATCAAAGTAATAATTATCAGCAGGGATAGCATATCTAACTTTTTAATTTTACCGAGAATAGGAGCATCCACATTTCAAAAGTCGCAACCTCAATGTTTTTTACTTACCGGAAAATCAAGAGAAGCAACAACCAAAATGCAGTAGTCAGCGATGGCTAGAAAGTCCACCAATCACTCACGCACACCATTGGAGTCGGTCAGAGAAATAAAGAATGAAGAGGGGAAAGTGAGGAGGAAGCTCAAAAAGATTAAAAAGTGTAGAAGTTCCCTAATTGATTTGCATCTAGTCACTATAGGGCCTGGATCATTCAAATTATTTAGTCTATGTTTTATTCTGATATGGGCCTTTATTTTGATCTTTCTAAGACCTTTTGAGATTTAATAAAATCTGGGAAATCGGACAAAAGTAATTTCAAAAAATGAAATAAAAGGCAAACCACGAACAACAATCATCTTGTTCTTTACGATATTTACGTTATGTAATTGGACCATGAGGATTAGAAATATCTAATGTTCCATGAACAATGTTAGAACCCCGTGCCCATTCAATATTAACATTTACATTTTTGCTCCTATTTTTTTCTCGGCTAAAGTTTTAGCGACCAAATATTCTATATATCTGCAAATCAACAAATATCTATTCAAACCCCCTGTCCCACCAATACCTCACCTAATTTATTCTTAAAGTGTTGTTGACACTTATGACAAATAGCCTCAGATAGTGCAATATAAAAAGTCATAAATTACCACACAACCTAAGTTTTAGGGCGTTGATACTTCACATTTCCTCGTATAAAAGGTACGAGGGGGTGACTAGCTTCATCAGTTGGAGCTTCAGTTGTCGGACTGATATGTGTAGGTGAATCATCTAATATATCTTATTCTGAATCAACTTCTACTTCTTCATTTAAATCATTATCA
Organism: Solanum appendiculatum; assembly: GCA_018342035.1. Taxonomy (NCBI): domain Eukaryota; kingdom Viridiplantae; phylum Streptophyta; class Magnoliopsida; order Solanales; family Solanaceae; genus Solanum; species Solanum appendiculatum. The sequence continues at coordinate 141,108 of JAGDQO010001048.1, read as the reverse complement.
AAATTAGTATTACCATAACTTCGTTCTAATATTTCATGATCAATTTCAGTATTTGTATCTATATTAAATTCTGGGGAGAAAGTAGTATCATCAATATACGAAGAATCATTCGTATTAAATCTAATTCTAGTCATTGATCTAGAAGAACTACGACATTTACATTTACCTTATTCTTTACTGATATTTTTAGAAAAATTAAACATATTAGAAATAGCATTTGTTACTTTTTTCGTACCAGAACATATTTTACTAGAATCTTTATTTTAATAAAATGCGAAATGTAATATAAAAAAAATAATAACCCAAAAACTAAATGCAAAATCTAAATTAATTAATAGATGGAACAAATTACCAAATGTCTGCTTAATAGCAAACAGTTATAACCAAAACTTTACACTTGAAGCTTGCTACAAAAATATTTTGTAACTTGATTACCTAATACTTGATAACAATAATATAAATATAAATAGATTAATTTAGAAATATTATGATATAAATTGAGAGTTAAAAGAGTAGAGTAGATTAGTATATTGAGAGAATATAGATGAGAGAGTAGAGAATTTGTGAGAAATAGTCAAGGATAAAAATATATTTATAATGTAAAAGAGGACTAAAGGTTAAAATAAAAGTTAAACGGATAGAGGTTTTTTTTGGGGGCTGGAGGGTATAATGGTTAAAGTAATCATTTGAAGGCCCACTAGCCATTGGCCAACGGTTCCCAATGGCTACATTATTTTAAAAACATTCTAAAATGTCACAGGACCGACTGATTCAGTGGGGCGGGAATCATTCCAAATCGGGTCGGGACAACTAGGACGTTTGGAGGTCTCATCCAGTCCCACGTCCCATAACTACCTATCCTCCATCCCCATTCAACCCCCGGGATTGGGTTAACTTTTACTGGACATGAGACTGAACCAGGCACGGCCTTCCCGGTCACCTTGCCAAAACTAGCGCTATTGGAATTTCCATTCGATCCAATTTACCAAGTATGTTGACCAAAGTCAATCCTTTGCGAAAAAATCCCAATGTGTCACATAATGACTTAAACTCATATAGATAACCTCGGGGCCCAAACCAACCATGCGACTAACTCAAAAATGGACCATCCAAAGATAATGGAATTGACAGAAATATCATATGATGTAAAATTTTCTAGATAATGATAAAAGACAAATCATTCAATATAAAACCTCCCAATGTGGAGAAAACTCATCAAAAACTCTCCCGACCACCTCCAAATGCATGCCACCCATACAACCACACCAAATATAAAACATGTACGAAAATTGGCAAAACTAGAAATAAATACGAAAGAAAGCAAGTAATCGCAAGGGTTATTACATGCAAGTAAGTGTGAATTAACAAAAAAAAATAAAGGCAATCACATTTCAATCCTTGGCAATGATGTTATATTTGATATAGTCCAAAACAACTCTCTAATTAAGGAGGTGGCTACGGTCAAATACAAAATAATTATGTAATATGATCTGCGGATAAATCCCACAAAGATTATAGGTCAGTTTTACCAAAATTTATAAATCAATTAACAAGAGCATGAACATTGTATCAACAATAAAAGTATATTGGGGTGTGAATAGTTGGAATCAAATAACAAATTTCAGATTTCAATTTCAACACATAATGCAATTGTTGATTCAACAAGATTACGTCAATTAGAGGTGTGCATTTGATGGGTTGATTCTTATAATACATTACTCTTGTCGAGTCTAGTGGAATTTTAATCGTGTCTATTTTATATATATTGACTAAATGCCTTAAAATTGATTACCACATGAATAACTTAGGTTTGAACTACACTCAAAGTTTCTCAACCCAATGAGTGTTGATTTTAGGTTTTCTAAAACCCAAAAACCATAATGTATGAACAACCATGTCACAATTTGGTTTCTCGAGTCATGATGTGATCTACTATAACCCACCAGTAGGTAAGACAAACTGTAAAACTGAAGAGTAAGTACTGGATATAAGGGTAGGAATAAAAGTAGAAGCAATAATTTATATTAAAAAAAAACAACAGAAGGAAACAAAACAAAAGATATATACGAAGATCCCTCCAAGAACCTAGAAGTTGCAAGCACAAAGCTTTCTAACCAAAAGAGTACAAGTCCCAAAAGTGGATCTAAAATACAAAGCTTGTCTCAAAATGCAAAAGTCTAGCAATCAAAATATAAATCAAGGCCAGTAAGTCAAGGACGCTTAGTGCTCACCCTCTCTTCTGAAGTGAAGCTGCAACAGGACCAAATGATCAACGGTGGTAGTTGGTGTTCAGAATTGTATTATGAAACTAACGTAGAGTGCAGCAGGAGCACCAAAACAACAGGAACTTAGTATGCATTGTGGGCCGATAAAGTAGGAAACTTAAAAGCAATATGAAATGAGAGAATATATACACAATAGAGATCAAAATGGGTTTTAAAGAAATTCACACATGTGTACTAAGAAAGAAAAGAAATAAGTACAATTAACTAAACCTAACTAGACCTCCATAAGCCATAAGGTACACTCATGCACAAGTTTAAGTAAAAAACTGAAGGAGTGTAGAGCCAGAAAAGGCATAACCCGGACCTCAAACTGTGGATAAATTCCAAGTAACCTATAAGATTTGCCAAAATCCAAGGAGTGCAGATCCCATACCTAGAACTGCGGATGGTCTCCAAAGGGGCAATAGATTGTAGACAAAGTGTACCAAATCCATAGAGGATAGGGGTACCATGACTAGACCTTGAATATGTGACTATAATTTCTGCTAAAGATTCTAATATCAAGTCATCATCATAGAACAGCCTTGGAACATCGTCAACTCTCTAATAATCAGACTCCAAGCTCGAACCAACTCAAGTTGTAAGTTGCTAAGCAAAACTTTAGATCCCAAACGCAGCTTATGCAGCCATAGAAAGAGGGAGAGTTGATAGAAGGTCATCGAATCTGAGTTAACACCTAGTCTAAGGCTTAATCTGTTAGACCCAAGTCTACAAAAACAGTTGTTTAGATACTAAAATAACATAAAATTTACACATTCCAAAATTGGAATCAAAACAGGAATCGTTGGACTTGCACCGGAAATTGCAACGATGACTATGTTAAAAGGACCGAATCATGTCTATTAACTTGTGTTAAAAAGTGAAAGACAATTCGGGGCTCGAAACAAGGAGAATAAACAACATGCACTTTGAACCCATTAAAGAACAAGAAAGGAGGATTAAAAAGCCCACAAAACATAAAATTTACCTCAAATGAAGAGTTTATGATACTTCCCGTTCATACTCCCACATTTCCCCAAGTTAAACGAACACATGGCTTCGAATCACCAAAATCAGAGTCTCTTAGATCTCACAATCACAATTTCAAGTTGAGAAATAAAGCTGATCGTGTCTAATGTCTTTATGACTGAGCCGGTTCCACAAAAGTTTCCACTAATGCCGCTAATGCGGCTTGGCACAAAGGGTGACCTTGCTTAAATGAGCCCTTAGAAACAAAAGTGGTGGCCTCTTAAGCGATGCTAGGGCTACTTAAGCATAAGGGCCCAGGTTCGCCAGGCTCACAAAAGTGAAGCCTTGGTCGCTAATGCTATGCTCGCTTAACAGAGCCAAGGCCGCTAAAGAATTTGCCACCTGGCTAGCCTAGCTCACTAAAGCAGGGACTTGGAAGCTATAGAGATACTCGCTTAAGCGATACCAAGACAGAAAATGAGGGGAGACCAACATTAGGCACTAGAAAATTCATCTAAGTATCCAGACTCCGCTCGGGTGCTTAGAATTTGTTTGGAACACCGTGCACATAAATGAGATATGTAACTTAATCAAATTTGACATTCAAGACTTGACAGAGCAATCCAAACTTCCAACCAAGGTCATCTCGACAAAAAATGGGTCTAACACCCACATTCCATTTTAAGCCGAAATCTACAATGTAGCTCGGAATCAACCTTGAAGCCTCAAGATCTTTATGAAGGGTCGTTCTAGACAAAACTCGACATTCTTGATCTAACCGCGTTGATGTAATTATCATCTTGGCATGTTCATAAGAATGTTTACTAAGGTAAAACATAGACCAAAGCTTAAAAATTAAAATGCCTAATGGCACAGACTCACACCGAAAGACTAGGGAAACAAGACGACCATGCCACTAGCCTAAAATGACCCTTCCGGAGCTGATGGAACCGTCAAAATCGAACTCTAAGGCTGTCTTCCTAAACCCTTGATCAAAATTAATTATTCAAGGTTCAAAATGTCCAAAACACAAAACTCACATAAGAACTAAATGATCGACTAGGTTACTAAACTATCAATCCCAACAAGTCATAAATGACTTGGGGTCACTATAGGAACTCTCTAAACAACCAAAAGAAGACATTGAAATAGAAATGACCTAGAGGGTCATTACAACATCCACTACTAAAAGGACTTTCATCCGTGAAATAAATTGTCAAGAAGTACCTGGAGGCTTAAACAAGTAAGGGAACTACTCTTGTATCTCATGTTAGGTATGCTATGTAGCCTTCTTAATTCGATGATGGCTACAATGGGCCTTCACCACAGGAATGGCTCTCAAACTTAATTGTTGCGCATCTTTGGCTAGAATAAGAATTGTCTCCTCCATAAAAGTGAAACGGTCATCCAAATCAACTGCATTATATTGGAGCACATGAGATTCATCAATAACATACCGACGCAGCATCAAAAAATCAAAAACTCGGTGAATAGCTAAAAATGGTGGAGGTAGTTCCAACTCATAAGCAACCTTATAATATATCTGTAGGATCTTAAATGGACCAATATACCTGGGGCTAAGCTTGCCCCGCCTCCCAAATCTAATCACTCCTTTTCATGGGTGATGCATGGAGGATTACCCGATAACCAACTTTAAACCTCAAAAGTTGACGCCTATGATCAATATAGCTCCGGTGTCTACTCTGAGCTATCTTGAGTCTATTCTAAATCACTCGCACCAGATCCAAAGCTTCCTGAAGCATGTGAGTACCACGTGTTGTCGATATTGTAGACTCAAACCAACCAACTAGAGAGAGACATCACCTACTATGTAAGGTCTCAAAAGGGGCCATATGAATACTAGAATTGTAGCTATTGTTGTACGAAAATCCACCCAAGGCAAGAACTTGTCCCAATGACCCCCAAAGTCCAAAACACAGGCCAACAATATATTCTCAAGAACAAAAAATGTATGCTCTTACTGCCCATCAATCTACAAGTGGAAAGCTGTGCTAAGGTAAATCCGTGTGCCCAACTCCTCCTTAAAGGTCCTCCAAAATATAGAAGTAAACTAAGAACGCCAATATGATATAATAGACACATGCACACAATAAAGAGGGACCAACTCTTGAATATTGATCCAAGCCAACTCTCAATGTTGAATGAAGAGTGAACAGAGAGAAAGTTTGATGACTTATTCAATTGATCAATAATGACTCAAATTATATCAAAAACGTTAGAAGTCTGAGGCAAACCCACAATAACGTCCACGGTGATGCGATCCCATTTCCACTCAACAATGGGTTATCCGTGAAACTAACCACTAGGCCTCAAATGTTCGGTCTTGACCTAGTGGAAATAGAGGTAATACAAGACATAGTCTGCAATATCTCTCCCCATGTTGCTCCACCAATAGTGCTACCTCAAATCATGATACATTTTCACAGCGCCTAGGTTGATAGAATATCCTGTATCATAGTCCTCACAAAGGATCAACTGAATCAAGTTCCCAACTCTCAGACACAAATATGGCATGTAAATCTCAAAACCCCATCTAAATCTAAGGTAGCCTGACTAACATCATCCTCTTACAATAGATCTCAAAAATTCATAAAGGTCTCATCGTCAAACTGGTGACCACGAATCCGCTCAAGCAAGGAAGATTGAACTTCCACATAAGCTAAGACACGCCTAGAATCTAAAATATCCATCAGAATCATCCTATTGGCTAAGGAATGAATGTCAAATTTCAAAGGTCGCTCTATAGTAGACGAGAAGTCTAGACTACCCAAATTCACCACCTTCCGGCTCAAGGTGTTGCTACCACATTCGCCTTGCTCAAATGATAGAGAATAGAGAGGTCATAGTCCTTTAGGAGTTCCATCTTATAGCGCTGCCTTGAATTAAGGTCCTTCTAGCTCATAATGTACTAAAGACTCCTTTGATCAGAGTCGATCTCACATTGAACTCCATACAAGTAGTACCTCCAAATATAAAGCACAAGGACTATCACCACCAACTCCAAGTCATAAGTGGGGTAGTTCTGCTCATGCAACTTAAGCTGCCTCTAAGCATAAGATATAACATGTCCATGCTACATCAATACACCACCTAAGACAATGCCAGAGGCATTATAATATACTGTGAAGCCCTCACCAACAACTAGAAGAGTCAGTATATGAGCAGTAGAAAGTAACTCCTTGATCCTCAAAAAGCTCAACTTATACTCCTTAAACAACTAAAAAGGAACATCAAGACGAGTCAACTGGGTCAAAAGGTGTTTCTACGGTAGATAAGCCCCCCAAAAACCGTTTGTAGTAGCCCACTAATCCGATGAGGCTCCGAATCTTAGTAACTTAAGTGGGCCTAACTAAATAATGAATGCACTCAATCATCACTGTGTCTACCATAATATCATCCTTTGATACCATGTTCCCTAATAATGTTACAGACTGAAGCACAAACTCACACTTTGAGAACTTGGCATAAACGTGATTATCTTTCAAAGTCTGTAGCATGATCCTTAGATGTTGCTCATGTTATCTCCTGCTCTGCGAGTATAAAAGAAATCATCTGTGAATACTATTACGAACAAATCAAGATATGGCTTGAATACCCGCGTCATCAAGTCCATAAAGGTAGTAGGGAAATCAGTCAACACAAAAGATAATACCAGGAACTCATAGTGGCCATAATATGTCCTAAATGCGGTCTTAAGGATGTCCGCTGCCCTAGTTCTTAGTTGATGGAAACTTGATCTTAAATCAATCTTCAAAAACACTGTAGCACACTAAAGCTGGTTAAAAATATCATCAATATGAGGCACGGGGTAGCGGTTCTTCACAATAACCTTATTTAGTTATCTATAGTCAATACATATCTGCATTGTACCGTCATTTTTCTATACAAAAAAATGTGGGCACCCTAAGATAATATATTACGCTAATTGAAACCCTTACCAAAGAGATCATGATGCTTAAGACTGAGCTCCTTGAGCTCTGCGCAGGCCATCTGATAAGGCTGAATAGAAATAGGATGAGTACCCAGCTCAAGGTCAATAAAGGAAAATTAATATTACTCTCTTGGGGTTGCCAGGTAGGTCAGTAGGAAACAAATCAACAACTTCATTAACAATAGGAATCGACTACACTAAAGGGACCTTTGTACTCACATGATCCTTAGATGTTGCTCATGTTATCTCCTGCTCTGCGAGTATAAAAGAAATCATCTGTGAATACTATTACGAACAAATCAAGATATGGCTTGAATACCCGCGTCATCAAGTCCATAAAGGTAGTAGGGAAATCAGTCAACACAAAAGATAATACCAGGAACTCATAGTGGCCATAATATGTCCTAAATGCGGTCTTAAGGATGTCCGCTGCCCTAGTTCTTAGTTGATGGAAACTTGATCTTAAATCAATCTTCAAAAACACTGTAGCACACTAAAGCTGGTTAAAAATATCGTCAATATGAGGCACGGGGTAGCGGTTCTTCACAATAACCTTATTTAGTTATCTATAGTCAATACATATCTGCATTGTACCGTCATTTTTCTATACAAAAAAATGTGGGCACCCTAAGATAATATATTACGCGAATCATGATGCAAAAGAGAATCGTACCTCAATGATGCCAGGTTATCTGATGACTCTTTGACGCATGCCCTGCTAGTTACTCGCCTCTAAGCCCGAATAAAATAGATAATCTGCTATACAAGAGCCCTGAAACACTACCGGAGGAATTGAAGGCATAACGAAGGTAACAGTCTCAGAAAAGCAATCTAAGACCGTCGGTAAGGGGTTAACAAATCCTTGCCCAAAATCATATCAAAGTCCAGCATATCAAGCAATATAAGGTCAGCTCATTCAGTGCCCTATATAGTCAACAAACAAGATCGAAATACCTGATCCACTACCAAAGACTCACCCACGAGGGTCAACATATCAAACGACAATGTCAAAGGCTCAAAACTCAACTCTAATAGGAAGCATAATCTACAAATCAAATGAAAAGGTAGAGCTAGGATCAAGTATCGAGGTGGGAAGATGGCAAAAGAGAATCGTACCTAATCATATTATCTGATGACTCAGCTTACGTTGGATCTGCATACAAGTGCGCATATCTGCCTCTACCTTGGGACTACAACCTGATATACCTCCTCGTGGACCACCATAACGATCCTAACACTAGACTCTGCCTCTAACTAGAGGTGCAACTAGCAGAGCTGGTAGAGCTACCTTTGGGGCTGGAGCAATCCACTTATGCAATGGGAAATGTATAGACCAATGATCAATATTCCTAAAGCCCTATAAACGTTGTGAAAATTAGCCCACAAAGTTACACCATGGCCTAAATCACTTGAGTGGGACCCATCTCAACTCTTACTTGAGTTGGCATCACCCTGACTAAAATGGTCACTCCCTAAAGCGTGTAGTGAGACCTAAACAAACCTCTTGAACTGACCATACTAAAAGTGTTGTCGGGGCCTATCATAGAAGTTTGTAGACCTAGAACAGGACCCATTGTAGCTACTCTCATGCCGTGGCTCTCTGGTCACAGCCCCCATGGCCCTCACAATAGAGCTACTCAATAGTGCAGGCATGGTTAACTACATCAAGAAAAAAATGGCCTAAAAGCAATAACATAGGTCTCATTCTATAACTGAAGTCTCAAACCCATAGCGAAGCACCAAACTCTCTCTTCCTTAGTAGGTTAGATTATAGTAGCATGAAGGGAGAGCTAATGAAACCTTACCTCATAGAAAGATACACTCATGGAGCCCTGTACCAACCTGGAAAATTGATCCTGAAGTTGGTGTCTAATGCTAGAGGGGAAATCGTAGCAAAGAAGGTATCAGAAAACTCTGACCAAGTTACCAGAGGATAGATAGTTAGTTTGGTCTCAAGGTAAGAACGCCACCACTGTCTGGCCGGCCCGTCAATCTGATAAGATGTGAAGTTGGCTCCAGTCGAGTCAACCAAAAGGGTCAATCGCTCACGAAAAGTAATGAGAAAATTGTAGTCATCCTCTCCAATAGACCGAGGAAACCTCGGTGGTGGAAGTCTTAGTTACATTCTGAGCATCTTTTACTCCTCTATGGGTATAGTTGTAGCCACAATCATGTGCTGGGCACCCCCTAGTGGTGCCTAAACATAAAGTGCCTCTCCTACTAGTTGACACTGCGAGGCTGGTTTAGGTGCAGCTACAACTAGGGCCTGATGCATGCCTCTAAGCATGGTCAATAGCTAAGTGATGGATTCCTGTAGATTGGGAGCCATTGTTGGTTTGGGTGGTGGCTAGAATAGCCCTAGCCCCATAGACTAAAGAGGAACATAAGCTGCTCGAGGATATGCTGTAGGATCTAGTTTCGTCCCACTATCTAGGGCTGGTACTGCAACCCAGGCTTGTTGGGGAGGTTGATTACTACCCCTAGTTGCCTCCATAGGTTGTATGATCCATCCTGTGAAAGAATGAAAAAAGTAAGATTCCATGAAACTAATAACATACACTGCACAAAAGTAATACAAAAAAAAATATTCCTAATGACATCATGTAGCCTCCCAAAGATAGTAAACATATGGAACCTCACCGAACCATGGGTCTCTACTAGGTATTGGCTTAGTACAAGTTAGACCGGTGTACTAGAGGATCTGATAGCAACTTGTCACAACAAAATTTCTCAGGTCATGATGGCACCTACTATTACTTATAAGTAGATAAGCCAATCATTAACCCATAACAACAAGTAATGAATATACGGGTAGAAATAAAAGTGAAAGAAAATCTCAATAATAGAAACAAAATAATAGATGGAAACAGACAAAAAGATATATACAAAAATGCCTCCTAGAACCTAGAAGTCACAAGCACAGAGTTATCTAAAAAAGGTACAAGTCCCAATAATGGACTCAAAATACAAAGCTTTTTTCAAAATGCAAATGACTAGCTATCAAAATATAGATAGAGGCCATCAAGTCCAGGATGCTGAGTGCTCACCCTCCCCTTTGAACTGAAGCTGCAATGGGCTCAAATGATCAATAATGGTAGCTAGTGCTAGGACATGCATCGCCAAATAGATGTAGAGTGTAGCATGAGTACATAAACAATAGGTACTCAGAAGGCATCATAGATTGCTTGAGTAGGAAAAGTAAAAGCAATATGAAATAATAGAATCTAGACACAATGGAGGTCAAAGTGGAATTTAAATAAATGCACACAAGTCAACTAGGATAGAAAAAACTAAGTACAACTAACTAAACCAAACTAGACTCTATAAGCCTAATTAGTATACTAGCGCACAAATTTAAGTAAACACCCGAACAAAACCCATAAGAACGAAGGGTACAAAAAATAGCTAAATCTACTAAGAGCAAGTCATGGTGACTCCTGAGCCGGACAACATGTAGCTGAAACCTCGAACCCCAAATAACCTCCAAGTAACCAACAAGAGCTGCTAAAACCTAAGGAGTGTAAGGCCCATACCTCGAACCACGTATCATCTCCAAAGGGGCAATAGGATGTAGCAGAGTGTATGATCTCTATAGGGGTTAGGAGCGGTATTACAAGACCTTGAATATGTGACTATAATGGTTACCGAAGGATCTCTTATCAACTCATCATCACAAAACCACTGTGAAATGCCACCCACTCTCAAATAATTGACAAAATCCTTAAATATCGAACCAACTCTTGTCCCAAGTCACCAAGTGAAGCCTAGGATCCCAAACGTAGCTCACGGGATGATATAAAGAGGTAGAGTGGATAGAAGGTCGTCAATGTTGAGTCAACGCCTAGTCTAAGGCTCACTCTATCTGACTCAAGTCTACTACTTCAGTCTACAATGGTCTAAACCATCCAACATGACATAGCAACAGAAATAAGGCCAAAAGGCTCCAAATATCTCAACTCTAAGGAAATCCTAGTCTAAACCTAGATTATGGCCAAACATGCCTCTAAGTCAAAAATATCGAAATACACCTAAAACTAGGTTTCACCCCCAATTCACACAAATCAACAAAATTTCACAAATTCAAGCTGAATCTAAGGAATGGGAAGCCATAGCCTACCTTTAGGCTGAACACGCACGCTCCAAATCACATCTCTAGGGCTTTTACTTTCTGTACAACCTCTAAATGATACCATGCTATCAAATATATCATCACAACCTTATAACAATCATCAAGATACTAAAATCACATAAAATGGAGAAAAATAAAAATTGGAGTCAAAATAGGATCATGGGACCCGCATCGAAAATTTTAGAAATGACTCCATCAAAAGGTCTAATTCAATTCCCTGAACTTGTGTTGCAAAAAGGAACACAATTCGGGCTTTGAATGGGGAGAATCCACAACGTGCACTTTTCACCCATTAAAGAACAAAATGGATGGTAAAGCAGTCCACAAAAAACGACATTTACCTCAAACAAAGAGTCTTAAAAACTTCAGTATCACATATCAACAAAGCCCCAAGATCAGCAAAAACACAGGACTTTGAATCACAAAACTTGGAGTATCCTAGCTCTCACAATCACATTATTACGTTGAGAAAGGAAGCTGATTGTGTCTAATGTCTTTATGACTGAGAAGATGCCGCAAATGTAGCCACAAATGCCGCAAAAGCGACTGGTCACAAAGGATGGGCCTCACTAAGGAGAGACCCTGGACACAAAGGAGGAGGTCACATAACCGATTCCAGGGTCACTTAAGTGATGGGTCTAGGTTTGCCAAGCTCGCAAAAGCGGAACCTTGGCCGCTAAAGTGATGCTCGCTTATCTGAGCCAAGGCTGCTGAAGCGATGTTTTCTTAAGCGAGACCTAGACCGCAAAAATTGTGACAGCAACATCAGGCACCATAAAATTCATCTAAGTCCCCTGGGCTTAGCTAGAATACTCTAGATTTGTTCGCAACCTCGTGCACACAAGCAGAATAAGCAACCCAATGAAATTCAACATTCCAAACTGAAAGGAGAAGTCAAAACATCAAACTGAGGTCATCTTGATAAAAAGTGGGTCCAAGATCTAAACTCTATTTTATACCAAAATCCATAAGGGGGCTTAGAATTAGCACGGAAGCCTCGTGATCCAATTAAATGGTCGTTATAGACAAAACTCAAAATTCCAGAGCTAATCGAGCTGACAAAATTCTCATTTGGGTACGTTTATCAAGAATGTTGACCAAGGTCAAACTTAGGCCAAAGCAAAAAAGGTAGAATGCCTAATGGTATAGACTCACACTGAAAACCGCAGTACTTGAACCCACCATGCCACTAGACTAAAATGACTATTCGGAGATGATGTAACCGTTAGAGCTCTATTATGAGGCTGTCTTGCAGAACTGTTGATCAAAATCAACCGTTCAAGTGAAATCTTTAAAACACCGAACATCACATATAAACTAAATGAACAACTAGGTGACCGAACTATCAGTGTCAGCAAGTCATAAATGGCTTGAGGTCCTCTAGAAAGACTATAAACAATGAAATGAAGGCATTAACACAAAAAAGACTTAGAGGGTCATTACAAACTAAGCACTAGCTTTAGTAGATATAGACTATCTCAAACTCAAGCCCTTAGATGATTATTAAATTAGATTTAAACTATTTTTAGCATAATCCTTTGTTGAAAACCTCAAATACTCAATATTATTGAAGTCTTACCCAATTTCACTTTCCACTTTCAGTAAATAAAAAAAAAGTAAAGAGTTCATTTAATCTTTGCATCCATTAATTTTTAGATTAGAACATGACGAAATGAATAGATCCACACATAAATAAAATTCTAATAACAATTAATCACTACCTAATCAAATCTAAAAACCCGTCATGCACACATACTGTCACGATCCAAAATCACAAGTCGTGATGGCACCTATGTTCCTAACCAATAGGTAAGCAAACCCAATAGATTTACCACTTCAAATTAATAATCAAAGTTGAAAGATAAGTGATAAGAAAAAGCCTAAATACTAACTCTTTCATAAGTATAAAATGCGGAAAAAGACAACATACCACCCAAGATTTGGTGTCATAAGTGCAAGAGTTTCTACAAATGATACAAGTCCAAAGCTAAAATGACTTGTCTAAACATAAGAAATACATTGTCTGTATACAGAGACAACATAATAAATAACAATTAAATGAAGACGTGGGCAACAGAATAGCCAAGCAACTCCCTGCAATGTCAAGTTAGTCCAAACTCAAATTGAAAAGCTTCATGAGGTGTACTCGTACTCGTAATCTAATCAGCACCATAAAAGAGTACAACAAGTTTAATATGATTATGAAACCACATTTACCCAGTATGAAAAATGTCACGACCCAGGGTAGCCCCTAGATGTAACACGGCGTACAAGACCCCGAGAGGCCTTATACAAGCCCTTAGCATACATAACATACAAGATATAGAGAAATAAGAGTTCAAGGAGCATTTTATATCAAAGTTTTACTCAAAACAAAGGAAGTCTACAACTCATGTCTCAAAGCCTTCTAATATCATAGAATATGAATAAAAGTGATAAGTACGCAGCCCAATACAATATCCAACACTGAAAAGAAATGACGTGCAAATAAGAACAACTAGGCTATGTCCTCAGATGGATGAGGACTCACCAAGTCTTCTATCAACTCTATGATCAAGCTCTAGCCACGAGTGGAAGGTGAATCCCCACGTCCTACATAATGAAGTTAATGTAGGCAAGAGTATGCGTTAGCACAATTAAGTACTAAGTATGATAGCAATGCACATAAACAAATAAATCATGCTAGACAGAGACATAATCATGACATGCAATGGCCAAGCTAAAAACATGAGAAACATGAAACATAAAGCATATATCAAGGCCAAAGCAAGCTAAATCATCTTTCCTTCTTTTCTTTACTTCATCGTGAGAACACTTGTTCATTAACTTGTGGGGAAAAGCCTTTACCGACATGTAAGACCATGTGAGCTATCAACATGGAATCCGGTGTCTACCCCACACCGAAAAGGGGTGTCCTACTTGCCAAGATAAGAGCATGAACTTCTTAGCTTAGGTGGATACACTAGCTAATGTCTACTTAAAGACAACATCCTATGATGGCAACATAGTTTATGGGATAGAGATTTCTTTAGGAGGCTCGGCCTCAACTAATGGGAGAGCTCCATCTAGAAAACCCGGCCTCTACTAACGGGAGAGCTTTCACTAGAAGACTCGGTCTCTACTAACGGAAGGTCTTCCATCCCAATATCCACTCGGTTTGAAGCATAATTCCCATGGATTAGTCATCAACATATTTATATCATTAAACATGAAAAGGTACAACTAGGGTTACCAATTCAAGCAAGAATCATGCTTATAGATATTCATCTTTCATGGACCTTGTCCAAGGTTACATCATTAGAATAGCTCCTTAAGAACATGGGTAATCGCCTCTTTATTCTTCTTTTATCATAGTGGGAGAATTACGTGAGAAAACCTTTCACTACTTAACCATAGCATCATCATATCATAAATTTGATACTTTACTCTCAAAGAACCCTTAATTCATCATGCTCATATTTCATAGTTCATAGAGTTCATATGAGTTCATGCAAGTTCAACTCATATCATGCAATTCAATGCAAGCTTATGCTTAGAAAGCCATAATTAAAACAATTTACCCATACTTGAAGGAACTCAGATAATAGAGGAAAATCATGCTTTTGACTTGATCATGCTAAATTCATAAGATTATCCTCAATTCATTCATAATTCATGCTTGATTTCATAGAGAATTCATAAACTTCATCAAATCATAACTCAACCCAACAATCAAAGCATAAATTATCAAATTGGGGAGAATTAGCTTGGGATCATGGGGGTTCATGCAATCTATACATCAAATCATGTAATTCATGCACTAAGTTACTTTATCACGCTAAATCGTGCATTAGGAATCATAAAATCAACAATTGAAATCATAATTGAAGAACCCACAATGATTGATCAAACCCTAATTCCATTGGGTTAGAGTAAACCTTTGAAAATCATGAAGAAGAGAATGGGCCCATTGGAGGAAAAGACTCCTAATGGTGAACACTATCATACCTCAAAGCAATCCACAAGAAATTGGAGAAGATTGAAGGTCTTCAATGGAGGATTCAAGCTCCTTTTTCTTCCTTGAGAGTTGAGAGAGTTTCTTTTTAGAGAGAGAAATATTTGAGAGAGGAGAGTTTTGGAATGAATTAGAATGAAAGGAATTAGGCTTAGAAAGTATTTATAGGTCTTAGATTAAGGGTATAACCGTCTTAGCTTAAAAGGTAAACATTTTGGGAAAAGATCAAAAAGCCCTTAATTAAATACTATCGGGGCCAATTGACGGACATGATCTACGGTCCGTACATCCATTGACGGACCGTCCTGTTGAACTGTCAAAAGATTCAGAGAGTTGGTATTTGGGGACCCTGCAACGACGACCTCAATTTACTGTTGGTAGGTCCATCTACGGACCGTCACTACAACAGTAGATCACGACCTTAGTTTAAGGAGTTGGATAAGTCTAGGGTCATCTACGGTTACATTCTACAGACCGTTGTTCGACTCACGAACCGTCCTGCTACCCGTAGGTCAAAGTTCAGAACTTGGAAATCCTAAAATTTCACAGCGCCATTGACGATTCCCACCTACGACCCGTCTATCCATCTACGGCCCGTAGGTGGCCTCCGTAGGTCACTGTCTTCAGGTGAGTTCTGCATTTTCAAATTCCTGTGAAGCTTGGGGTGTTACAATATCTCCCCCTTGGGAACATTCGTCCTCGAATGAGATTCAAGACATCTTGAGAAGGGTAATAGACACGGACTAACAATCCAACCTAGCATAAATCACATCAATGCACATATCCGAGGAGGAAACATCAATTCCAAGCTAAGCATGTTTAACACATCATATCATGAAGTCTTTATGCAACTCATACAAATGCACATAATCTTGTAAGACTCATCATGAACATACATAGTCAAGGAATCATGGAAATCAACTATGACACATGAGACACAAGAATGAACCATGAGGATCAAGATACCTCAAGATAGAGTAGGATCGAAAGAAAAGAGAGGAGGATATCGGGACATCATATTGGCCTCGGCCTCCCAAGTAGCACCCTCAACCAATTGATTCCTCCATAGAGCTTTCACGGAAGCAACTTCCTTATTCCTTAACTTCCGGACTTGCTGGTCAAAAATCTCAACCGGAACCTCTTCATAAGAAAGACTATTCTTTATGCCAAGATTCTCTAATGGCACTATAGAAGTTGGATCACCAACACACTTCTTCAATAATGAGACATGGAAAACCGGATGCACTGATGCCAAATCTTTAGGCAACTCAAGCTCATAAGCAACCTTACCTACACGTCTCAAAATCTGATATGGGCCTACATAACGGGGACTAAGCTTCCCTTTCTTTCCAAATCTCATTACGCCCTTCATGGGTGAGATTTTCAAGTAAACCCAATCATCCACATCAAATTCTAATTCTTTTCTTCTAACATCAGCAAAGGACTTTTGTCGACTTTGAGCCGTTTTCAACCTCTCCCTAATAAGTCAAACTTTCTCCATAGCCTCATGCACCAACTCCGGGCCTATCAAAGGAACTTCACCAACTTCAAACCAACTTATAAGAGATCTACACCTACTACCATAGAGAGCCTCAAATGGAGCCATACAAATACTAGAATGGTAGCTATTATTATAAGCAAACACAATTAAAGGCAAGTGATCATCCCAAGTACCCTTGAAATCGATTACACAAGCTCTCAACACATCTTCCAAAGTTTGAATAGTACACTCCGCTTGCCCATCGATTTGGGGATGAAAGGCCGTACTAAGCTTAACACGAGTACCAAGACCTTTTTGGAACGACTTCCAAAATTGAGAAGTAAATTTTGCACCACGATAGGAGATAATGGATAAAGGCACTTCATGCAGCCTAACCATCTCCCTCAAACCTTTTTGGAAGCGATAATCAAAATTGAGAAGTAAATTGTGCACCACGATCGGAGATAATGGATAAAGGCACTTCATGCAGCCTAACCATCTCCCTCAAATACAACTTAGCATAATCCTCCGCCGAATAAGAAGTCTTGGCGGGAATGAAATGGGCTGACTTTGTCATTCTATCTACAACAACCCAAATCGAATCATATTGTCACCTCGTGCGAGGCAAACCCACAGTAAAATCCATATTCACATCTTTCCACTTCCAAGTAGGAATACTAATATCTTGGGTCAAACCTCCCGGCCTTTAATGCTCAACTTTCACTTGTTGACAATTAGGACACTTAGCCACAAATTCTGCAATATCTTTCTTCATTCCGTTCCACGAATAAATTTCCCGCAAATCACGGTAAATTTTGGTAGCTCCTGGGTGTACGGAATATCAAGAACTATGGGCTTCCGATAAAATTTGCTCTCTTAAGCCCTCCACATTGGGAACACACAAACGCCCTTGATATCAAAGCACACCATCTCCACCTTGGGAGAAAACCTCTATAGACTTCTTGAGTACCGCTTCCTTTAGATGAACCAAGTTAGGATCAAGACCTTGCTTAGCTTTCACATCATGCACAAAAGAGGATTCATAACCCTTGTGAACCGTAACACCAACCTTAGTAGAATCAACCAATCTAACACCCAATCGAGCCAATCTATGGACATCGCGAACCAACTCTTTCCTATCATCCTCAACATGAGCAACACTACCCATAGATAATCGACTAAGAGCATCTGCCACCATGTTAGCCTTACCGAGGTGATAGATAACACTCATATCATAGTCTTTTAACAACTCGAGCCACCTTCTTTGGCGGAGATTCAAATCTTTCTATTTAAACACATATTGCATATTCTTATGGTCGGTGAAGACATCTACGTGTACCCCATACAAATAATGTCGCCATATTTTCAAGGCAAACACAACTGCCGCTAATTCCAAGTCATGAGTAGGATAGTTCTTTTCGTGCACCTTAAGTTGTTTTGAAGCATAAGCAGTGACTTTCCATTTTGCATAAGAACACATCCTAGCCCAATTATCGAGGCATCACAATAAACTACAAAACCATCCGATCCTTTCGGTAGAGTCAATATCGGAGCCGAAGTAAGTCGATCCTTCAATTCTTGAAAACTCTTCTCACATGCCTCAGACCATGCAAATTTAACCTTCTTTTGAGTCAAAGCTGTCAACGGAGAAGCAATGGATGAAAACACTTCAACAAACCTCCTATAATAACCCCCTATGCCAAGAAACTACGGATATCCAAAGGTGATAAAGGTCTGGGCCAATTCTTAACCGCTTCCGTCTTCTTAGGATCTACCTCAATGCCCTAAGCGGAAACAATATGACAAAGAAAACCACGAACCTTAACCAAAACTCACATTTACTAAACTTTGCAAAGAGTTGTTGGTCCTTGAGGACTTGCAACACAATCCTCAAATGATTAACATGTTCACCCTCATTCTTTGAGTAGATCAAAATGTCGTCAATAAACACAATCACAAACATGTCAAGGTATTGCTTAAACACTCTATTCATCAAATCCATGAATGCCGCTGGAGCATTTGTCAACCCAAACGACATTACCAAGAAATCGTAGTGGCCATACCTAGTCTGAAAAGTCGTTTTCGGAATATCATCTTCTTTCACCCTTAATTGGTGATAGCCCGAACGAAGGTCGATCTTAGAGAAATAACTAGCCCCTTGAAGTTGATCAAACAAGTCATCTATCCTTGGTAGAGGATACTTATTCTTAATGGTAACCTTGTTCAATTGGCGATAGTCGATACACATACGGAGTGAACCATCTTTCTTCCTTACAAACAAGACCGGAGCACCCCATGGAAAAATACTTGGCCGGATGAAACCCTTATCCAACAAGTCTTTCAACTGCTCTTTTAGTTCCTTAAGTTCCGCTGGAGCCATTCTATAAGGAGGAATCGAAATAGGTTGCGTATCTGGGAGAAGGTTGATACCAAAGTCTATTTCCCTTTCGGGAGGAATACCGGGCAAGTCATTGGGAAACACTTTCGAAAACTCATTAACAACGGGGACCGACTCAAGAGTAGGGGTCTCAGAATCTATATTCCTCACATTAACAAGATGGTTAATGCAACCCATTGAGATCATCTTTCTAGCCTTTAGATAAGAAACAAATTGACCTCAAAACATAGAATTTCCTCCCTTCCACTCTAGGATAGGCTCATTTGGAAATTAAAACTTGACCATTCGGGTCCTACAATCAATAGTGGCATAACAAGCATGCAACCAATCCATCCAAAAAATAACATCAAAATCTAGCATATCAAGCTCTACAAGATCAACAAGAGTGACTCTATGGGATAAGGAGATGGGAGAATCTCTAGAAACTCTCTTAGCCATGATAGATTCTCCAATCGGAGTAGAGACACGAAAAGGATCTAGCAACTTATCTGGAACAACATCAAATCTAACAGCCACATATGGTGTCACAAAAGACAACGTAGCACCGGGATCAAGCAAAGCATAAACATCAAAATGGAAAACTCTTAACATACCGGTAACCACATCGGGAGAGCTCTCTTGCTCATGACGAGCCTGAAGTGCATAAAATTGGTTTTGCTTCTGAGCATTCGAACCCAATCCTCTAGGTGGAGCTTGCTTATTCTCTCTTCCCTTGGCCATGAGAGATGGACAATCCCTCATCATGTGACCACTCTTTCCACAATTATAACAACCATCTGTACCGGCTAGACATCTACCTTCTTGCTTTTTCCTAGACTTGGCACAAGGAGCCAATAAAGAACCACCACTATTCCCTCCTTGAGACTTGGGGTTAGACACCCTATCATTGTTGGACTTTGGAGGTGCATTGGATGAGCCTTGGTTAGAGAACCTTGGTCAAAATCTAGGACGACCATGTCCATCGGACCTTGCATGCGAAGAGTTACCATCTCCGGTCCTAGCCCTCTCAGTTCCTTAGACCTTTCCTTAAGCTTTTCTTCTTCAATTTGTTCGGCATAAACCATGAGGTGAGAAATATCCATGTCATGCACAAGCATGGCGGTGTGGCACTCTTTCACCAACATATCAGACACTCCCAACACAAATTTGCTCATTCTTGCCCTTGGGTCGGCAACAATGGACGGAGCATATCTAGCCAATTGTGTGAACTTCAATGCATACTCTTTCACACTCATATTTCCTTGTCGAAGGTTGATAAACTCGAGCACCTTAGCCTCTCTCTTCTCAAGAGGGAAGAACCTATCAAGGAAAGCAACCTTGAATTTCTCCCAATCAAGAGGACCCTCATTAACTGCCCTCTCACTCTTCCATTGATTGAACCAAATTTGGGCAACACCCTTGAGTTGATAAGCGGCCAACTCCACCTTTTCTTCCGGCGTCACACCCATGATCATCAAAACCTTGTACACTTCATCAATGAATTCTTGAGGATCTTCCTCAACCTTAGAGCCATGGATTTCGGAGGATTCATCGTCGTAAAGTCCCGCACTCTTGATGCCGCCTTACCCACATTTGGGTTCACGGGAGCCACCACCTCTCTATTGGCTTGAGTTATCACGGCTTGAGCCAACACTTGGAAAGGAGCCCTAAACTCTACATTAGTCACCTTTTCCTCTAAAGGGTCGGCCGGAACTTGGGGAGCTTGAGGAGGAGCTTCTTGTTCCACATTCTCTCCAATGTTTCTTCTAGCGTAAGCTCTTCGGGTTGCCATATCCTGAAACGCGTAGGATAGGGATTAGGAGAGATACATATAGAGTTAAACTCTATGGCACGACTTAAGAGTAATGAAAGAAGTGGAATTTCTTAAACGTCTTATAGCCTCACATTCATAAATGTGGTGCGCTTCACACTCATGAACAAGACTCTACTTGACGCGGCTTATGAGAAATCCTAGGATCTTTCTAAGACCTTGCACTCTGAATACCAAGTTTATCATAACCCAAGGTAGCCCCTAGATGTAAAATGGCGTATAGGACCCCGAGAGGCCTCATACAAGCCCTTAGCATACATAACATACAAGATATAGAGAAAAAAGAGTTCAAGGAGAATTTTATATAAAAGCTTAACTCAAAATAGCGGAGTCTACAACTCATGTCTCAAAGCCTTCTAATATCATAGAATACAAAAAAAAGTTATAGGGACGCAGCCCAATACAATATCCAACACTGAAAAAGAAATGACGTGCAAATAAGAAAAACTAGGCTATGTTCTCGAATGGATGAGGACTCACCAAGTCTTCTATCAACTCTATGATCAAGCTCTAGCCACGAGTAGAAGGTGAATCGCCACGTCCTACACCAATGAAGTTAATGTAGGCAAGAGTATGCGTTAGCAATATTAAGTACTAAGTATGATAGCAATGCACATAAAAACCATAAATCATGCTAGAGAGAGACATAATCATGACATGCAATGGCCAAGCTAAAAACATGATAAACATGAGAAACATGAAACATAAAGAATATATCAAGGCCAAAGCAAGCAAAATCATCTTTCCTTCTTTTCTTTACTTCATCGTGAGAACACTTGTTCATTAACTTATGGGGAAAAGCCTTAACCGACATGTAAGACCATGTGAGCTATCAGCACGAAATTCGATATCTACCCTACACCGAAAAGGGGTGTCCTACTTGCAAAGATAACAGCATGAACTTCTTAGCTTAGGATGATCCACTAGCTAATGTCTACTTAAAGACAACATCCTATGGTGGCAACATAGTTTATGGGATAGATATTGCTTTAGGAGACTCGGCCTCAACTAACGGGAGAGCTCCATCTAGAAAACCCGGCCTCTACTAACGGGAGAGCTTTCACTAGAAGACCCAGCCTCTACTAACGGGAGGGCTTCCATCTCAATATCCACTCGGTGCTAAGCATAATTCCCACAGATTAG
Organism: Solanum appendiculatum; assembly: GCA_018342035.1. NCBI lineage: Eukaryota > Viridiplantae > Streptophyta > Magnoliopsida > Solanales > Solanaceae > Solanum > Solanum appendiculatum. The sequence goes on along the minus strand of JAGDQO010001048.1, from coordinate 118,969 downwards.
TCATTAACATATTTATTTCATCAAACATGCAAAGGTACAACTAGGGTTACCAATTCAAGCTAAAATCATGCTTATAGATATTCATCTTTCATGGACCTTTTCCAAGCTTACATCTTTAGAATAGTTCCTTAAGAACATGGGTAATCGCCTCTTTGTTCTTCTTTTATCATAGTGGGAGAATTACGTGAGAAAACCTTTCACTACTCAACCATAGCATCATCATATCATAACTTTGGTACTTTACTCTCAAAGCACCCTTAATTCATCATGCTCATATTTCATAGTTCATAGAGTTCATGCAAGTTCAACTCATATCATGCAATTCAATGCTTAGAAAGCCATAATTAAAACAATTTACCCATACTTGAAGGAACTCAGATAATAGAGGAAAATCATGCTTTTGACTTGATCATGCTAAATTCATAAGATTATCCTCAATTCATTCATAATTCATGCATGATTTCATAGAGAATTCATAAACTTCATCAAATCATAACTCAACCAAACAATCAAAGCATAGATTATCAAATTGGGGAGAATTAGCTTGGGATCATGGGGGTTCATGCAATCTTTACATTAAATCATGTAATTCACGCTAATTGATGCACTAAGTTACTTTATCACGCTAAATCGTGAACTAGGAATCATAAAATCAACAATTGAAATCCCAATTGAAGAACGCACAATGATTGATCAAACCCTAATTCCATTGGGTTAGAGTAAACCTTTGAAAATCATGAAGAAGAGGAAGGGCCCATTGGAGGAAAAGACTCCTAATGGTGAACACTATCATACCTCAAAGCAATCCATAAGTAATTGGAGAAGATTAAAGGTCTTCAATGGAGGATTCAAGCTCCTTCTTCTTCCTTGAGAGTTCAGAGAGTTTCGTTTTAGAGAGAGGAGAGTTTTGGAATGAATTAGAATAAAAGGAATTAGGATTAGAAAGTATTTATAGGTCTTAGATTAAGGGTATAACCGACTTAGCTTAATAGGTAAACATTTAGGGAAAAGACCAAAAAGCCCTTAATTAAAAATGTCGGGGCCAATCGACGGACAGCATCTACGATCCGTACATCCATTGACGGACCGTCCTATTGATCCATCAAAAGATTCAGAGAGTTTGTATCTGGGGACCCTACAACGACTGCCTCGATTTATGGTTGGTAGGTCCATCTATGGACCGTACACCACAACCGTAGATCACGGCCTAAGTTGAAGAGTTGGCTAAGTCTGGGGTCATCTATGGTTACTTTCTATGGACCGTCGTTCGACTCTCGAACCGTCCTACTACCCGTGGGTCAAAATTCAGAACTTGGAAATCCTGAAATTTCACAGCGCCATTGATGGTTCCCACCTACGGCCCATCTATCCATCTACGGCCCGTAGATGGCCTCCTTAGGTCACTGTCTTTCGGTTAGTTCTACATTTTCAAATCCCTTGGAAGCTTGGGGTGTTACAAAAAATTAGTAACAGGAGTTTATAAGAAAATCATCCTTTACTTTTACAAGTTTGTATTTTACTGATTAGTTAAGTTTCATCAAATAGGTATAATCAAATGTCATGTAATGTCCAACCGCTAATGAAGCACATAATTAACACAAGATTGAAGGATTTAATGAGATGCAATACAATGAAACACCATGAAATGATATTCCTAAAATTCCAACTACTCTCTTAACCATATATATACGATACTTCTGTGAAATACATCGAGAGTTTGTGACCCATGGAGGACTCGCAAGGTCCATATACTGACACTGACAATCTCCACGTGTCTGTGTGGATGCTCTCAACACAATATCATAAAATCAAACAATCTCCAGCACGGACGATCTGGACGTGCCCAACATATAATAAAAAATTAATCTCAACACATACGATCTCCACGTGTCAGACCTTTACTCATACTTAATCTCATGACAATATAATATCAATAAAAGGAGATGATGATGCATCTCAATCAATCAAATGTTGGTACAACATATAATCACCTCAACTACCAAAATTACACGTGTTCAATAAAGAGACACAATCACACTAAAGAAATCATGTCAATAATACATCATCTAATGTCCATATGCTTTGGCATTCTCGGATTTCAATTCATCATTCTATATTAATAAAATATCCCTTCACAACACTAGTAGTTGTACCGATGTCCGTTACACCATTGGTACAAAACCTACATATTTTGCCCTTACCCATTATCTATTCCATTTCTTATCTTTAATTAAAAAAATGTCCTTCTATAAAGTCTAAAAGTCTTAACATGCCTTTAATACCGAACACGTGTCACAAATCCTCAAGATTTTAACTTTTCTTTTCGTAAAACATCAAAATATTCCCAATATATCTAATATACATTATTCGTAAGCAAACGAGTCCATAGACACCCACATTACTTTATGTCTAGCCTAGACAAAAAAACTCATCAAAATCTATAATTAAGTTCCTAAATTTCAAACCTAGGGTTAAGTCTCAATTCCTCCAACTATCATAAAAATAATGGTATTCGAGTAATATCATACTCCTTATATTTAATTACCTATACCAATATATCGAATGTTTAATCATATTGTGATAACCATTGATAATGCTCAAATTACTCTAAAAATGATTAGAAGAGTAAGTGGTCGCTAGCAATAAAAATGCATAAGTAAGAGTCAGGGTCGAATCCCACAAGTTGTTAATTTTTAGTGCATGGAATTCAATTAGAAAATTAAGAAAGAAAACCGATTTATTTTATCAATTAGATCAAGTGGGTGGATTATTCCACCAAATTTAGAAAAAAGGGTTTAGTATCAAGTATCACATTAAACTAAAATTACGGATTCAAGAAAGTAAGAGACGATCTAAGGGTGTGGGGATTACTATCAATATTAAATAGGGGTACTTGTGCTTGCTCAACAGTACTAATCAATCATGGATAATCTAGGTAATCTTCAGTGATACTAATCTTCTTTCGTTCTCAAAGCACCATATCACAGAATATCCTTTCGGTCTCATCTATGTGAATCACAAATCAACCCAATACCTTAATAGAATCTCTCTTTCGAGATAATTTGGCAACTAGAATTGAACAAAAACTTCTCTTTCGAGCAAACAATAAAAAACAAACGTAAACTACAGGCATTATACTAATTACCCATTTCAATTGATCTATTTCGAGCATCAATCGAAGATCTAGACTAGGATTACGCTTGCAACCTTAACCCATGAATTAAGCCCATGCTAAGGTGCTGAAATCCATAAATGTACAGTAGTAAAATAGAGCAAAACACAAGACCCACTACATTAAATCAACACCCAACCCCATAATTGCACCCCTAGAATTTGGTTTTTAGCCAAGCATCATAAAAGGAAAAGACAGTATATCCATTATGTTTTCAGCCATTTTAGATGTGAAATTAAGCAATAATATTCAACACCCAATTTGATTTGGACCTTCCAATGTCAATTACCAGATTGTTCAAAAACCTCAATAACGAAGAATGTTTCTCAAAGGGTAAAAAGTCTAATTCATGTAAAGTTTCTCAAAACTGATTCTAGAAAATTCTCATACCAAAAACTTATACATTTTCTCTCTCCATCGGACTATTTATAGTTTCCCCAAAATTAGCCCAAAATTCTATGTTTGCCCTGTTCGGTGACATTAGTCGAGCTCGATTTTCGTATTTGGTGAATCGCTGATTGACTTTTAGCTCGCCCTTCTTTTGCTTTTTGCTTCAGGTGTTTGAACCTTAGTGGGTGAACTCGATCAAGTCAGCCTTTCACATTCGGCAGATCGCCGATTACCACCTTGTTCACCTTTTTAGATTTTATTTATACTTAAGAGTCTGTCACCTCCAGTGATGGACTTCTAGTTCGCCCATTCAACGTAGGTGAATCACCTTTTTTTACTTTAGTTCGCCTACCTTCCTTGAAAATATGTAACACCCCAAGTTTTCTAAGAAAGGAAAGAGCAGAATTTTGAACTGTTACCAGTGACCTACGGAGGCCACCTACGGACCGTAGGAAGATTGATGGGCTGTAGGTGGGGAACCGTCGATGGCACTGTGTACTTCAGGGTTTCCAAGTTTTTGAATCTCGACCTACGGAGTAGCAGGACAGGTTGTCGTTCATTTGACGGGCCGTAGATGGGTTTCGTAGATGCCTTCCAGACTTGGCCAAATTTTCAGCCAAAACATAGTTCTGAATCTTTTGACGGAAGGACAGTACGATCCGTCATTTGACTTATGGACCGTAGGTCCCCACCGTCGATTGCCCCCGACAGTTTTTAATTAAGGGCTTTTTGGTCTTTTTCTTAATTGATTAACTATTAACCTAAGTCGGTTATACCTTTAACCCAGACCCTATAAATAGTTCCCAAGCCTAATTTTATTCATTCTAACTCATTCCTAAATTCTCCTCTCTCAAATATTTCTCTCTCTAAGATAAACTCTCTCAAGCTTCAAGGAAGAAGAAAGCTAGGATCCTCCATTGAAGACCATCATTTTTCTTCAAAGTCTTGTGTGCTTTATTGAGGTATGATAGTGTTCACCATTAGGAGTCCTTTCCTCCAATGGGTCCTCCCTTTTTTCATGGTTTTCAAGGTTCAATTTTCCCAAATTGAATTAGGGTTTTTCATCAATTCTTATGGGTTCTTCAATTATGATTTCAATCATTGATTTTATGATTCCTAGTGCACGATGTAGCGTGATAAAGTAATTTAGTGCACAAATTAGCGTGAATTACATGATTTGAAGTAAAGACTGCATGAACCCCCATGATACCAAGCTAATTCTCCCCAATTTCCTAATATATGCTATGATTGTTGGGTTGAGCTATGAATTAATGAATTTTATGAAATCTCCATGAAATTATGCATGAATTATGAATGAATTGAGAAAATTTTTATGAATTTAGCATGATCAAGTCAAAAGCATGATGTTCCCTCTATAATGTGAGTTCCTTCAAGTATGTTTAAATTGTCTTAATTATGGCTTTCTAAGCAGCATGAGCTTGCATTAAATTGCATGATATGAGTTGAAATTACATGAACCCATATGAACTCTATGATCCATGAATTATGAGCATGATGAACTAAGTAAAGATGAAGCTAATGAACCAATGCATGCCTCATATGAATTTTAATGATGAGTTAAGGGTGATTTGAGAGTGAAGTACCAAAGTTATGATATGATGATGCTATGGTTGAGTTGTGAAAGGTCTTCTTACCTATGTGCCCATAGGATGATTGTCTTAGAAAGTCATTAGCTAGTGGATCCACTTAAGCAACAGATTTATGGTCCTTACCTTGGCAAATTGGATACCCCTTCTAGTGGTGTGGGGTAGACATCACTCTCCTTTTCGGTGTGGGGTAGACATCACTCTCCTTTTCGGTGTGGGGTAGACACTGGATTCCATGTTGATAGCTCACATGGTCTTATATGTCGGTTAAGGCTATTCCCCTCAACTAATGAACAAAGTGTTCTTATGAAGAAGCAAAGAAAAATAAAGAAAGATGATTTAGCTTGCTTTTGCCATGGTTTATGTTTCATGCCTATTATGATTTATCATGTTTTAGCTTGGCCATTGCATGTCATGATTATGTCTCTCTCTAGCATGATTTATGTTTTTATGTGAATTGCTATCATACTTGGTACTTGTTTGTACTAACACATACTCTTGCCTACAATAACTTCTTTGATGTAGGACTTTGTCATTCACCATCCACTCGTGGCTAGAGCTTTTTAGAGGACGATTTGATAGAAGACTTGGTGAGTCCTCATCCATCCGAGGATGTAGCCTAGTTGTTCTTATTTTCTTGTATTTCTTTTCATTTCAAATGTTGTATTGGGTTACGTCCCAAACTTTATTTCCTTGTTTTAGATTGGCTTTGAGACATGAGATGTAGACTTCCGCTATTTTCTTTAAAAAGTTTTGATATGAAAATCTCTTTTGAACTCTAGCTCTTTAGGATCTTGTAAGAATGTATGCTAAGTGGATTGTATGAGGCCTCTCGAGGCCTTGTACGCCATGTCACATCTAGGGGGTACCTAGGGTCGTGACAAACTTTGTATCAGAGCCAGGTTTTAGAAAGATCCTATGATGTCTCATAAGCCGCGTCAAGTAGAGTCTTGTTCATGAGTGTGAAGCGCTCCACACTTATGAATGATAATGAGTGTAAAGCGCGCCACACTTATGAATGAGAGGCTATAAGGCGTTTAAGAAACTCCACTTCTTTCATTACTCTTAAGTCGTGCCATAGAGTTTAACTCAATATGTCTCTCTCCTAATCCCCATCCTATGTGTTTCAGGATATGGCGACTCGAAGAGCTTACGCTAGAAGGAATGCGGGAGAGAATGTGGAACAAGAAGCTCCTCATCAAGCTCCTCAAGTTTCGGCCGACCCTTTGGCCGAACAAGTGACTAATGCGGAGTTTAGGGCTGCTTTTCAAGTATTGGCACAAGCCGTGACGGCACAAGCAAATAGAGAGGTTGTGGCTCCCATGAACCAAAATATGGGTACGATGGCATCAAAAGTAAGGGACTTCACTAGAATGAACCCTCCGGAGTTTCATGGCTCTAAGGTTGAGGAATATTCTCAAGAATTCATTGATGGAGTGTACAAGGTGTTGATGATTATGGGTGTGACGCCGGAGGTAAAGGCGGAGTTTGCCGCTTATCAACTCAAGGGTGTTGCCAAAATTTGGTTCAATCAATAGAAGAGTGAGAGGGCGGTTAATGTGGGTCCTCTTGATTGGGAGAAATTCAAGGTTTCTTTCCTTGATAGGTTCTTTCCCCTTGAGACGAGGGAGGCAATGGTGCTTGAGTTCATCAACCTTCGTTAAGGAAATATGAGTGTGAAAGAGTATGCTTTGAAGTTCACAAAATTTTCTCGATATGCTCCTTCCATAGTTGCCAATCCTAGGGCAAGAATGAGCAAGTTTCTCTCAGGAGTGTCCAAAATGTTGGTTAAAGAGTGCCGCGCCGCTATTCTTGTTAAAGATATGGATATTTCTCCACTTATTGTGTATTCTCAACAAATAGAGGAAAAAAAGCTTAAGGAAAGATCTATAGAGACCAAGAGGGCTAGAACCGGTGATGGTAATTTTTCACATGCAAGGTCCGATGGACATGGTCATCCTAGATTTCGACAAAGGTTCTCTAATCAAGGCTCATCCAATGCTCCTCCAAAGTTAAAAAAGGATAGGGTGTCTAACCCTATGTCTCAAGGAGGGAATTGTGGTGGTTCTTCATTGACTACTTGTCCTAAGTGTGGGAGGAAGCATGAAGCAAAATGTTTAGCCGGTATGGATGGTTGTGGAAAGAGTGGTCACAAAATGAGGAATTGTCCATCTCTCATGGCTAAGGGAAGAGAGAATAAGCAAGCTCCACCTAGTGGATCGGGTTCGAATGCTCCTAAGAAAAATTGATTCTATGCACTTCAAGCTCGTTATGAGCAAGAGAGCTCTTCCGATGTGGTTACCGGTATGTTGAAAGTTTTTCACTTTGATGTTTATGCGTTGCTTGATACCGGTACTACTCTGTCTTTTGTGACGCCATATATGGCTATGAGGTTTGATGTTGTTCCGGATGTGTTGCTAGATCCTTTTTGTGTTTCTACTCCGATTGGAGAATCTATCTTGGCTAAGAGAGTCTATAGAAATTGCCCCGTCTCCTTATTCGAGAGAGTCACTCATGTTGATCTAGTAGAGCTCGATATGTTAGATTTTGATGTTATTCTTGGGATGGATTGGTTGCATGCTTGTTATGCTTCTATTAATTGTAGGACCCGAATGGTCAAGTTTCAATTTCCAAATGAGCCTATCCTAGAGTGGAAGGGGGGAAATTCTATGTTTAGAGGTCAATTTGTTTCTTGTCTAAAAGCTAGAAAGATTATCTCTAAATGTTGCATTTACCATCTTTTTAGGGTGAGGGATATAGATTCTGAAACCCCTACTATTGAGTCGGTCCCCGTTGTTAATGAGTTTCCAGAAGTGTTTCCTAATAATATACCTGGTATTCCTCTCGAGCGGGAAATAGACTTCGGTATTGACCTTCTCCCAAATACGCAACATATTTCTATTCCTCCCTATAGAATGGCCCCGGCGGAACTTAAGGAGTTGTAAGAGCAAATAAAAAACTTGGTAGATAAGGGTTTCATCCGACCAAGTATTTCTCCATGGGGTGCTCCGGTCTTGTTTGTAAGGAAGAAAGATGGTTCACTTCGTATGTGCATTGACAACCGCCAATTGAACAAGTTTACCGTTAAGAATAAGTATCCTCTTCCAAGGATAGATGACTTGTTTGATCAACTTCAAGGGCCTAGTTATTTTTCTAAGATCGACCTTCGTTTGGGCTATCACCAATTGAGAGTGAAAGAGGATGATATTCCGAAAATGGCTTTTCGGACTAGGTCTGATCACTACAAGTTCTTGGTAATGTCGTTTTGATTGACAAATGCTCCGGTCGCATTTATGGACTTAATGAATAGGGTTTTCAAACAATACCTTGATATGTTCGTGATTGTGTTTATTGATGATATCTTGATCTACTCAAGGATTGAGGATGAGCATGCCAATCATTTGAGGAGTGTATTGCAAGTCCTTAAGGACCAACAACTCTTTTCGAAGTTTAGTAAATGTGAGTTTTGGTTAAGATCCGTGGCTTTTCTTGGTCACATTGTTTCCGGTAAAGGTATTGAGGTGGATCCTAAGAAGACGGATGTGGTGAAGAATAGGCATAGACCTCTATCACCTTCGGATATTCGTAATTTCTTGGACTTAGCCGGTTATTATAAGAGGTTTGTGGAAGGTTTTACTCTATTGCTTCCCATTGATGGCTTTGACTCAAAAGAAGGTTAAATTCATGTGGTTCGAGGCATGTGAGAAGAGTTTTCAAGAGTTGAAATATAGACTTACTTCGGCTTCGATATTAACTCTACCGGAAGGATCCGATGGGTTTGTGGCTTATTGTGATGCCTCGAGAATTTGGTTAGGATGTGTTCTTATGCAAAATGGGAAAGTAATTGCTTATGCTTCAAGGCAACTCAAGGTGCACAAAAAGAACTATTCTACTCATGACCTGGAATTAGTGGCAGTTTTGTTTGCTTCAAAAATATGGCGGCATTATTTGTATGGGGTACATGTAGATGTCTTTTCCAACCATAAGAGTCTACAATATGTGTTTAAAAAGAAAGATCTGAATCTTTGCCAAAGAAGGTGGCTTGAGTAGCTAAAAGATTATGGTATGAGAGTTCTCTATCACCCCAGTAAGGCTAATGTGGTGGTGTATGCTCTTAGTCGGTTATCTATGGGTAGTGTTGCTCATGTTGAGGATGGTAAGAAAGAGTTGGTTCGTGATGTTCATAGTTTGGCCCAATCGGGTGTTTGGTTGATTGATTCAGCTAAGGGTTGTGTTACTGTTCACAATGGTTTCGAATCCTCTTTTGTGCATGATGTAAAGGCTAAACAAGATCTTGATCCTAACTTGGTTGAGTTGATGGAATCGGTGTTCATAACGTCCGTAGAGGCTTTCTCCCAAGGAGGAGATGGTGTGCTTCGCTATCAAGGTCGTTTGTGTGTTCCCAATGTAGATGACTTAAGAGGACAAATTTTATCAGAAGCCCATAGGTCTCGATATTCCATCCTCCCCAGAACTACCAAGATGTACCGTGATTTGCGGGAGATCTATTGGTGGAATGCAATGAAGAAAGATATTGCAGAATATGTGGCTAAGTGCCCTAATTGTCAGCAAGTGAAAGTTGAGCATCAAAAGCCGGGAGGTTTGACCCAAGATATTAGTATTCTTACTTGGAAGTGGGAAGATGTGAATATGGATTTTATTTTTGGTTTACCCCGCACCCGGTGACAATATGATTCGATTTGGGTTGTTATTGATCGAATGACGAAGTCAACCCATTTCATTCCCATCAAGACTTCTTATTCGGCGGAGGATTATGCTAAGTTGTATTTGAGGAAAATGGTTAGGCTGCATGTAGTGCCTTTATCCATTATCTCCGATCGTGGTGCACAATTCATTTCTCAATTTTTGAAGTCGTTCCAAAAAGGTCTTCGTTCACGTGTTAAGCTTAGTACGGGTTTTCATCCCCCAACCGATAGGCAAGCGAAGCGTACTATCCAGACTTTGGAAGATATGTTGAGAGCTTGTGTAATTGAATTCAAGGGTACTTGGGATGATCATTTACCTTTGATTGAGTTTTCTTATAATAATAGCTACAATTCTTGCATTGGTATGACTCCATTTGAGGCTCTCTTTGGTAGGAGGTGTAGATCTCTCATAGGTTGGTTTGATGTTGGTGAAGTTGTTTTGATAGGCCCCGAGTTAGTGTACGAGGCTATGGACAAAGTTTGGCTTATTAGGGAAAGGTTGAGAACGGCCCAAAGTCAACAAAATTCTTATGCCAATGTTAGAAGGAGATATTTAGAATTTGATGTTGATGATTGGGTTTACTTGAAATATCACCCATGAAGGGTGTAATGAGATTTGGGAAGATAGGGAAGCTTAGTCCCCGTTATGTAGGCCCATATCTGATTTTGAGACGTGTTGGTAAGGTTGTTTATGAGCTTGATTTGTCTAGTGAATTGGCATCGGTGCATCCGGTTTGCCATGTCTCAATGTTGAAAAGTTTGTTGGTGATCTAAAATCTATAGTTCCATTAGAGAATCTTGGCATAAAGGATAGTTTTTCTTATGAAGAGTTTTCGGTTGAGATTTAAGATCGGCAAGTCCGGAAGTTAAGGAACAAAGAAGTTGCTTTCGTGAAGGTTCTTTGGAGGAATCAATTAGTTGAGGGTGCTACTTGGGAGGCCGAGGCCGATATGATATCCCGATATCCTCATCTCTTTCCTTCCGATCCTACCCTAGCTTGAGGTACCTAGTTCCTTATGGTTCATTCTTTTGGTCTCATGTGGCATAGTTGATTCCTTGATTATGCATGTTCATGAAGAGTCTAGTATGATTATGTGCATTGAGTATGAGTTGCATAAACTCTTCATGAAATTATGTGTTGAATATGTTGTAGCTTGGAGTTGATGTTTCCTCCTCGGATATGTGCACTTATGTGATTGCACGCTAGGTTGGGTTGTTAGTCCATGTCTTCTACCCTCCTTATGATGTTTTGTTACTCATTCTAGGACGAATGTTTCCAAGGGGGAGATAATGTAACACCCCAAGTTTTCTTAGAAAGGAAATTGCAGAATTTTGAATTGTTACCAGTGACCTACGGAGGCCACCAACGGACCATATGAGGATTGACGGGCCATAGGTGGGGAACCGCAGATTGCACTGTGTACTTCAAGGTATCCAAGTTTCTGAATCTCGACCTACGAAACAGCACGATGGGTCGTCGTTCAGTTGACGGGCCTTAGATGGGTTCCGTAGATGCCTTCTAAACTTGGCAAAATTTTCAGTCCAAAACATAGTTCTGCATCTTTTGACGAAAGGACAGTACGGACCGTAGGTCCCCACCATCGATTGCCCCGGACAATTTTTAATTAAGGGTTTTTTTGTCTTTTCCCTAATTGATTAACTATTAACCTAAGTCGGTTATACCTTTAACCTAGACCCTATAAATAGTTCCTAAGCCTAATTTTATTCATTCTAACTCATTCCTAAATTCTCCTCTCAAATATTTCTCTCTGTAAGATAAACTCTCTCAAGCTTCAAGGAAGAAGAAAGCTAGGATCCTCCATTGAAGACCATCAATTTTCTTCAAATTCTAATGTGCTTTTTTAAGGTATGATAGTGTTCACCATTAGGAGTCCTTTCCTCCAATGGGTCCTCCCTTTCTTCAAGGTTTTCAAGGTTCAATTTCCCCAAATTGAATTAGGGTTTTTGATCAATTCTTATGGGTTCTTCAATTATGATTTCAATTGTTGATTTTATGATTCCTAGTGCACGATCTAGTGTGATAAAGTAATTTAGTGCACAAATTATTGTGAATTACATGATTTGAAGTAAAGATTGCATGAACCCCCATGATCCCAAGCTAATTTTCTCCAATTTCCTAATCTATGCTTTGATTGTTGGGTTGAGCTATGAATTAATGAAGTTTATGAAATCTCTATGAAATTATGCATGAATTAAGAATGATTTGAGGAAAATCTTATGAATTTACTATGATCAAGTCAAAAGCATGATGTTCCCTCTATTATGTGAGTTCCTTCAAGTATGGGTAAATTGTCTTAATTATGGCTTTCTAAGCATGGATTTGCATTAAATTGCATGATATAAGTTTAACTTACATGAACCCATATGAACTCTATGATCCATGAATTATGAGCATGATGAACTAAGTAAAGATGAAGCTAATGAACCTATGCATGTCTCATATCAATTTTAATGATGAGTTAAGGGTGCTTTGAGAGTGAAGTACCAAAGTTATGATATGATGATACTATGGTTGAGTTGTGAAAGGTTTTCTCACGTAATACTCGCATTGTGAGTTAAAAGGAACAAAGAGGCGATTACCCATGTTCTTAAAGAGCTATTCTAATGACGTAAGCTTGGACTAGTCCATGGAAGATGAAACGTCTATAAACATATTTTAGCTTGGATTGTTAACCCTAGTGGTACCTTTCTATGGATAATGATATGAATATGTTAAATAAATATTCCGTGGGAAATATGCTTAGCATCGAGTGGATATTGAGATGGAAGCTCTCCCGTAGTAGAGGCTGAGTTTTCTAGATGGAGCTCTCCCGTAGTAGAGGTCTGGTCTCCAAAAGTAATCTCTTTATCCCTTACCTATGTGCCCCATAGGGTGATTGTTTTAGAACGACATTAGCTAGTGCATCCACGTAAGATATAGATTTATGGTCCTTACCTTGGCAAGTAGGACACCCCTTCTAGTGGTGTGCGGTAGACATCACTCCCCTTTTCGGTGTGGGGGAGACACTGGATTCCATGTTGATAGCTCACATGGTCTTATATTTCGGTTAAGGCTATTCCCCTCAACTAATGAACAAAGTTTTCTTATGAAGAAGTAAAGAAAAATAAAGAAAGATGATTTAGCTTGCTTTGGCCATGGTTTATATTTCATGCTTACTATGTTTTATCATGTTTTAGCTTGGCCGTTACATGTCATGTTTATGTCTCTCTCTAGCATGATTTATGTGTTTATGTGCATTGCTATCACACTTGGTACTTGATTGTACTAACGCATACTCTTGCCTACATTAACTTCTTTGATGTAGGACTTGGCGATTCACCATCCACTCGTGGCTAGAGCTTTTTAGAGGACGATTTGATAGAAGACTTGGTGAGTCCTCAACCATCCGAGGACGTAGCCTAGTTGTTCTTATTTTCTTGTATTTTTTTTCATTTCGGATGTTGTATTGGGTTATGTCCGAAACTTTATTTCCTTGTTTTAGATTGTCTTTGAGACATGAGATGTAGACTTCCGCTGTTTCCTTTAAAATGTTTTGATACGAAAATCTCTTTTGAACTCTATCTCTTTATGATCTTGTATGAATGTATGCTAGTGGCTTGTATGAGGCCTCTCAGGGCCTTGTACGCCATGTCACCTCTAGGGGGTACCTTAGGTCATGACCATTCTCAATTGTAAACATTGTCAACATTGGCGAGGTCAGGCCAGTTGGGCGATCCGACCTTTTGGTCAGTCGACTACTAGTTAGGAGTTTGTACTCCTTCCAATGTTTTTGGCCTCTTTTTCATGTATGCATTCTTGCCTCGTCCTTTAGCTTTCATAGTTGCAAAACATCAAAATATCATAAGAAGAGGACATAAATAGGCATTGAGGACACTAATTGTTGAACTAAAAAGGTCTCGATTAAGTGTAAATCTATTACTCATCAACACCCCCCAACTTAAAATTTTGCTTGTCGTCAAGTAAATCAACAATACAATTAATTAAACAAGGTTGTTTACAAAATTTCTCAAATGGGAGTTAACATGCAAGTACTACGACAAGACTTCTAACAAGCTTATGCAACCCTCAATCATGCTCAAAAAGCTTCAAATGATGACTAGTCTCTATCAATCCAAGCTGAAACTAACTCGTGCCCCCTTCTAAATGAAAAACCATGTTTCAACCAAAAGTATTCAAGTGCCTTCACAAAAAGAAACAATTACATGCTCTCACAAAGCACATCTACATTGAATTTAGGAATCAATACGACTCTCACTCTCTAAAATAGAAATACATGCAAGCTTCATCCCATAGGTTTGCCCATATTTTTCTATCATATGTACTGTAAATTTAGGCTTAGTGACTTAACCTTTTCAAAGCATTGTTGTACTGATCTTCACCTCTTCTCAAGTTTTTTTCATTCTTTTCGCTTGGAGACTAAAACCTCGATTTTTTTCAATCAATTTATTTGACACACCTTTTATTTCATCACAACCTTCTTTTTCATTTCAATTTTAAAGCTCTTGGTCACACATAATATTTTTTATAAGGAGGCCATAATATTTCACAAACTTCAAGGTTGAGTCTCACTTTTATTTCCTCACATTCACTTGGATTTCTTTCCTCGTTTATTTCCACACCCACAACTTAGGCTTTTGGCCTAAGTTGGCTATTCAAAAAAACCAATGCTTAGAAAAGGATATATGGGTGAGAAGTTAGGGATACATTTGGTTCAAGAGGTTTCGAAAAGGTTGACAGCAAGTGGCTTCGGCTCAGATGGTACCAAGATGGTTGCACACTCTCACAAGGTAGTCATAAAAGGGTACGAATATTTAGGTTCCCTCTCAAAATTTGTGCCCAAGATTATTTGTTGCACTCACCAAGGCTAGACAAATAGACTAACAAGGAAAATTCTAGGAATCAACTAGCATGCATTAAAGTATGACCTCACCCACACATGGGACTTCAAACACAATCATTTAACACACATTTACAAAATCAAGGAGCTTGCATGCGATGTTAATTGCCACGCTTACATCATTACACAAAACATAAAAATCAAAATGATCATTTAAAAGCAAAGGCACACCGATTTCTTCATGTAACATCTACACAAAACACATTTATCATCATGAGTACTATCTAAGACATTGATATTGGACATAATCGATCCTCGAACATCAACAATGAAAATACAAGCATTCTCAATCATTTCAAAATTCCAAAATCATGCGGAAATGGGTAGAGAGACAAAATGAAATAACAACCCATCAACTATCATAGAAGCCAACCATCATAAAGAAAACAAAAATCTACAATATCTCAAAATAAACTGAAGTAAGAAATTAAAATCCAAAAAGGGGATATAGGCACATATGACCTCACCCCACTTAAAATAAAGTAGCAGTGTCCTCAATGCTATAAAAAATTAAGTACTAGTAGGAGAGTGAGTTAAAAGATCCCCTTGACAAGCGATGCCTATGAAGAGCTTTGCTCTTGAGGCTCGAAAGGGATGGCATCATCTTAGGCATTAGTACCCAGACAAACAAAAACAATAGGTTTCACATTAGCATCAATCGGGGCATTACTGCCCTGCACATCTATGGGAGGAATAGTTGAGTATGAAGAAACCCCACTAGTGCCAACTGTGGAGGTGTCTAGATGAGATCTCTCCATCATTGCATGCACTATCGACTCCTCGATCACTTGCAGCTTTATCAAGGTCTCAACTATCGTCTGCTCATCCTCTCTCATACACTCCTCCTCATCTTTCTCCTTATCGACATCACGATCACCAATCTCATCATCACCATCAGCTGGAGGCTCAACTACGCCACTAGGTGCATTAGGTTTCTTCTCATAAGAAGACACCACCTCGGGCATCTCGGGTAAGGGAAGCTCACCCCATAGCATAGAGATATTTATCGACTTCAGCCGATCAACATTAGCCGTGAGTGTAGCAATGTCTCCCCTCAACTCAAGTATAATAGTGGACCTCCCCTCACACTTCACTCTAGCCTCTACCCTAGCTTTGAGGTTGTCTAGCCTTTCCCCATATGAAACAACAGTGGCATGGTATTGCGCCATCTTACCCCTAACAGGGCATAAAGAATCCTCAATGGTCTTCACAATCAGCTTGTCCATCTCTCTCTAACCTATATGCCATAACATTTGCACAATGGGCAAGGTAGCCCATCTGGTATATCAAGGCCTTGGTCAAGGGAGGCTAGGATATAGGGGTAGGTGCAGCCAAACTAGATGGTGGCTACGAAGTAGGAGGCATAGCCGATGGTAGAGTGGTACTTGCAGGTTCCACAGAAGGAGCGCACTGAGTAGCGTTAACCTCCAATGTAGTGGGATCCCCTACCGGAGTGATGTCAGGTGGCGGCGGCTTCCTTTTCACTACATCATCTCTCAAATAATCTTCCTCTATCCTTCTTATGTCAATGGAAGAGGCGGGGGTGATATGAACATATGTCCTCTCTCTTTATGGCACTCCAGAATCCTCACATAGCTGTGTGATCATGACTAGGAATGGAAGGGAGGTCTATTCGTGGCATGCTCTCATCAGTATGTCCTCCTCAATAATAGCACTGGCATGGATCTATGTCACATCAATAATGCTATGAACCAATATAGCTTGGGGTGCTGGAGAATAGATTCGTTCTGGGATGGCATGAGGTTGTTAATAATAAACCTAAACCAATATTGTGCGACAATGTTTATGTCATTCTTCTCTATCTTCACTCCATCAACAATCCATGGAGGACTAATATAAGAAATGAGGGGTGCCAGCCATCCCTTGAGTACACCAAGCCTTTCTTTATCCAGAGCTTGTAATAATCGACCATGTTACGCTTGGTACACAAGATCTCATTGATGGGACTTGTGTGGCATTAGACATCTTTCCTCGAACCTCAACTTCATTCGAGGGTTTCTAGATGACTCTTTTTCTTTTCTTGAGCAAAGCCTTTGCATAGGCCATGTAGAACACTCTCACCCAAGCTGGGAAAGTAGGAGGTCGAGCTCTTGTAAAGCGCTCGAGCCCATGGAATTTAATGGTATCCCATATTGTGGGGTAGTCGCTCATCACCCTATCGATGGATAGTCGTCTCTCCTTTGGAATAATCTATTTTCTTGTCGCTTTTAGCCTATTGTGGGCTATTTGAGCTATGATTGGGAGATCTCTGGAGGCATGTGATTGGGTGTTCTATGGAAATTTCGACCAGATGTATGTCCTCTTTTTAGCCACCACCTTCTTGGGTGCTTCTCACACAGACTTAGAGGAGCGCAGAGTGGACTGTTGTTGCGGATCCTTAGAGGGTTTTCTGATTGTAATCCACCTATTTCTTTTCAGAGGGGGTGGATGAGGAGATTCTCTCTATGAGTATAAGGAAACCACTCTCTTTCTCTTGGATCTGGCCATTTGCTACAAGGCATAACAATTCAAAACAAAGATCGGGTGAAGTTTAATTGAAACAAAGATAAAAAACAACACTGCTAAAATTATGTTCTGAGGCTGCCTAAAAGGTTAGGTGAGCTCACCAAAGTTGACAGAACGTGATGTGAACTCTAACTCGGTCATTCACTGAAATGGTTTCAGCGGGCTAAGGCAAGTCTGTAAAAAGTAACAGTGCAAAACTTTTAAGGAATAGGCAGAAGGGCAATGTCCACTCCAACTTGGATGTTCATCGAGTATGTTTCAGTGAGCTAAGACAAGCCTGCAGAATAAGAAAGAACCCAGGTCACATATTCAAACACAGAAGGCGATCGGGGTTTACTCGGTGATTCACATAATCACTTTGGCAAGCTAAGACAAGCTCACCGAATCGGTAATTTCAGCCCAATGCCTATTAGTCACAAATTTAACACCTATAAGCAACAATACCCGTTACCCATTAAGTTTCAAAAGCTACCCACATGCTATTGTACCCATGGGTACTAAGACTTCCCCCAAATATCGTTAAGTATTGCCCAAATTGACAATTTTCCCTTAAGAAAGACATCACCCTATCAATCA
Organism: Solanum appendiculatum; assembly: GCA_018342035.1. Taxonomy (NCBI): domain Eukaryota; kingdom Viridiplantae; phylum Streptophyta; class Magnoliopsida; order Solanales; family Solanaceae; genus Solanum; species Solanum appendiculatum. The sequence goes on along the minus strand of JAGDQO010001048.1, from coordinate 101,073 downwards.
TTAGGAAAATACAAGTCATCACGACAACACTAGGCTAATCAGACTTCACCCAATTAAATTTCAAAAGAAACCCATCAAATTTAACAACTCAATTTTAACAATTTAAGGCACAATACCAACTCTTCTAGTTCATGGACTTCACTCAATTGACAACAAATACCATAAACCATTCAAATTAATCAGCACAACATAAATATACCATGAGACCCATTACATAAACATCATATTCAAGCAAAAACAATGATGATTGCCTCAAAACACAAACCTTAAAGACGTACAACAATAAAAATGAAGGGAGGAAGGGTCTGAAATCGACAATCTTGAGCAAATACGCAGTCCAAATGATAAAATAAGTTACATGAGGATACAATAGTACAAAAACAATAGTATTGGGTGTTTAGGATGTGAAAGATCTTAAAAAGATCAAAGGTCGCCTTTTAAAATTTGAAAAGACTCTTGGCCTTTTTATTTTAGGCGCACTTGGTAATATGTGACTAACATCACCGAACTTGTTCGGTGAATCGCCGTAGGAGCTTAAGCTCACCGATGAGGCCTGAAGAAATACCAAATAAGTCCAACTCGGCAGACCTGATGTAGTTCGCTTAGTGTCATTCGATGAATTTTTTGTTAGGTCCCTGTTCGTCGAAGTTGACAGTACCATTTCTCAATTTTTTTTGGTCAATAGGCAAAAATTTAGATGTACGCCCAATAATATCGGCCCATCAACGACTTGGTACCTACATCACCTAATCCACCAATTTCAACATTTTGACTTAATCTCAACCTGCACTCACAACACACATTAGTTTGTTACAATTCATGTTTTAGGCTATGTAGTGGGTTTTTCAAGACTAATATCATGTTGGTTGTATTGCCTGTGATTATCTTTACCATGTGGTGTGTTTTGGTTGATATTTATTACTTATTTAGAGCATGTTTTTTCTTAGTCTATGTGTATACTAGTATTTTCCATAGACTTGCATAGTTTTGAGCTTATTAGCCGTAGAATCTCTCCTTCATTGTTTGGGATATCTTAGCTCCCTGTAGACTGATAAAGCAGAATTGGGTCTGGTAGTATGATGGTTTGTTCGGTGAAAAGTCATCTCAACTTGCCTTTTGTCACGACCCAAAAATTAGCCATGATGACATCCACTACCACCCAACGAGTGAACAAGCCTAACCCGAAATAAAAATTGCAGAAGACAACAATTTAATAATGACAATTATACTAAGTTGAAAGAGAAATAGAATAAAAGGAATGGACCATATCGTAAATCTGTAATGCGATACAAAATGTACAAATGAGGCCCAAAAGAGATCGAGAAGATGAACTAACACAAGAACAAATACCAGACCTGGTGTAACCAATAAGCGAGCTACTGAGTACATAAAAGTCATAAATACAAAAGAACTGTCTAATCCAAAATACAAAATATAAGTCAGTGCAAAAGATGAAAATCGACAAGTCTCTGAATGCCAGGAGCTCACCACGATCCAAGTCTATGACAAATGAGAAAGACCAAACGCTCACTGAGGGTGGCTTGTACTGGGAGTTAAATTAGAAGAAGTCGCAAAAGTGCAGTATGAGTACCAAACAAGGGGTACCCAATGGGCATCATACGCCGATTGAGTTAAGAAAGATCAAGTATGAATATATAAATAGCACGATGAAACTAAACAGGAGATAGATAGTGAGTTAAAGTAACTAAACTACCAACAAAAGAGGAGGCAATGACTACACAATTACACCAAATAGTAACATAGGCAGTCAACCAAAACAGATAAGTGCGATGCATATGTAGCTAATGAAAGATGGATCCAAAAATATTCTGAAGTTTTTTTGTTGGCTATCCCGTGAACCCCCGAGCCAACTATAAAACCCCACCAGAGCTTATCAACAGTAAGTAAAACCCAGAAATCAATATGCGGGCTATCGGAGCTTATCAACAATAATAAAGTAAAACCAAAAGTTGAGTCTACGGGCCGCTAGAGATTATCAAAATCTTCCTTTTAAAGAAAAATGGGACATTTCCTTTCAAAATCAAATTTCCATGAGTAAAATAATCTTAATCAAGTAATACCGCTCCAAAGGAGCTAAACATCATTAAAAAAGTAATATAATCAAAATCATCTCTAAAATCTCTTTTATACCCCGATGTAAATATGCCATGAATGTATCGTGAAAATGGCATTAATATGCTTTGAAGCAAAAACAACCGACCATTACCAAAAGCCAACTCAAACCACACACATAGCTAGGTAGAGAACCCATCACACCACCCAAAGATACTAACCTGGAACTCCAACTTCCAGCTCATAGCCTTGGGCCCAACATTTCAACAATCAAGTACAAGCATAACCCAAGAATTCACAAGACACAAAAGCCAATCCAAAACAACCGAAACACACAACAACCTAAGTTTCACACGACCTATGAGCAATACTAAGGATACTAGGAAACAAGCATAAGGACAAACCTAAACTAAGTCTTTCCAGCTAAAACCACTTAAAGAACCCAATAATGACAATAAAACGACTAGGGGTCAAAGCCTAAACTAATCCTAATATTTCAACCAAATCATAGGATACTACTCAAAATATAATCAATCTAAATGAGCCAAGTCTATGAAAAAGGGACCATAGCCTACCTCAAGGCCGAAAACTACACACGAACAATTACTCAGTTGCCTTGCCCTTCAGAAGAGCCTCTGAGTGGTTCCAAGCTACAAAAAATTCCAAAGGAACATAAAACAATTAGCACAACACAGTAATCAATAAAAGAAAATCAAAACGAACAAGATAACCCCAAAAAGAAAAAGGGGGACCCGCACACGGAGTAAAAAAAATTAATCCATCATGAGGTCCCAAACTACTCAAGTAACATGTGCCCCAAAAATGGGCACAAACCGAGCTTCGATCAAGGCAAATCAGCCCCACCATATATTTAGCTCAAAGGGTTTAAAATAGTGAATTAAAGAGGAATTCATGGTATCAAACTACTCAAGGAACATGTTTCAATTGCACACGCAAGTGTACGTGGTCACGCAAGTAAAATAGTGGCTCTAAAAGAACCGGATTATCTAACCCACAGGGACTTGTCAATTAACTATTTACTAAATTACACTAGTTTAATTATTTATTTAAGAGTATCAAAAGAAATAAAAGAATGCAAGAATTAAATAAAAAGATTAACTTACAGTAATTGGGAAAATTCCAGGGCTGCAACATACTTAAGGTTTCATGTACCGCAACTCATGTAATGAATTAACTAAGGTTATCAAATTACTGATTTACAGGGTTGATTTTATGATCATGATCTCTCGACCTCTAATCGCCTACTCAAACTAGCTGTCTAACTACATCGTTGAGCGGGGATAGAAAGTCCTAATTGGCGAGCATTTATATTTCATCCTGTTTCGTAACCAAGCTTGGTGTTCATCCGGGCGTCACTACTAAACACGAATCTAATCAAAGGTAGAACAAGCTCTTTACACTCTCTATCTACCTCTTCATCTCTCGAGTCCAAGAATAGACAATAGGTTTATTTCTATGGTGATCAAGCATGAAATACTAAAACAAGAATACAAAAGTAATTTAAGCGATAACTAACATTAATTCAAAACAATCGATGTTCAACAATTTCCCATAGCCACAGCCCCATAACAAGGGTCTTTAGCTACTAATACAGAAGAAAAGAACCCTAAAAAGTATTGACAACTTTTCCTTCCACAATGTCTTCCCATCTGTCTAATAATTATTCTTATGGACTATTTATAGATGTAGAAAACCCTGAATAAAATAATTGAGTTCAAAACAAATTGGGAAACTAAAACCAAAAAGGAATTGTTTCCGTGTAAAACAATAACCACCTCAACAATTTTCTTCTGGCACCGTCTTTCATCAATTAGCAGATGGCTTCAGGAGTTGCCACGTGGCGATAAGCGACTACCATTCAATTTGATTTCATTAACTTCTGGCGAACTTTGCATATATATAAATATTAATATAATATTTAATTTAATCCATTAAGCTGCCTGCTTGATTTCCTTCTATAATCTTCCATCTGTAATTTGTTTTAGCTCCAAACTTCTTCAACTTTACACCAATTTAATCCTACGAATAAAATACATTATTAAGAACACTCCATAAAATTAATGCTCAAAAAGGACAAATATAAATAATAAATATGAGGCAATTAATTATAAGAAAATATATTTTTGGCCTCAGATCAACACTTCACACCTAAACTTTTGTTCGTCCTCGAGCAAACATTAAAGCTCATCTCAAAAATCATACTAGGAATGTCATCACTTTGGTTGATACAAAACAATTAGGCCATCCACAATTTTCAAAACATCAAGTACACTTCTAAATCATTATGTAAGACATCCAAATAAACAACAAACCTCTAACCTCTTAACCTCAAGGAAGGACTTTGAACTCATCAAATTTAAGCTTGCTCATCTACTCTCATAAAAAAAAAGTTAATAAAATCACCTATCTATCATGAAACAAGTGCCATCACAGGAAGAAATAGTCCACTCACTCAATTCAAAAGATTGAATATAAATTAAGGACTTAGAGTCAAAGATCAACTCTCACTCTCACAAATAAAATCACATGTATGCACAAATACCATATGCTTGTCCATTATGTACATCTCCACTAATTAAGCATGCTCGAATAGAATCAAATAAGACTTTAACAGATTGTAATGTAGGCTAAAGGACGGGTAGGAAAACTATATAATAGTGACTTACACTTCCCTAAGCACTTTGCACTTTTAGACTTCATCACCTATTATTTTCTTCTCTTTATTTTCAGCCCTCTCTTCAATAATTATTTCACAAGTAATTCTCATCATCTCAAGAATGCTTCAATCATTTTTTTTTCACAATAATAAAAAAAAATTCTCAAAGGATTTTTTTTCTTTTTCTCCCTCCTTTTTTTTATGTCACAATCTTTCGAAGAGGACTTTTTCACACTTTGTAGCTATCATTGATTACCTTTTTCACCCAACTATCACCTTTTCTTTAGAATTAACAATTATAATAAGTCTATGCTACAGTGCTCAAGGAAGCAAGGTGCAAAAACCAGGGTTTCAACAAAATAGTTAAGGGCAATATATGGCTACCAACAAAAGGCTACAGGTTCAAAAGGGTAAACTACTGATACAATATCTAAAAAGGCTAAAATTTACGAGACAAATCAAAGAAAGCCTATTATCATCTCCTAAACAAAGCAACACTTTTTATTTCACTTCAACAACATGAAAGACAAGTTCTAGACTAAGATGCAAAACATGGAATAAACAAATTTTCAGCACACATGGCACAAGTATCAGTCAAGAAGGATCAATTCCACTTCTAAGAGAGCTAGGATCATAACAAACTACAAAATAAAATAAGCTATATACAAAGTCACAACCATGAGCCTTGGTGTCAAAGAGTCTGAATTTTCAATAGCAATCAAGCATTCACAAGAAAGTACTACTCAAAATTAGGCCTAAATAGCAAGTATCACACAACTCAAAAGGGTCTTTTTTTTCTCTAAAAAAATAAAATAAAACATAAAAATTTACTCCCTATCGGTTCAAAGGGACTATCCTCAGAAAAAGTACCGAAAACAAAAGCCGAGCAACCCACCTAAAAATACAAAAAGACTCGATAAAACAGTAAAAACAAGAAATTCATTCTTCCACCCCACACTTAAAAAGAGGCTATGTCCCCAAAGCATCAAATCAAATTTAAAACAAGGGTTAAGAAAACTCCCTGAGGCCTCTAGGCCTAGCTAGTAGCATGTTCTCTTAATTTTCATCAAGGATCGTCACCCTACACTTACGCTCAAACGTGCTCCTTAGCTCCAAATTTTTGATACTCAGACTTCTCCAAAACCTATAAAGACAAGACCAAAACAAAAAGTGACACTATAAAAAAAAAGCTACATTATAAATTGGGTTGCCTCCCAATAAGCGCCTAATTTAATGTCGCAGCACGACTTAATTAAGTTCACCACTTTTCTTTCCACTTTGAACTTATGAATCGCACCCCTAACTTTGCATCAATTTTTCTGCTCCTTTCTAGGGGCGATGGTATAAAGTTAAAGGAACCAAGTAATAAATGTCACATCTTGCACTTCTTGGCCCTTATGTAAGGAATGTCATTTTGTCTACGTGGATTAGAAAACTTTAGAATGTAGGGGCCTTGTTCCTCATCTAGACACTCCTCTATTATTTCAGATGACTCAACTTTTATGTCGTCATCCAAGCATAATGTAGAAAAATGTTTAGAATGAGGTCCAATATGCCTCAACTCCAAAGCAACATTATTTACAACATTCTCACTTTTGTACTCTTTCTCAACATCGACATTAAGGAATAATGTATAGTTGAATGGTTGGAATTTCTCTTTTTGCTCCACTAGTTGGTCATCATCCACAATAATTGGTGATTGGGCATCAGACGCCTCAATCTTTTTGTTCAAGTGAGCCTCAAAGTCATGAATATCTGAGCCAAATTGATCTATTTCTTGTGTGAGCTCAACTCTTCCTTCTATCAGTTGGGTTGTCATGTATGTCAGACCATCACGGATAGACTCTTAAAACTTTAGACTTGAGTTTGTTCTTGTAGCCTAGATTGGCTCACTATCTCTGCTTCTTCACAACTTTCTCTTTGTTGGGATTTAATATCTTCCTCTATTTTAGCTAGGATTGCAATTTGCAATCCAACATCTGCAAGCATAGCCCGCATTTCTCTGATTTTTGATTGCTCTTCCACGCATTTCAACATTTGTTCTAAGATTTTAAAATTAACTTTGTCCAGCATGTCCGCACATTCCATAAATGAATTCTCATTGTGAACCTCTTGTTTTGCATTATCCATTGCATCACCCCTGTCAACATCACAAATAACAGAAGAATCATAATAGGGGTTCGAGGAAGGGGAGTAAGAGTTAGGACAACCATTCGAATAACCAAATTGACCACCACATATATGACATATAGGACAATCGATATCCAAGTGGGGTCCATTACAATAATTACAAGGATACTTATAAGAATACTCCTCACCCAACCATGGTTTATCCCAATAAGCCATATCAATAAGAGTACCAAATTATTCAAAAGAAAAAAAATTAGTTATTCAGAAAAGAAAAGAAAAAACTTAAAAAAATAGAACAAAACAATTAATAAATAAAAAGAAAAAGTATAACCTAAAAGAATAGTTAATTTCTAAGTCCCCGGCAACGGTGGCAAAAACTTGTTGCTACCAATTGCACACGCAAGTATACGTGGTCGCGCAAGTAATATAGTTTCTCTAAAAGAGTTGGATTATCGAACCCACAGGGACTTTTCAATTAACTATTTACTAAATTATACTAGTGTAATTATTTATTTAAGAGTATCAAAAGAAATAAAAGAATGCAAGAATCAAATAAAAAGATTAACCTATAGTAATTGGGACAATTCCAGGGCTGCAGCATGCTTAAAGTTTCATGTATCGCATCTCATGTATTGAATTAACTAAAGTTATCAAATTACTGATTTTATGATCATGATCTCTCGACCCCTAATCGCCTACTCCAACTAGCTGTCTAACTACATCGTTGAGCGGGGATAGGCAATCCTAATTGGCGAGCATTTATATTTCATCGTCCGGGGTCACTACTAAACATGAATCTAATCAAAGTTAGAACAAACTCTTTACATTCTCTGGTCTATCTACCTCTTCATCTCTCGAGTCCAAGAATAGACAATAGATTTATTTCTATGGTGATCAAGCATGAAATACTAAAATAAGAATACAAAAGTAATTTAAGCGATAACCAACATTAATTCAAAACAATCGATGTTCAACAATTTCCCATAGCTGCAGCCCCAGAACAAGGGTCTTTAGCTACTAATACCTAAGAAAAGAAGAAGAAAAGAACCCTAAAAAGTATTGACAACTTTTCCTTCCACAATGTCTTCCCCTCTGTCTAATAATTATTCTTATGAACTATTCATAGATGTAGAAAACCCTAAATAAAATAATTGAGTTCAAAACAAATTGGGAAACCAAAACCAAAAAGGAATTGTTTCAGTGTAAAACAGTAACCGCCTCAAAAATTTTCTTCTGGCACCGTCTTTCATCAATTGGAAGATAGCTTCAGGAGTTGCCATGTGGCAATAAGCGACTACCATTCAATTTGATTTCATTAACTTCTGGCGAACTTTGCATATATATAAATATTAATATAATATTTAATTTAATCCATTAAGCTAGCTGCTTGATTTTCTTCTATAATCTTCCATTTTTAATTTGGTTTAGCTCCAAACTTCTTCAACTTTACACCAATTTAATCCTACAAATAAAATACACTATTAAGCACACTCCATATAATTAATGCTCAAAAAGGACAAATATAAATAATAAATATGAGGCAATTAATGATAAGAAAATATATTTTTTGCCTCAGATCAATTACCAAGGAAAACAAAAGATTGAACTTACCCGGAATTAGCACACGAACTTCTAATGCGCTCCAACAAGAATAAGTCACTTCCAACACCGGAAGCTCTAAAAATTCCCCAAAAACCAAAGTTAGAATGGGGAATATGGTTATTGCCTCGTCTTTAAAAAGACCGGAGTACCAAGTCAGTTTCCCTTCGTGAATGCAGAGGCCTCCATGTGAATGCAGAGGTCATCATAGTTGATCCTTCGCGAACACGGTTCGAGGCACACCAATGCGATGGTCTGGGCAGCCAACCTTTCATGAACGTGGCCAAAGGCGCATAACGCTGCCTGAGTCCCACAAACGTGAAGGCAAAGGGAGTTGACCCTCAAAAAACCTAGCGAATGTGGAGGTCAGGGGAGATGCTCTCCACAAAAGTGATCAAGGGCTCGCAATCGCGAAGAAGGAATCAGTGTTGCACTAGCAGCACTGCATCAGCAATTCACCAAGGTAACCAAAACCTCCTTTGAGGCTCCAGAACTCGTTTGGAACCCCGTCAATGAAAATAACATTATCTACTAGTCTAGAATCATCATCCTGGATTCAAAGGAATCAATCAAACAACAAACAGAGCTCGTCTTGTCAGAATGTTGATCAATGTCATAGCTTACAAAGAAATACCAACAAAATGCGAAAAGCCACAAAATCATGTTGATAGCCATAAGAATCTAACGAAAGGTCATTCTAGACCAAACTCGGTGTTCGGGAGCTAACCATTCTGATTGAATTTTATTTCAAGCACATTTATCAAGAAAGTTGACCAAAGTTAAACATTAATGAAAATTTAAAGGTTAAAATGCCGAATCGCACCAACCTCAAACGGAAGCCTTAAAACCCGAACCGATAATCACAGTAAACAAAAATATCCCTTCCAAAGTTGATGGAACTACTGATATTCCGTTTCGATATGAAAATCTTTGGATGTTGACCAAAGTCAACTCTTCCAGCATTAGGCCACAAAAACTGAAAAACTCACCCTAAACTCAACGGACTACCTTGATAAGGATGCCACCCATCCCAGCACCATACAAAAGTTATAAGGAAGCCACGGGAAGGGGCAAAATAAGAAAAGCACACAAAAATACAAAAATGACATTAAGGGTCATTACAACATCCACTTCTAAAAGGGTCGAAAAGATGAGGATATCAGGGCCGCAAGTCAAGCTAGGACCTTCACTGATGGGATCTCCTTAGACTGCAACTTCCAAACCTTTCTATCTAGAGTGGCTACAGGCTCCTCCCTAAAACCCAAGAACTCATCAAGTTGAAAAGACTCCTAGTGAAGAACGTGAGACTCATCAGGAACATATCGTCTGAACATAGAGACATGGAACACAAGATGAAAGCTCGAAAGAGCTTGTGGCAAGACTATCTGATAAGCCACCTCTTATGCCCTCCTTAAAATCTAAAAAGGGTCAATGAACCTAGGACTAAGCTTGCCCCTCCTTCCGAATCTCATCACACCCTTTACGGGCGATACCTGTAGAATTAGCAAGTCACCAACCATAAACTATAAAGTTCATAGTCTCTAGTAAGCATAGTCCGCTTCCTACTCTAGGTAATACGAAAATTCTCCTGAATCACACAGACACTATCCATAGAATCTCTCAACAAGTCGGTGCTCCATGGTCTAACCTCGAAAGCATCAAACAAGCCCACCAGAGAATGACACCTCCTACCATATAATTCCTCAAATGGGGCCATCTAAATTCTAGAATGATAGCTATTATAATATGCAAACTCCACCAAAAACAAGGAGTATTCCCACTGACCACCGAAATCAAGAATAGAGGCTTGGAACATATCCTCCAAAACCTTAATAGTCCTCTCTGGCTGACCACCGCTCTCAATGTGAAAACTGTATTGAGCTCAACCCGGGTACCCAACTCTATCTTAATAGACTATAAGAAATGCAAAGTTAATTGAGTACCATGATCTGAAGTGATAGAAACTAGAACCCCATGCAGGCGGATAATCTCTCTAAGGGAAATCCGTGTCAATGTCTCTGAACTATAGGTATTCTGAACAGGTAGGAAGTGCACTAACTTGGTCAATCGATCTATAATGACCCAGACAAAATCAAACACTCAAAAAGTAAGCGGTAAGCCTACCACAAAGTCCACGTCTATGCACTCCCACTTCCACTCAGGAATGGGTAGCCACTGGGTTAAACCACATGGTCTCTGGTACTTGTACTTCACATGCTGATAGTACAAGCACCTAGCCATGAAAGTTATGATATCCCTCTTCATCCCTTGCCACCAATAATACTTTCTCAGATCACGTTACATCTTCGCAACACCGAGATGAATTGAACATTTAGAACAATGGGACTCCTAAAGAATCAGCTCAATCAACTGACCAACTCTAGGAACACAGATACAACCCTCAATCCTCAAAATGCCCTTTGGAGCTAAGTTCCCCTTCCTTGCCTCGCCGCTAAGAACCTTTTGCCGAATCAGCCTCAATCTCAGATCCTCAAACTACTGTACTTGAATTTGCTCCACAAGGAAGATCTAGCCTCTACACAAGCAAGTACTCTGCTCGGCTCAGAAATACCTAGTCTTACAAGCCGGTTGGCTAAGTATAGAATGTACGAAGCCATAGGTCGCTCCTCCACATCTAATAACGCAAAACTCCTTATGCTCACTGCTCTCGGGCTCAAGAAATCTACTACCATATTAGCCTTACCCGGGTGATAAATGATAGAGATATCATAGTCTTTCAGTATCTCAAACCAATTGTGGTGCATCAAATTAAGATTCCTCTGGCTGCATGTACTGAAGAGAATGCTGCTCGGTTAATACCTCACAGTGAACTCCATACAACACGATGACTACCACTGCCAACTCTAAGTCATGAGTGGGGTAGTTCTTCTCATGAAGCTTCAGCTGTCTGGAACCATAAGCAATAACTTTACCTTGTTGCATAAAAACACAACCTAGGTCAACACCGTAAGCATCACTATAGACCGTAAATCCATGGCCCTCCATAAGAAGAGTAAAAATTGATTCTGAAGTCAACAAAGCCTTGAGCTTCAGAAAGCTTGCCTCGCACTCATTAGACCACAGGAAGGGAACATTCTTCTAAGTCAATCTTGTCAAAGGTCTTACAATAGAAGAAACCCCCTCTACAAACCATCTGTAGTAGCTTGCTAACCCGACAATACTGTGTACCTCAGTAAGAAAACTAGGTCTGGCCCAATAACAAACTACCTCAATCTTCATAAAATCCACCATATTCCCATCCTTAGACTCCACGTTCCCCAAGAATGCTACAGACTTAAGTTAAAACTCACACTTAGTCAATTTGGAAAACACCCGAAAACCCCTTATAGTCTGCAGTACAATCCTCAGATACTGCTCATGCTGCTCCATACTCTAGAGTAGACCAAGAGGTCGTCGATGAACACTATCACAAAAGAGTTCAAATAGGGTTTGAACACATGGTTCATAAAATCCATGAATTATGTTGGGGCATTAGTCAACCTAAAAGACATGATTAAGAACTCGTAGTGGACATAACGAGTCCTAAAGGGAGTCTTAGGGAGTTCTGCAGGCCTAATCCTTAACGGGTGGTAGCATAATCTCAAGTCTATCTTATAGAATATTGCTGCACCCTGAAGTTGATAAAATAAAATATAGATATGTGGCATCAGATGCCTGTTCCTGATAGTTACCTTATTCAGCTGTCTGTAGTTAATACGCATACGCAAGGACCCCAAGGAGATAAATTCGGCTACAACTACCTGAACAACCCAACAATGGCCATAAATTGACTAGAGATCAAATCCTAAACTAATCCTAATATTTCAACCAAATCATACAATAATACAAAAAATACAACCAATCTAAAGGAGGCAAGTCTCGAAAAAGGGATCTATCACGATCCAAGGTACCCCCTAGACGTGACATGGCATATAACACCCTGAGAGGCCTCATACAAGCCAATTAGCATACGTACATACAAGATAATAGAGATTAAGAGTTCGAAAGAGAGTTTCATATCAAAGCTTTTAAAAGAAATAGCGGAAGTCTACATCTCATGCCTCAAAGCCAATCTAACATAGAAAATAAAGTTTGGGACGTAACCAAGTAAAAATCCGAAATAAAGAATAACATGAAAATAAGAACAACTGGGATATGTCCTTGGATGGATGAGGACTCACCAAGTCTTCTATCAATCTCCTACTAAGCTCTAGCCGCGAGTGGATGGTGAATCGCCAAGTCCTACATCAAAGAAGTTATTGTAGGCTAAAGTATGCGTTAGTACAATCAAGTACCAAGTATGATAGCAATGCACATAAAACATGCTAGAAAGAGACATAATCAAGACATGCAATGGCCGAGCGAAAACATGATAAAGCATAAGGAGCATGAAACATAGACCATGGCCAAAGCAAGATAAATCATCTTTCTTTACTTTACGTTACTTTAGATCATCATAACAACACTTGCGTTCATTGGTTGTGGGAAAGTAGCCTTAACCGACATATAAGACCACGTGACCTATCAACATGGAATTCGGTGTCTACCCTACACCGAAAGAGGGTTATCCTACTTGCCAAGGTAGGACCCTTTACTTAACTTGTAGCTTACGTGGATCCACTAGCTAGTGTTTATCATAGACCATCATCCTATGATGGCACATAGGTTATAGGACATGGGTAATCACCACTTGTCCACTCGGTGCTAAGCATACTTCCCACGGATTAATCATAGTTCATTTATCATAGGTAGACATGGGTAATCACCTCTTGTCTACATTAGGGAACATGGGTGATCGCCTCTTGTTCCTTCATTAGAATAGCTCCTTAAGAACATGGGTGATCGCCTCTTTGTTCGTTTAGTACTTAGTGTGAGCATTACGTGAGAAACCCTTTCACTACTCAACACAATATCATCATATCATAACTGTTGGTACTTCAATCTCAAAACACCCTTAACTCATCATTAAATTCATATGAGACATGCATAAGTTCATAAACTTCTTCTATACATACTTCCCCATGCTCATAATTCGTGGATCATAGAGTTCATATGTAGTTCAACTCAAATCATGCAATTCATTGCAATCTCATGCTTAGAAAACCATAATTAAGACAATTTACCCATACTTGAAGAAACTCACATAATAGAGGAAAAATCATGCTTTTGACTTGAACATACTAACTTTCATAAAGTCATCCTTGATTCATTCATAATTCATGCATAGCTTCATAGAGATTTCATAAAATTGCTCAATTCATAGCTCAACCCACCAATCAAAGCAAAGATTAGGAAATTGGGGAGAAATAGCATGGGTTCATGGGGATTCATTCAATCATTACATCAAATCATATAATTCACGCTAATTCGTGCACTAAATTACTTTATCACACTAGATCGTGCTCTAGAAATTATAAAATCTACAATTGAAATCATAATTGAAGAACCCATAAGAATTGATCAAAACCCTAATTCAATTGGGGAAATTGAACCTTGAAAACCTTGAAGAAAGTTGAGGACCCATTGGAGGAAAGAGCTCCAAATGGTGAACACTATCATACCTCAACAAAGCCCACAAGAAATTGATGGTCTTCAATGGAGGATCCTAGCTTTCTTCTTCCTTGAGAGTTGTGAGGATTTTCTTAGAGAGACAAATATTTGAGAGAGGAGAAATTTGGGAATGAGTTAGAATGAGTGAAATTAGGCTTAGAAAGTATATATAGGGCCTGGGTTAAAGGTATAACCGACTTATATTAATAGTTAAACATTTAGGGAAAAGATGAAAAAACCCTTAATTATTAACTGTCGGGGGCAGTCTACGGTCAGGACCTACGGTCTGTAGGTCAAACGACGGACCATTCTATTCTTCCATAAATTGATTCAGAAACTTCATTTGGGGCTGAAAATTTTGCTAAGTCTGGAAGGGATCTACGGGACCCATCTACGGACCGTCAGTCGATCAACGACCCGTCCTGTTCCTTCGTAGGTCAAGGTTAGTAAACTTGGAAATCTTGAAAGTCCACAGTACAAACGACGGTTCCCACCTACGGCCCGTCATTCCATCTATGGTCCGTAGGTGACCTCCGTAGTCACTTGCACCAGGTTTTGAAAAACTGCATTTTCTTTTCTTTGAAAGCTGGGGGTGTTACAGGATCATAGCTTATCTTAAGGCTAAAAACTGCACATGAACAATTACTAGGGTGCCTTGCCCTTCCGAAGATATTTGGAGTGGTGCAAAGCTACCAACAATGCCAAGGGAACACAAAAACAATCACCACAACACATAAATCAATAAAGGAAATAAAAAAGAACAATAAAACTCCATAAATCAAAATTGTGACCCAAGCACGGAGTCACAAAATCAACTCTATCACGAGGTCCAAAACTACTCAAGGAAGTTGTGCCCCAATAATTTGCACAAACCGAGCTTAAATCAAGCAAAATCAGCTCCACCATATATTTATCTCAAAGGGTTTAAAATAGTGAATAAAAGAGGAATTAACGAATATTACCAAGGAAAATGAAAGGTTAAATCAACCTAGGATGATCCTACAGACTTCCCTAATGCGCTCTAACAAGAAACACTCATTTCCAATACAAAAAGCTCTCAAAATCTCTAAAAAACCCAAGTTGGAATTGGGAATAAAGTTACTGCCTCATCTTTAAAAAGACTGAAGTGCCAGGCTCAGTTGCCCTTCGTCAACATGGAGGCCTCCATGTGAACGTGGAGGTTTTCAAAGTTGACCCTTCGTGAGCATGGTGTGAGGCCCATGAACATGAGGATCTGGGCCGCCAACCCTTTGCAAACGTAGCCAGAGGCCCACAAACGCGAAGGCAATATAAGGTGACCCTCTGCGAACACGGCACAAGCCTCATGAATGCGGTTGTCAGGGGAGGTTGTCTCCAAGAACATGGCCAATGGCCCACGATCGCGAAGAAGGAATTAGTGCTGCACTAGAAGCACAACATCAATAATTCACCAAGGAAACTAAACCTTCGTTGGGCGTCCAGAACTAGTTCAAAACCCTATCAACGTAAACCAAATATGCTACTAGACTAGAAATGACATTTTAGACTCAACGGAATCGAAGAAACAACCAACAGAGGTGGTCACATTAAAATACTGACCAAAGTCAATAATTAGAAAAAAATTCCAACAAAACACTAAAAGCCACAAAATCATTGTGATAGCCATGAGAATCGAACACAAGGTCGTTCTCGACATAACTCAGCGTTTCAGAGTTAATTATGGTGATGAAATTCAATTCAGAGCACATTTACCAAGAAAGTTAACGAAAGTCAAACTTCAAAGAAAACTTTTGGCTAAAGTTCCTAATCACACCAACCTCAAACGAAAGCCTCAAAACCTGAACCGACAACACACTAGACAAAAATGACCCTTCCGAAACTGATAAAACTTACGAAATTTTGATCCGACAACAAAATATCTAAATGTTGACTAAAGTCAACTCTTTAAGTATTAGGCCACCAAAACTGAAAAACTCACCCTAAACTTAATCGACTACTTCGAGAAGTATGCTACGCATGCTAACAAAACATAAAAGTTCTAAGGAAACTACTGGAAGAGGTAAAATAGCAAAAACACATAAATGACCTTGAGGGTTATTACACCCTTCTCCTTCTAGATTTTATCCTTGTGATGGAATCAATATATACGCATACTATTTTGGGCTTATACAAGATTTGACATTGAATTGTAATGTTAGAGCTTGAGTAGGTCCTTGGTGAGTCTAGAGGTGGTCGAGAACTATGGTGTAGACATACAATGAGTTGGTAAAAGAATTGAGTTGTTGGATTTTGTTTTCTATGGTTTGAGCTCGTATGCCCTATCATTACTTCTATTTGAAGCTCATGTGTGCATATCTTTCAGCCGGGTTAAGTCCCTGCTTATTCCCTATTATTCAATTTCAAGTCTAGACTATCTTGGTGATTCTATATTTAATTTGAGCCACACTTACCCTTTGATCAGTTTCGAGTCCTAACTAGGTGGTTACCTGTTAACCTTTGATCAGCTGACCAAGTTTTGACAGAGTTAGTGGCAACCTTGACTACCTGAGGTTCATTGTTGGGAGTTCTAGGTCCCTTCGAAGGTTCACCATAGACTTGAGTGGTTCCTGGTTCAGCGAGTGGTTCACAGTCTAGAGTTGAGTTGGTAGGTTGCAAACATGGTTCCTTATCAGTTTCTAAGTATGTGACAAATTTCTTGAGTGGGCCACACATACTCCATTATTTTTAACTATAGGGCAGGAATAGGGAGGTGCGCATGGGTTCTACCTCGTTGTTTGGGACTAAGGGGTAGGTGTATATATCTTGGTATTGTTGGTACTACTAATTTTATTACATAACTCTGATTCATCATGCATTGCCTATCACCAGGATAATTGATTGTTATTTGTACCTGATGGTCATATGGGGGTCGTACGGGTTTAGAT
Organism: Solanum appendiculatum; assembly: GCA_018342035.1. Lineage (NCBI taxonomy): Eukaryota > Viridiplantae > Streptophyta > Magnoliopsida > Solanales > Solanaceae > Solanum > Solanum appendiculatum. The sequence goes on along the minus strand of JAGDQO010001048.1, from coordinate 84,141 downwards.
TGTTAATGTGTACCTTCTACAAACTTATGGGCTCGAAAGGTTATTGTTTGACTAATTGCTTGCATGTGGTAGTACGCAGAGTTGTCCTTTGTTTGAAGTAGGTACTATCCTTGTTCTCCTTTGTTTGATACATCTTTTGTGCAAGTGTAGGTTTGGCTTAGCCTTCGTGGCTTTTATGTGTATTTGTGTTTACTTTTATTAGCTTACTTTTGGCTAGCTGTCTCCCTTAGTAGGGCTTTGCGTGTTTAGGTTGATGGGCTAGCACATCCAGGTTTGTCCCTTATTTACTTTACTCTTTTTTCCTTACTTAAGTTGTTTCTTATTATGATATTCCTACTCATTCTTTAGCTATCTGTGATATATGCTCCTTCCGTATTTGTTACTTTTTCTTATTTTATCTTCGAAGCTTAGTCGGCCTTTGCCTACTGAGTGCCACTTTTTTATTCTCATACTACACTTCTACACCCTGTAGATCATAGTATGAGTTATCAATGCTGATTTGGTCTTGTACAGAGCAACGCTTGGCTTCGTAGATCTAGGTGAGCTCTTGGTGTTCAGAGTTAACTCTTTTTTCCTTAATATTTGACTATGAATAGTCCTTATTTTGGTTCCCAAGACAGTTCTGTATCATTGTATAGTTATTGTACTATTGTTTTGAATAGTTGCTAAAATATCGACTGATACCAGGTTTTGGGTTTGTTTTCGTATTGATTTAATTCTACCTTTGTGTTTTGCTTTTTTTTTATTGTTTACCTCCCACAATTATTTTTTTCGTGCAATAGCCCGTTGCTTCTAGTTCTGGGCTACGGGTTCGGCTTACCTACTAATGGGACGCAGTAGGTGCCATCATGATATGAATTTTTGGGGCGTGATAATTTTTAATTGAGTGCCTTTACCACGGTTATAGTTCAGGAAAGGTTGCAGCAGTTTCAGAAAGATCCTCAATATCTCCTATTTAGTTCCTATCTAGTCTTTGTACCAATCACGCTTATGGGTTCTGTTTGAGTTTTACTTAAACTTCTGTACAAGTGTACCTTTACGGTTTATGGAGGTCCTGCTAGGTTTAGTTAGTTGTACTTTCTTCATTTATGTCCTTAGTCCACTCTTGTGCATTCCTTTTAACTTTTCATTCTTTGACCTTTGTTGTGTTTAAATTCTAGTATTTTATATTTTCTTTACTTTTCTTGCATAATCGGACTATAATACCTATTGAGTACCTATTTTTTGGTACTCATGCTACACTCTGCATCTATTTCATGATGCAAGTTCGAGCACCAAATTTTAGTGCTATGATCGAGCCTACAATTGTCTGATTCTGAATCTAGGGTGAGCAGATTGCATTTTGGATTTTACCTGTCTCCATCTGTATTTTCATGACTAGTTTTTTGTATCCTAAGATAGTCTTTGTATTTTTGGACCATTTTTTGAATGTGTACTCTTTGTTTTAGTAGCTCTATACTTGTGACTTCTACGTTCTAGGAGGGATGTTTTTTAGGTATATATATTTTGGTTTGCTTCCACTTATTCTTTTGTTTCTATATTTAAATTGTTTCTTCTCCTTTATTTCAACTCTTACACCCATTACTTGTCGTTCTGGGTGATGGGTTCTCTAACCTACTGGTGGACAATAGTAGGTGTCATCATGAATCAAGAAATTGGGTCATGATACATAACTCTTTTTTGTGTATAACCTTGACCTTTTTTGTTATGACTCCGAGCTTCTTTCGATGACTTAAGATTGGACTTGGTCAAAGCCTTAAGTGATTTTTTGGCAAAATTGGCGAGGGGATTTGATGGACGGTTTCCTAATGATTGTTACTCTTGATATGGGACATTTCTCTGATGGTTCATAGCCAGGGGTTCAAGGTTCGGGCATATCATTCTCATAGTCAAGGATTCATGGTCCGAGCAAATTTTGTTCGGCTGATGTCCAGGTTTCAGGCATAATACTTACTCTCGAGTGAGTCTTAGTGGCATGTTTCTATTGTATTCTTTGGGTATGCTAGTCATTGTTTGAGGTCCGTGTTGTGCACTTCATTGTAGTAGAATTCACCGGTCCTCGTTTATAAATAATTGTAGCTTTTTTGTGTACCCATCGAGTTCATGGGCGTCAGATTAGGCTATTTACATTATCTTGTGCATGACTGCACATTTTGGGATTATGGAGGTCAATCTAGGTTATAGCTAGTTAAATGCCCTTAATTTTTGTTTATTCCTTGACTTGTGTGCACTTGCTTAACATGTTGTTACCATTCAGCTATTTGACCTCTATTTGTTGTTATTTCTCACTTTTCATTATTGTCTTTACTTTTAAAGCTCAGTCGGCATATGATCCCTACTGGGTACCTATTTTTATGTATTCATACTACACTATGCATATATTTTTGTAATGCACATCCGAGCACCAGTCGCCAAGATTGATTTCAAGAAGGATGTGGGAATATTCGTAGATCGAGGGTGAGGTTTTCAAATGCTATATATGTCTGTCTCATTCTGTTAATAACTTTTAGTAGTCTTTTTTACTTAAGACAAGTTTGTATTTTTGTCCACTTTTGTAACTTGTAGTCTTTTAGTAGCTTTGTACTTGTGACTACTAGGTTTTAAGATTGAATCATTTCTTTAGGTTGTATATATCTTTTGTTGTTGTTATTCTCCATTGATTTCGTAAAATTGATTTAGTTTTATCTTTATTATTGTTGTGTCTATCCTATATGCATGTTACTTCTCATTCTGGGATATGGGTTGGCTTACCTACTAATAAGTTATGGTAGGTGCCATCATGACTTGTGGGTTCAAGCCGTGATAAAGTTTGTATGAGAGCCATTGGATTGCCGATGTCTCATATACAAAGCTAATGTCTTGTACAATTATGTGGATCAGTACAAAGAAGTATGTATTCTATCATAGGAGGATACATGAATTTTGTAGGAAGATTTTTTATTTTGGTTCATTATTGTTAGTTGGTTGTATTATTTTGTTTCTTGAATATTTATTATTGCACTTTATTGCAAGATGGTTCGCACATGCAGCTAACCATTCATGGGTGATGCACCCAGTCCCACAGGTAGAGAAACAACAAGGGTTGGAGGACGACCTCCAAGTCATGTGAAGGATGCAACACTATCCAGGGATTGAGATAGAGTAAGGACTCTAGAGCCAGTGGTGGAGCCTCAGTTAGCTTGTATTCCTCTATAGCCGATGAGGATTAGACCAGTTCAGCCACTACCCTGACTAGTTATGGCTTTTTAGGTATAGACAACTATCGTGTAGTTATTAGTCGTGATAGAAGGCTTGCAGCATGCCCCAACCTCAGCTTTACCAACTCCATATGTCAAACCAAAAGCAGTGGCTCCATAGGATGAGATGCCACCTATTACCTCTAGCCAGCCGTTGCATTAGGGGCTATGCAACTAGATATGAAGAAGATACTCAGAGTATTCTAGAGACTACATCCTCTAAGGTTTTTAGAGCATTAAGGGAGGATGTCCATGTGTTTTAGACTACTTCGTGAGTGGTTGTACACATTGGGACTAGTTGAGTCGAGAGGATCTGAATTCACCTCTTATCAGCTTGACGGGCCAGCCAGGCTATGGTTGCGCTTGTATTTAGATAGTACACTAGCTGGGCCACCTTCGATGTCACAGTCTTATTTTTCAGAGGCCTTCTTCATATGGTGTCACGACCCAAGGTGCCTCCTAGACGTGACATGGCATACAAGACCTCGGAAGGCCTCATACAAGCCACTTAGCATACATTCATACAAAATAGTAGAAATTAAAGAGTCCAAACGACAAAATCACAATAGAGTTTAAGAACATCAGCGAAAGTCTACATGTCATGTCTCAAGCCATCTAACATAATAGAATAGAAATGAAGGTTTGGGACGCAGCCTAGTACAATATCCAAAAGTATAACGGAAAGCATGAAAAGGTAACAAGGTTAGGCCCTCGGACATAGGAAGCCTCAACAAGTCTTCACTATCACTGGAACTGACTAGCCACGAGTGGGATGAGAAGAACCGCCAAGCCCTACATCAATAGAATCAATGTAGGCAAAAGTATACATTAGTACAATCAAGTACCAAATATGATAGCAATGCACAAAGGGGCATATAAACCATGCTAGAATGACATATAATCATGACATGTAATGGCCAAGGTAAAACATGATAGAACATAAGAAACATGAAGCATAAAACATGGCCAAGACAAGCTATTCATCTTTCCTTTACTTTACTTTAGATCATCATCATCATAACACTTATTCATTAATTGTGGGGAAATAGCCTTAACCGGCATATGAGACCATGTGAGCTATCAACATGGAATCCGGTGTCTGCCCCACACCGAAAAGGGGTGTCCTACTTACCAAGGTAAGACCATGATCTGCTTAGCTTGTGTCTATCATAGGCAATCACCCTATGGTGGCACATAGGTTATGGGACATGGGTAATTGCCACTTGTCCACTCGGTACTAAGCATACTTCCCACGGATTTATCATAGATCATTTTATCTTAGGTAGACATGGGTAATCGCCTCTTGTCTACATAGTCATAAACTCATTATTAGTATACTTGGGTAATCCCCGCTTTGTCTATATTAGGGTGCATAGGTAATCGCCTCTTGTTCTTCTATTAGTCATAATTTCATTATTAGTAAACATGGGTAATCGCCTCTTGTCTACATTAGGGAACATGGGTAATCGCCTCTTGTTCCTTCATAGAATAGTTCCTTAATCATGGATTCAAGCTTAGTTGAGCAAACCTTTCAACAAGTTATGAATCATTACGTGTTTGAAAACCTTTCACATTCATAGGTTGAGCATTACATGAGAAATCCTTGCACAACTCAACATTTTCACTAACATATCATAATTTCATATAAAACATGCTTGATTCTATAAACCTCTTTCTTCATGATTCTATCATGCTTTTTCTTCATAAACATACATGAGTTCATAAGCTTCATATTTACATAGCTCATCATGCTCTTAACTCATAAATCATGGGCTCATAAGCTTCACCTCAACACATGCAATTCAATGCAAGCTAATAAAAGCCATAAATAAAGGCAATTTAGTCGTAATTGAGGGAACCCACATAATAGAGGAAAATCATAGATTTTGATTCATCATGCATCTTTTCATAAAATATCCTCTTTTCATCATTCATAGTCTTACATGGAATTCATATCTCGATAATCATAATCCTTAACTCAATTCACAAAGAGTTCGTGCAATTAATCTTTTCTCAATCAATCCACAATCATAAGCATATTCATAAATTGGGGGATACTTAGCATAAGCTCATGGGATTCATCAAGTTGCATGTAAACCACGCTAAATCGTGCACTAGCTTACTTTACCACGCTATACCGTGCACTATCAACTATAACATCAACAATGGAAAGCATAATGAAGAACGCATAAGAATTTGTCAAATCCCTAGCTCTCTTGGGCAAGACTATACCTTTGAAAACCTCAAGGAAAAGAGGACCCATTAGAGGAAAGACTCCAAATGGTAAATACTATCATACCTCAATGCCAATGCCTTTAAATAAAAAGGGGGATTGATATCCTTGATGAGAACCCTAGCTCTCTTCTTCTCCTTCTTATTCTTCTAGAGAGGAATATTTTTTGAGATGAGAGTTGGAAATGAAGGGATTAGGGCTTAGAAATTATAAATAGGGCCAATGCTAAGGGGCAAAATCGTCTGGTATAAGGAATAAACATTTAGGGAAAAAGTCCAGAAGCCCTTAAATAAAACTGTCGAGGGCAATTGACGGACAGGACGTACGGTCCATACATCCACTGACGGACCGTCCTGCTCTTCGGTCAATCGAATCAGAAAGTTCATTTTTGATTGAAAATTTGACTAAGTCTGGAAGACATCTAGGGAACCCATCTACGGCCTGTCAACCAAACTACGAACCGTCCTACTAATCCGTAGGTCAAGGGTCAGAAACTCAAAATTCAAAAAGTTGGCAGGGCCATCGATGGTTCCCATCTACGGCCCGTCACTCCACCTAGGGTCCGTAGATGGCCTCTGTCGTCACTGGCACCAAAAAAAATTTTAAAACGATATTTTCTTTCTTTTCAAAAACTAGGGTGTTACAATATCTCCCTCTTGGGAACATTCATCCTCAAATGAGAACCTGGATATCCTTAGAAGGGCGATAGACTCGGACTAACAACCCAACCTAGCATGCAAGCACGTAAATGCACAAATCGGAGGAGGAAACATCAACTCCAAGCTAAAGCATTCTCAATACAAAATTCATGAAGACTTTATGCAACTTATACTCAATGCACATATATCATGTTAGACTCTTCATGTACATGCATAAATCAAGGAATCATGAAAATCAACTATGACACATGAGACCAAAAGAATGAACCATGAGGAACTAGGTACCTCAAGCTAGAGGAGGATCGGAAGGAAATACATGAGGATAGCGGGACATCATATCGGCCTCGGTCTCCCAATTAGCACCCTCAACTAATTGATTCCTCCATAGAACTTTCACGGAGGAAACTTCTTTATTTCTTAACTTCCAGACTTGTCGGTCTAGGATCTCAACCGGAACCTCTTCATCAGAAAGGCTATCCTTAATGCCAAGAGTCTCTATTGGCACTACAGAGGTCGGACCACCAACACACTTTCTCAACAATGAGACATGGAAAATCGGATGCACTGATGCCAACTCATTAGGCAATTCAAGCTCATAGGCAACCTTACCAACACGCCTTAAAATCTAATATGGGCCTACATAACCGGGACTAAGCTTCCCTATCTTCCCAAATCTCATTACACCCTTCATAGGTGAAATTTCAAGTAAACCCAATCATCAACATCAAATTCTAATTCTCTTCTTCTGACATCGTCATAAGACTTTTGTCGACTTTGTGCCGTTTTCAGCCTTTCTCTAATAAGCCGAACTTTCCCCATAGCTTCATGCACTAGCTCGGGCCGTATCAAAGAAACTTCCCCAATTTCAAACCAACCTATGGGAGATCTACACCTCCTACCATAGAGAGCTTCAAATGGAGCCATACCAATACTAGAATGGTAGTTGTTATTATAAGCAAACTCAATCAAAGGCAAATGATCATCCCAATTACCCTTGAAGTCAATTGAACAAGCTCTCAACATATCTTCCAAAGTTTGGATGGTACGCTCTGCTTACCCATTAGTTTGGGGATGAAAGGCCGTGCTAAGTTTAACACGAGTACCGAGGCCCTTTTGGAAAGATTTCCAAAACTGAGAAGTAAACTGTGCACCACGATCGGAGATAATGGATAAAGGCACTCCATGCAACCTAACCATCTCCCTCAAGTACAACTTAGCATAATCCTCCACCGAGTAAGAAACCTTGACGAAAATGAAATGGGCTGATTTCGTCATACGATCTACAACCACCCAAATCGAATCATACTGGCGCCGAGTGCGCGGCAAGCCAACAATAAAGTCCATGTTCACATCTTCCCACTTCCAAGTAGGAATGTCAATATCCTGTGATAGACCTCCCGGTCTTTGGTGGTCAACTTTCACCTCTTGGCAATTAGGACATCTAGCCACAAATCCCGCAATGTCCTTCTTTATCTCATTCCACCAATAGATCTCCCGCAAGTGACAGTACATCTTGGTAGCTCCCGGGTGAATGGAATAACGAGAACCATGGGCCTCAATCAAGATTTGTCCTCTTAGGTCATCTACATTAGGGACACATAAACGACCCTGATATCTGAGCACTCCATCTCCCCCTTGGGAGAAAGCCTCAACGGACTTCTTTAGCACCGCTTCTTTCAATTCGACTAGGTTCGGATCAAGATCTTGCTTAGCTTTCACATCCTGCACATAGGAAGATTCTGAACCATTGTGGACCATAACACCACCTTGGGTGGAATCAACTAATCGCACACCCAAACGGGCCAATCTATGAACATCACAAACTAGTTCCCTTTTACCATCCTCAATATGGGCAACACTACCCATTGACATCCGACTAAGAGCATCTGCCACCACGTTAGCCTTGCCAGGGTGATAGAGGACATTCATGTCATAGTCCTTTAATAGCTCAAGCCACCTTCGTTGACGAAGATTTAGATCCTTTTGCTTAAATACATATTGCAAACTCTTATGGTCGGTAAAGACGTCAACATGGACACCATACAAGTAATGCCGCCATATCTTTAGAGCAAACACAACTGCCGCTAGCTCCAAATCATGGGTAGGGTAATTCTTTTCATGCACCTTTAGTTGTCTTGAAGCATAGGCAATGACTTTCCCATTTTGCATAAGTACACACCCTAACCCAATTTTGGAAGCATCACAATAGACCACAAACGCATCGGACCCTTCCAGTAGGGTCAACACCAGAGCCGAGGTAAGTCTATCCTTCAACTCTTGAAAACTCGCTTCACACCTTTCAGACCAAGTAAACTTAGCCTTCTTTTGAGTTAGAGCCGTCAATGGTGAAGCAATTGAAGAAAACCCTTCAACAAACCTTCGATAGTAACCGGCTAAACTCAAGAAACTACGAATATCCGAAGGTGATAGAAGTCTAGGCCAATTCTTTACCGCATCCGTCTTCTTAGGATCTACCTCGACACTTTTATTGAAAACAATGTGACCGGAAGGCTACAATCTTAACCAGAACTCGCATTTCTCGAACTTAGCAAAGAGTTGTTGGTCCTTGAGAAATTGCAACACAATCCTCAAATGATCAGCATGCTCACTATCACTCCTTGAGTAAATAAAGATATCATCTATAAACACAACGACAAACATATCAAGGTATTGTCTAAACACCCGATTCATCAAATCCATAAATGCGGCCGGAGCATTAGTCAACCCGAAAGACATCAGTAGAAACTCATAGTGCCTATATCTTATTCGGAAAGCTGTTTCCGAAATGTCATCATCCCTTACCTTCAATTGGTGATAGCCCGAACAAAGATCAATCTTAGAGAAATAGCTAGCCCCTTGGAGTTGGTCAAACAAATCATCAATTCTCGGGAGAGGATACTTATTCTTGATAGTAACCTTATTCAATTGGCGGTAGTCAATACACATACGGAGTGACCCATCTTTCTTTCTAACAAACAAGACCGGAGCACCCCATGGAGAAATACTTGGTCAGATGAAACCCTTATCCAACAAATCTTTCAACTGCTCTTTTAGTTCCTTAAGTTCTGCGGAGCCATTCTATAAGGAGGAATAGAGATAGGTTGCGTATCAGGGAGAAGGTCAATATCGAAATCTATTTCCCTCTCTGGAGGAACACCGGGTAAATCATCGGGAAACACTTCTGGAAATTCATTAACAACGGGGATAAACTCAAGAGTAGGAGTTTCGAAATTCACATCCCTCACCCTAATAAGATGGTACATGTAACCCTTAGAAATCATCTTTCTAGCTTGTAGATAAGAAACAAATTGACCCTTAAGCGTAGAATTTCCCCCTTTCCACTCCAGGATAGGCTCATCTGGAAATTGGAACTTGACCATTCGAGTCCTACAATCAATAGAGGCATAGCAAGAATGCAACCAATCCATCCCGAGGATAACATCGAAGTCTAGCATATCAAGCTCTACAAGATCCACATGAGTGACTCTATGGAATAAACAGACGGTATAATTTCAATAGACTCTCTTAGCCACAATAGATTCACCAATAGGAGTAGAGAAACGGAATGGATCTAACAACACATCCGGAACAACATCAAACTTCATAGCTACATAAGGCGTCACAAAAGAAAACGTAGCACCTGGATCAAGCAAAGCATAAACATCAAAGTGGAAGATTTTCAACGTACTGATAACCACACCTGGAGAACCCTCTTGCTCATGACGGGCAGGAAGTGCATAGAATCGGTTTTGCTTTTGTTTTCCACTAGAACTTGCTGGATTTTGGGGTTGAGCCCTTCGATGATTTTCTCATCCCTTCATAGCAGCCAAGGGACAATCCCTTACTTTATGACCCGTCTTGCCATATCCAAAACATGCATTCGAACCGGCTAGACATGTACCCTCGTGTTTCCTCCCACACTTGGCACAAGTAGACAATGATGAGCCACTACCATTTCCTAGGGTTAAACACCCTTTCTTTGTTGAACATAGGAGGGGCATTGGAAGGCCCTTGATTAGAGAACCTTTGTCTAGGCTTAAAACGACCATGTCCATCGGACCTTGAATGAGAGAACCCACCATCACCGGTCTTAGCCCTCTTGAAGTTCCTAGACTTTTCCTTGAGCTTCTCCTCCTCTATTTGTTGTGCATGAATCATGAGGCGAGAAATATCCATATCATTAATAAGCATGGCGGTACGACACTCCTTGACCACCATTTCGGACACTCCCGAAACAAATTTGCTCATTCTTGCCCTAGGATCAGCCACCATAGAAGGAGCATATCGAGCCAACTGTGTGAACTTCAAAGCATACTCCTTCACACCCATACTCACTTGACGAAGGTTGATGAACTCGAGCACCTTAGCCTCCCTCATCTCAAGGGGAAATAATCTATCGAGAAAAGCACCCTTGAATTTCTCCCACTCCAGAGGACCTTCATCAGCCGCCATCTCACTATTCCATTGGTTGTACCAAATTTGAGCGACACCCTTGAGTTGGTAGGCGGCCGATTCCGTCTTTGCTATCGGTGACACTCCTATGATCATCAAAACTTTATAAACCTCATCAATAAGCTCTTGAGGATCTTCCTCCACTTTAGAACCGTGAAACACCGGAGGGTTCATCCAGGTGAAGTCCCTCACTCTTGACGCCGCCGTACCTCATTTGGGTTGATGGGAGCCACAACCTCCCTATTGGCTTGAGCCACCACGGCTTGGGCCAACACCTGTAAAGCAGCCCTGAACTCCTTATTGGTTGTTTGCTCAGCCAAAGGATCGGCCGGAACTTGAGGAGCTTGAGGAGGGGTTTCTTGCTTTTCACTCTCTCTCGCATTCCTTCGAATATAGGCTCTTCGAGACGCTATATCCTGAAACGCGTAGGATAGGGATTAGGAGACAGGGGCATATAGAGTAACACTCTATGCACGACTTAAGGATAATGAAGAAGTGGAGTTTCCTAATCATCTTGTAGCCTCTCATTCATAAATGTGGCGCGCTTCACACTTATGAACAAGACTCTACTCGACGTGGCTTATGAGACATCCTAGAATCTTTCTAAAACCTTGTGCTCTGAATACCAAGTTTATCACAACCCAAGGTACCCCCTAGACGTTACATGGCATACAAGACCCCAAAAGGCCTCATACAAGCCACTTAGCATACATTCATAAAAGATAGACGAAATTAAGGAGTCCAAAAGACAAAATCACAACAGAGTTTAAGAACATCAGCGAAAGTCTACATGTCATGTCTCAAGCCATCTAACATAATAGAATAGAAATGAAGGTTTGGGACGTAGCCCAGTACAATATCAAAAAGTATAACAGAAAGAATGAAAAGGTAACAAGGTTAGGCCCTCGAACATAGAAGGCCTCACCAAGTCTTCACTATCACTGGAACTGACTAGCCACGAGTGGGATGAGAAGAACCGCCAAGCCCTACATCAATAGAATCAATGTAGGCAAAAGTATGCGTTATTACAATCAAGTACCAAGTATGATAGCAATGCACAAAGGGGCATATAAACCATGCTAGAATGACATATAATCATGACATGTAATGGCCAAGCTAAAACATGATAGAACATAAGAAACATGAAGCATAAAACATGGCCAAGACAAGCTATTCATCTTTCCTTTACTTTACTTTAGATCATCATCATCATAACACTTGTTCATTAATTGTGGAGAAATAGCCTTAACCGACATATGAGACCATGTGAGCTATCAACATGGAATCCGGTGTCTGCCCCACATCGAAAAGGGGTGTCCTACTTGCCAAGGTAAGACCATGAACTGCTTAGCATGTGTCTATCATAGACCATCACCCTTTGGTGGCACATAGGTTATGGGACATGGGTAATCGCCACTTGTCCACTCGATACTAAGGATACTTCCTACGGATTTATCTTAGTTCATTTTATCTTAGGGAGACATGGGTAATCGCCTCTTGCCTACATATTCATAAACTCATTATTAGTAGACTTGGGTAATCCCCGCTTTGTCTATATTAGGGTACATGGGTAATCGTCTCTTGTCCCTTCATTCATTAGAATAGCTCCTTAAGAACATGGGTAATCGCCTCTTGTTGTTCTATTAGTCATGATACAATCATTAGTAGACATGGGTAATCGCCTCTTGTCTACATTAGGGAACATAGGTAATCGTCTCTTGTTCCTTCATAGAATAGTTCCTTAATCATGGATTAAAGCTTAGTTGAGAAAAGTTTTCAAAAAGTGATGAATCATTACGTGTAAGAAAACCTTTCACATTCATAGGTTGAGCATTACATGAGAAACCCTTTAACAACTCAACATTTTCACTAACATATCATAATTTCATATAAAACATGCTTGATTCTATAAACCTCTTTCTTCATGATTCTATCATGCTTTTTCTTCATAAACATACATGAGTTCATAAGCTTCATATTTACATAGCTCATCATGCTCTTAACTCATAAATCATGGGCTCATAAGCTTCACCTCAACACATGCAATTCAATGCAAGCTAATAATTAGAAGGCCATAAATCAAGGTAATTTAGTCGTAATTGAAGGGACCCACATAATAGAGGAAAATCATAGATTTTGATTCATCGTGCATCTTTTCATAAAATATCCTCTTTTCATCATTCATAGTGTTACATGGAATTCATAGCTTGATAATCATAATCCTTAACTCAATTCACAAAGAGTTCATGCAATTCATCTTTTCTCAATCAACCCACAATTATAAGCATAATCATAAATTGGGGGATACTTAGCATAAGCTCATGGGATACATCAAGTTGTATGTAAACCATGCTAAATCGTGCACTAGCTTACTTTACAACGCTAGACCGTGCACTATCAACCATAACATCAACAATGGAAAGCATAATGAAGAACCCATAAGAATTTGTCAAAACCCTAGCTCTCTTGGGCAGGACTATACCTTTGAAAACCTTAAGGAAAAGAGGACCCATTGGAGGAAAGATTCCAAATGGTAAATACTATCATACCTCAATGCCAATGCCTTGAAATAAAAAGGGGGATTGATGACCTTGATGAGAACCCTAGCTCTCTTCTTCTCCTTCTTGTTCTTCTAGAGAGAGGAATATTTTGGGAGATGAGAGTTGGAAATGAAGGGATTAGGGCTTAGAAAATATAAATAGGGCCAATGCTAAGGGGCAAAATCGTCTAGTATACGGAATAAACATTTAGGGAAAAAGTTCACAAGCCCTTAAATAAAACTGTCAGGGCCAATCGACGGATAGGACCTACGGTCCATACATCCACTGACGGACCGTCCTGCTCTTCCGTCAATTGATTCAGAAATTTTGTTTTGGACTAAAAATTGGGCTAAGTCTGGAAGGCATCTATGGAACCCATCTACGGCCTGTCAACCGAACTACGAACCGTCCTGCTAATCCGTAGGTCAAGGTTAAGAAACTCAAAATTCATAAAGTTGGCAGGGCCATCGAAAGTTCCCTTCTACAGCCCGTCACTCCACCTACGATTCGTAGATGGCCTCCATCGTCACTGGCACTAGAAAAAATTTTAAAACTGCATTTTTTTCTTTTCAAAAACTGGGGTGTTATATATGGTTTATACTAAGGGGTGTCAGATATCGACTCAATGATATGTTTATCAGGTGCTCGCAGGGCTCCGTTACTATATCACAGTACAAGGCTAGATTTTAGAAGCTCTTAAGGAATTGTACTATGATAGTACTTATTCAGAAGGAGAGTGTTCTTTACTTTGTCCGTCGTTTGAGTCTACAACTATGGATTGTGACTGATTCTATGGTTTTGATGGATGATTGTTCTTGTATATGGTAGACCATGCCCGTACAATGAAGGAGCTCCATTGTGAGTTCCATGGGGGCAATGACCAAAGGGCTCATCATCAGGGCAACTATAGTGAGTCTTAGTCTAGGGGCATTAACTCATATTACAAACCTCACTAGAGGTCATTCTAGTCGGCCTGTTCAGTAGTCTCTTGAAGCTTTAGAGGGGGAGTTGTACAGTTAGGGTTGTCTCAGTTTGGGTCATAGTTCTAGAAACTTACATCCTGGTTATTTAGGTCGTGGTTGTCATTTCTTTGGGTAATTCTTTTCAAGGTTTCTATCATTATGGAGTAGCTTGACAACTTGTACAGAGATTGCCACCAGCGAGTGATGATTGCACCATCTCTACTTTCAGCTCACGAATCTCTAGTAGTAGCACATCCATCTTGAGGCGGTGTCCAGGGTCAAGACCAATGAGTTTGTCATTAGAGTGCTAGAGGTGGACCCTCTGAAGGCACTAGATTGTACATCAGATGCTCAGGATACTGGTGGATAGAGACATCTATATGCAGCTCCACCGAGCACAGAGGCTGAGGCAATGGGCCCTATCATCAAAGGTACAATTCATTTACTCCAACAGCCTGCTATGACTTTATTTGATCCAGGTTGTACTTTCTCATATATGTTTATATATTATGCTTTCAATTAAGTATGTGTCCTGATCCCTTATTAGTGTCGTTTAGTGTTTTAACACCCTGGGTGATTATTTAGTAGCGGATCAAGTGTATATATCTTGCTTTGTGACTATCCAAATGTGTGACACTCAGGCTGACCTTATTGTCTTGGATATGTTAGATTTTTATATTATCATGGTCATAAGGTGGTTATCCCCCTACCGTGCAATCTTTGATTGCTTTTCTAAGACGTTCACCTTAGTCATTCCTTGTATGCCTCCATATTGTGAACATGCTCTTTTACTCACACAATTACTTGGGATACTTACTTTTTCCAGGTGCTGAGATTGGTTACTAGCAGGTGTCTACCTTATTTGGCTAATGAGTGGCATGATAGTAAGGAGGGACCTACTGTTGATTCAGTCTCTATTGTGCAAGAGTTCAAGGATGTATTCCTTTCTGATCTACTTAGCCTTCCCCTAGAGTGAGATATTAATTTTTCTATTGACCTTGAATTGAGAACTCATCCTATTTTTATTATTTCCTTGATGTATTGCCCTGAAAGACTTGAAGGAGCTTAGTGTTCAATGGCATGATCTCTTTGGTAAGGGATTCACTCTATTGAGTGTGTCTCCTTGGGGTACCCAGTTTTGTTTTCGAAGAAGAAGGATTAAATTACGGATATGTATATTGATTACAAGCAGTTGAACAAGATGACAGTAAATGAAATGTATCCCATTCATTGTATTGATGATTTTTTTTAACAACATCAGGGTGCTGTGGTATTTTCTAAGATTTATTTGATAATTGGTTACCATCAGTTGTGGATTATGGTAGTGAACATCACAAAGACCACATTTAGGACTCATTACAACCCTTATGAGTTCCTAATTATGTCTTTAGGATTGACCAATACCCATAGGATATTCATGAACTTGATGACGTGTGTGTTTAGGTTGTATATACATTCCTTTTTCACTATGTTCATTGATGACATTTTGGCATACTTTTGAAGCTAGGAGAAACACCTGCATTATTTTTGAGTAATGTGCTCCAGACTTTGAGAGATCAATAACCTTATGCCATGTTCTAAAAATGTGAGTTCTTGCCTGAGTCTATAGCATTCTTGGTGCACGTGGTGTTCAAGGATGGCATTATGATTGATCCAACAAATATTAAGGCTATTCGTGATTGAGCTAGCTCACCTCAGTTGTTGAGATTCAAGGCTTCATCAGATTAGCAAGTTACTACAGATGATTTGTGGAGGCCTTCACATCTATTACATCATCTTTCACTCAATTTACTCAACTTGATGTTCCTATCAACTGGCAAGAAAAGTGTTAGCGTAGATTTCAGAAGCTCAAGGTGTTTCATACTAGTGATCCTAGTTTTGACTCCTCCGGTTAAGAGCGAGGGCTTCACTGTGTATTTCAACGAATCCAGCCATGGTTTTTGTTTTGTATTGATGGAGCAGGGCCGTCTGATTACATATGTGTCAAGGCAGCTTAAGGTGCATGACCGAAACTACCGAACTAATGATTTGGTGTCAATGATGGTTGTTTTTGCACTTAAGATTTTCAGGCATTTTCTAAATGGGTTCCGGTGTGAGAGCTACATCGATCAAATGAGTCGTTAGTACCTTATAAGCTTGAAGAACTTAAATTCAAGGTAGTATATGGGGATTAAGCTTTTGAGGTACTACGACTTCTCTATTATATACAATCCGGCAAAGATGAACTAGGTAGCAGATGCCTTGAGTCAAAAGACGTCGAGTATTGGTAATCTAGACTTCCTTTAATCTTTTGAGCCACCTTTGCCATTAGAAATTCATTATTTTACCAATAGGATGATTCTTTTCAATAATCTATATTCTAGGGGGGTTCTAGCATATGTTGGGGTTCTGTTGTCCCTTTTAGAGCTAATTTATGGTTGTTAGTTTGAGGATGATGCCTTGATAGATTCTTGAGAGCGGGTTTTGCGAGGTCAGGCCGGGTAAACAACCTTGGATTCTAATTGGGTTTGAGGTTTGACAGTCATATCTATGTTTCGAAAGTTTGAGGTTTGATTCAGGTTATTCTTTTTGAGCCCCATGATTCTAGATATTCTATTCATCTGGGCACAAAAAAGATGTATTGTTGTTTAAGGAAGAATTACTAGCGTAGTGTCTTTTATAGAGATATTGCTGACTGTGTGGCCCGTTGTTTTTGTTTATAGTAGGTAAAGGTCAAACATTTGAGGACTAGTGGTGAGTTTCAGAGATAGCCAATTCTAGAGTTGAAGTTGAAGCTCACAACCATGGACATCTTTATGGGATTGCCTTTGACTTCTATAGGTGTTGAAAGAATTTGGGTCATTGTTGATTGATTGACAAAGTCATCACACAACCTTCACATTAAGTTTTATTTCAGCCGAGAGGTTAACTCTTGTCTACATTTATTAGGTAGTTCATCTTCAAGGGCTGCAGGTATCTATTTTTTCTAATAGGGGTTCTCAGTTCACTTCTAATTTCTAGAGGAACTTTTAGGAGAACATGGATACCCATGTTGATCTTAGCACTACTTTCAATCCGCTGACCGATAGGAGTCAAAGCGTACTATTAAGGTTTTGGAGGATATGTTATGAGGCTGTGTATTTGACTTTGTAGGTCACTCAGAACTGGTCTTAGCCTTAGCGGATTTTACGTAAACTACAGCTACTCTCGATTTTTAAGATGGTGTAATTCGAGGCTCTATATGGTAGGAGTTGTTTCTCTCTAGTTTGTTGGTTTGAGTCTTTGGAGTCTAGGTCGTCTGGTACCGATACTTTTGGAGGACTTGGGCAGAGTTCAAGTGATTCAAGAGAGGCTTTGGTCAGCATAGAGCATGCATAAGAGTTTTGCTAACCATAGGACTTAGCCTTAGAGATTCAGAGTTAGTAATAGGGTAATCCTTCGAGTACCGCCAATGAAAGGCATGATGACATTTGGACGAGGGGAAAGCTTAGCCTCAAGTACATAGGGCTATTTGAGATTCTTTAGACCATTGGTGATGTAGCTTTTGAGTTTGCTCAATCTCCTACATTTTTAGTTTTTAATTCAGTTTTCCTTGTTTATGTGCTTTACCGATATGTTCATGATGATTCTCATGTGCACAAGTATGATTCAGTTTAGTAGGAAACTATTTGACCTTCGTGGAGAAGCCTATTTCAATTTAGACTAGAGATGTGCGACAATTGCATTCATGTGCCATTCCTGTATTTAAGGCCTTGTAGAGGCATCATCCAGTTTAAAAGGCTATTTGGGAGATGAAGCATGAGATGTGATAGTAGTTTCCGTGCTTGTTTGAGCCTTCATGTACTTCTTCACTCTTTACTTTCGAGGAAGGATGTTCTACTAGTATTGGATGTTTTAATTACCCTCCAAGTCATTTTCTCTTTACTATATTCTTTTTGGTGTTTAGAGCGTTCCTATAGAAACCCCAAGTCATTTATAAGTTGCTGGAAATGAAAATTTTATCACATGGTCTTTTGTTTGGGTTTTTTGCAATTTTTTTGTGTATTGGAGGTTTTAAAAATTGAACATTGACCTTAGTCAATATCTCATGTAAACAGCCGCAGACTACAATTCTTATGGTTCCAAAACGTTGAGATTTTTCTAGAAAGACCTTCCGTGTGGATCCCGAGAATTCAGGGTTCATTTCGAGAAATCTTATGGCTTATGGCTTAAAATGAAGTTTTGTTGTGGAACCCACTTTTCACCAAGAAGACCATAGTTAGATGTTTGAAAATCTCCATTGAGTCCAAAATGCCTATTTTATGGGTTAGCATATATTGTTAGCATGTACAAGGTTCTAAACTAATCTCAAGCATCATGTCGGGGATTTTTAACTTTGGGCAACCAGCTAATGTGCATAGGTTAGTGCAGCCTTCCATTATCCTTTGCATTCGCACGCCTCCGTCCGCTTTCGTGGAGGCCTGTGATCGTGCTCTCAGAGTTCGTGAGCTTAGTGCATCGATCGGGTAGGCCAAGGGGCTAACCCTTCACATTTATGGGCTAGGCTACATGTTTGCAATGCTTTTCAGGGTCAACCTTCCATGATCAAAGACTGGGCCCCACATTCATAGAGGTCATTTTTATGGTCTTTTATTTAATGCTATACGTGATTCGACCTTATTCTCATATTTCAAATTGAGAAATCTATAGTTTGGAGAGTCCAAATTTATTGATTTAAGATGATGTGTGTTGAGGCATTACGTGTGGTCATCGTGATAGTTCGGGGACCTTGTTTCTTATGTAATTTCAAGTCCGAAAGGACGGCCCAAGCCTCTTTAATGGTGTCTTTGTGATCAACTTATTGAATGTTCTATTTTCAATAGTTTCTGAGTTTTAATTGTGCCCATTAGAGGGGTGCCAGTTTATTTAGATAATTCGAACACATTAAAGGAGTCAATTTTTTGAATCTCGATGCGAATCCCATAATTCCATTGTTGACTCAATTTTCGTCCCATCTCCAATTATTACAATTTTAGTTTCTAAATGTTTGTATTAATGTTTTGATCATGTTTTTGGTAGCATGGCAGCGATCAATAGTCATTTGTAAAGGAAAAACTCATGAATCATGATTTTTGTGCGCACGTGTTTGGTAAAAAGGTAGCCTAGGACTTACCGGTCTCTACATTGAGCTTTTAACTAGTAATCCATGTTGAATAGCTTGAGTTTGATTTAGTTTGTAGTTGAAACATTTGTTATTATTAGAATTTAAACCTTAGCCTTATTTCCATGTTTTGAAGGAGTCGAGCATGCCTTTGTTTAGTTGTGTTTATCTTATCAAGCCTTGTGGTTTTTGTAATCTTTTTTATATGATTATTGTATCTTGTTGTTGGCCTTCGCATAGGATTAGGCTAGTGATTGCCTTAGACTTACCTTTTGGAGACGATAGGTCTTAGAGATTCTTTGACGTTCTTTTGGATGGTTTAGCTCCTTGTACACTGATATAGAATACTTGGGTATTATAGTATAAGGGTTAGCTAGGCAGTACCTCAGCTCTTGTGACCTTTCATCCATAACACCCTTTTGTTACAGCCCCGGTGATTTTCATTTGTGATTTTGGTCTTCGTTTGACGACTCAAGATTGGAATTTTTTCAAGCTTAGAATGATTGGTTAGCAATGTTGGGGTGTGTTTTTGATCCACAATAAACTTATGATGGTGAATTTTTTTATGGGATCTTTCTGTGACTATTCATTGCCGCGGATTCATGGTCTAGACAAATTATATTCAGTCGCAGTCCAAGTTATGGGCACATTACATCCAGTCGATTAAGAGTTGGAACCATGGCTCTATTGGGTTTTTCAGGTGTTCTAGATGTGGTTCGAGGTTCGGGTTATGCACTCCCTAGTCAGGATTTACTGTTCTTGTTCATAAATAGTTGTAGCTCTTCTGTGTACCCATCGGGCTTATCGGGATCCATTTGGGCTATTTCCTTTATCTTGCACAAGAGTGTACCTACTGTCTTAGGGTGGTTGAGCTAGGTTATTACTACCTACTCATTGTTCATTTCCTTTCTTTCCTAGAGTCATGTGCACTACGGTTAGTCTGTCATTAGCACTCCGCTCTTTAAACTCTGGTTGTCATTATTTCTTGCTTTTCATTATTGGTTTTACTTTTCAATCTGATGCCTCCTTGTCACTTTTTTTTTGTGATCATACTATGTTATGCATCTCTCTTCATAATGTAGGCCCAAGAAGTCATTACCCTCATTGATTTTGAACCTGCTGTGGGAATATTCTAATACCAAGGGTAAGCTTATGTCATCCTGGATCAGCCGGTCTCCTTCTGTTTATAGTTTTTACTAGTCTTTCGTACTTGAGACAAGTTTGTGTTTTGGTTCACTTTTGACACTTGTATTCTTTTAATAGCTATGTACTTATAACTACCAAGTTTCTAGATTGGATTTTCTCTTTTTCTAATATATGTCTTCTGTTGTTTCATATTTTTGTGTTGCTTTCATTAAATAGATTCATTTTATCTTATTATTGTTGTTTCTACTCAATATGCTTGTTCCTTGTTGTTTCGGGATATATTTTGGCTTACTTACTGGTGGATTTTTGTAGGTGTTATAATTACTCGGGGGTTAGGGTCAAAACAATTGGATACCAATATACACTTTCGATAGGAATAAAAGGTAAATGTTCTCCAACAAATATATGTTTGACTTAATGTCAATGACATGACTAAGAGGCAAAATAGAAATTTCCTTTATAAAGAAAACCATTAAGTTATTTTAGATCTCGTACACACAAATAAAAGGTCACTTAATTTGATTTAATCTGCTCTCTACACAATTTTAAAAGAGGAAATATTTTTTTAATGTTTGCGTAGATCTTTAAAGAATATATAAAATTTAAATAAACATTATAATGATTAATTATTTATCTACAAAGATTATATTTGCCTCCCGAATAAATACACTAGAGGATTATATATACCGCCCAAAATCAACATAATTCATACAAATATGGTCTATACCTTTCAAAGTATCAATGTGTAGCATTTTCATTTCTAAAATATACAGGATGTTGTGGAAGAAAGGAAAAAATAAGGTTGAGAGTGAGTTTCCTTTGGTTAAATGGTTGACAAAGGACTTTACATGTGTAAGATTTACAGAAAGTGATATCAAGTACCTCTTCCAGAATATGGATCCTTTAGTTTCTATAGTCGTAGAGGTAGAAGGTGAGGTCAGGATTCCACTTTGGGATCAAGACACAGGAGTTAACCATTTTCTCATGTTGCAAAAGGACACTGATGGAGTTTTTTGGATTATATCACGATTGGATTGAACATGTTGTTATATGACGAGGATTTGAAGGGAAAGAATTAATTGGTTTTATGTCAATCGATTGAATTTAAAATTTACATTTTCAGTGATCGAGACAACAAATAATATAATTGAAAGTTCTTACAAGAAAATCTTAATGTTTTTACATTTTCATTGCCAAGATTATATATCAAAATGCATTTACAATAAGAATTTGATATCAACAACATATCTTGAAAATAATATGCATTTATATAGTATTTCCTTTCATACTGTTAGCATTCAAAATGGTGCAAATATTACTCAATCCACAATTTCAATTTGATGTGGCATGTCTAGCCGAAAATCATTTCACTTCCTTACGAATTATAGATAATGAAAATAACGTCAAATTCTCTTGAAGTATCGAATTTGTTACAAAAACACCCTAAGTTTACCTTTTGGCTCTAAAATCCCCCCAAATCAACATTTTAGCCATCTAATGATCTTCTTTTGTGGCCCCATTTGAAAATACAATTAAAGGCTTCATTTATTATGTGGCACAATATTATCAATTTGTTTTATAATTTTTCTTAACTAATTAAATCACAAAATAAACTATGATGAACCTAAAAACGCCTACCATCCCGAATTTAATTATTTATTATCTATAGAAAAAATCATAGAACTCCATTCATTTTTAATTCTTTAATAATGAAATTCTGGAGGGGTGATTTTTTGGGGAAGAACTTGGGATTCTCTGCTACAATAAGTTCGTTGGTGAAGAACTAAATTCTAGGAGTAAAATTATCCTCATTTAAGTAAGAATGTCTATATGATGTGTCGAGATTTTAAGGTACACTCGACACTTTTAATGAAGGATTTTGTTTTTCTTAAGTGTATTTTATGAGATTTGATTGTACTTTATGTCTATGAGAAGGTAATGATTGCTCCTCTTATACTACACCAATAGGTAAGCAAAGCCCAATGGCAAGAACCAAGTGTAACAAGATATCACACGGAAGAAGGAGAATGGGAGATAACACTAGATATATACACACAAAAAACCCTAAGATCTAGTATCATTCGATAATAAAGCCTCTTGCAAAAATAGAAGTACAAGGCATTACAAATATAAACATATACAAAATTGTCTCTGAATTTTAAGTAAACACTAGTTCTAGACAAAAGAAAGGGAGATCAAGAACCTTGAACGTCAAGTGATCACCCCATTCTGTGAATCCCAAAAGCTGTGCTGTACGAGGCCCCAATGAATAGTGCAAACTTGTACTGTGGTCTGTAGGGTGCAGATGGCTGTATGAGTACCAACCAGTGGTACTCAGTATGCATAGGCTAATTGATGTCCAAATATAAAATAAACATAAATTATAGGTGAGTAAGGAAAGTACTATACAAGTAGTTAAAGAAGAGATATCGCCTAATAATACATTTAAATAAAGATAAAAGAATAGTATACACTTAGAAAAAAATCATAAGAAGGGAACAAAACTGGAGGTGCTAGCCCGACACCCTAATCCTGGTGAAATCCTATTACGGACGCCAACGAACAAAGGGCAACAATAGCAAACATCATTGCTCAACATACTTACCAAAAGGTCCATACAACCAAACCTAATAAAAACATAACGATAGGATAACTCCAACCCATATACATAACTATTATCAAATCAACCTAAGATACACAATAAGATATTAGAACGATAACTTAATCGTATCCCATATGCCCAAAAGTTACTCAACAACAAACATAACCCAGTCAGTTGACCCCCACAAGATTGGCGCGTGCAAACAACAATCAATTATACATGTGATAGGCAATGCATATGAATGCGATTTGTGCAATAGAAACCAGCTGAGCAATCAAAACCAAGTGTCACACAAAAAAGTTTATAAACCTACATCATACCCTAGACTCTAGGTAGGAGCTATGCCAATACCGTCATCCTGTTCAATGTTTCACAAGATGAAAAGGACCGATAGTGGAGTAGGAATGTCTGTATAAATAACCTAGTCATGATCCAGGATGTAACACCTCTGAAATATGAAAGTCAAGTTGGAAATTAAAAGTTCCATTTACGGCACTGATACAGATTCTACGAGCCTACCTATGGACTGTACGAAGTTCTACGGGGCATAGGAAGGGAGTAGTAGGGGATGGGTTTAAGTTTGGAAAATGTCAAGTCTCTAATAAGTGTCTATGGACCACCATGACAGTGCATAGAAGTTGCACAAGTTGTAGGACAGGCCCGTAGAAGTTGTTTGGACTTAGTTAAATCAGGGATGGTTTTAGGGGTTTTACAATGAGGTCCTATGGATTTTAGAAAGTTCCAAAGCTTTTAGGAAGGGTCTTGTTGAAACTTAGAAAGATTTTGAGTTCCTGTAAATGTTCTTTGATTGACTAGGACGGTCCATCGAAATTCTTATAGACCGTAGATCCAACCGTATACACTGTCCAAGCCCAAAACTATGTCATTTTGACCCCCATAACTACCCCTATAACTTATTTTACCCTTAAAAATCTACCCATTCCCTCACATTCAACTAAAATCGCAAATCCCTTCAAAGTTCATCCTCTTAAAACACTCTCAAGAACTCTCAAGGCAAATCGAGGGTTTCATCAAGATTAAGGTTTCTTCCTCCATTGCTAGGGCTTTGAGTACCAAAGGTATGTGGAATCTTCACTAATGGATTCCTTTCATCTATTGGGTCCCAAAAGATACTCAATTCTCAAATTGATTTTCACCCAATTTCTAGGGTTTCAAGTCAAATCTTCATGGGTTTAATTCATTGTGATTCAATTGCTTATATTCAATCTTATTATTCATGAATTGACTCAATTACATGTTTTTAAAATTTATTTCATATGAGCCCATGCCATATAGCTTTTAATATGATTATGAACTTATGAATTATGATTATGGATTTATGCATGTTTTGTGAAATTGATGATTTATGACTAAATGAGGCTTTTAAGATAAAGTGTCAATGATTTATGAAAGATTTTCTCACATTTGAAAGTAATCTAGATGTAGATGTTTAGAAAAGTAAGTGTCTTAATGAAAAAAATTACGATTTAGAAAGGAGCTATTTCTGATATGAACTCTTAATTGAATCGGTAGTCTTTAATCATTACCTTAACAGGTATTTTGATATGACTATGTGTAAGACTACTCCTTTGGGATTTACTTAGTACCGAGAGGACTTTGGATGGAGGCTTAATGTTAGTAGAGGTTTGTTCTTTAATACCAATTCCCGTGTTCCAAACTACGTGCCTCTGTAACACCTCGAATTTGAAAGGAAGAAATTTTTGGTTTTTTAGGTCTGGTGCCAGTACTGACGGAAGCTATCTACGGACCGTAGGTCGACTTACGGGCCGTAGATGGGAACCATAGTAGGCAGGGTAAACTTTTTGAAAATGTTAAATTTCAGGATCCTTTCTACGACTCAAGAGGATGGTCCGTCATTGTTTCTATGGACCGTAAATAGGTTCCATAGGTGTTTCCCAGACTCAGTGAAGTTTTGAGGGTTAAAGTTGGAACGACGATTGCATGTACGGTCCATCAATAGACCTACGAACCATACATGGGGTTCCATCATTTGAAGGTTCAAAAGCATAGTTTTTTTAACTTTTCTACAATTGACCAGGATGGTCCGCAGTTAGACCTACGGACCGTAGGTCTGAACTGTAGGTCGAGTTCCGGCAGTTTTTTTTAGGTTCTTTTGGTCTTTTCCCTAATTGATCTATTCCTAATCCAAGTCAGTTAAGCCCTAATCCTAGGCCCTATATAAGGGTTCCAAGCCTAATTCTATTCATTCTAGATTAATCCCAACTCCCTCAAAAATCTTTCCCCAAATATTTCTCTCTCTAGAAGAAGAAGAACAACAAGAAAAAGGAAGATCTAGAATTTTCAAGTCAAGCCTCCAAATCCTCCATTGATTTCAAGCTTTTGGCATTGAGGTATGATGGCTTTCACCTATGGAGTCCTTTCCTCCATAGGGTTCCTAAATTCTCCAATTTGAAAAGTTAGAATTCTTCAATTGAAATTAGGGTTTTCTTCAATCTCCTGGGTTCTTTCCAATTATGATCTAATTGATTGAATTGTGTTTATTTATGCATGAATTAAGTAAATTGAATGATTTTAAGGTGAAGTTATAAGAGCCCATGCATTATTTATAATTTCTAAGCTATGAGTCTATGATGAAGTTCGTAAATGATCAAAGGATGAATTTTTATGAATATGTGCATGTTCAATTATGAAATTTATGATGATTTAAGGTTGATTTGAGAGTAAAACATCAATGTTGTTGTTTTTGTTATGGGTGTGGAAGGATTTATCACACACCACTCAAAACATGATTTGTGAAAGGACTTTTCTCATATGAAGGATTCATAGGTTGAAAGGTTTTCTCAACTAAACTTGAATCAAGAACTAAGGAGCAATTCTAATGAATGAAGGGACAAGAGGTGATCACCCATGTTCCCTAAAGATAGACATGAGGCGATTACCTATGTCTATTATTGATAAGATGAATTATGATTTATGATAAATCCATGGGAACTATGCCTAGCACCGAGTGGACAAGAGGTGATTACCCATGTCCCATAAACTATGTGCCACAATAGGTTTAGCTAGTGTATCCACTTAAGATAGAAGTTATGGTTCTTACCTTGGCAACTAAGGACACCTCTTTTCGGTGTGGGGTAGACACCAGATTCGATGTTATAGCTCACATGGTCTATGTCGGTTAAGGCTCACTTCCCACAATAATTTACTAAGGTTACTTTCTAAAGGATTTTAAGCATATGTTGTTTTAAGATGATTTCCTTGTATTGACCATGGCTCTTATTTCATGTTTTCTACCATGCCATTATATGATTTAACTTGGTCATTGTATCTTATGTATAGCCCTTTTTGCATGATTTTGTAACCTATGTGTGATGTTATCATACTTGGTATATCTTTGTACTAACGCATACTCTGGCCTACATTTTCTCATAAGTGTAGTATCCAGCTCATCTCCATCCTCCTGTGGCTAGTTTGTTTTGATAGAGACTTTGAAGACTTGGTGAGTCCTCATAAGTTCGAGGACATTACCATTTTTATGCTTTTATGTCATTTCATATTAAGACTTGTGTGGGTTACACCCCACTTTCGTTCTATTCATGTATTAGATGGCTTTGAGACTATGTCTAGACTTCTGCTATACTATTGTAAACCCTTAGATATGAATTGCCTTTTGAACTATTTTCTTCTACTATCTTGTATTATGTTTGCTAAGTGGCTTGTATAGGGCCTTTCGGGGTCTTATACGCCATGTCACGTCTAGGGGTACTTTAGGTCGTGACAGCACCATAGGATTATCTTAAATGACCTAAGCTAGTGGATCCACTTTAGAAAGAATAAATGTACGATGTCCTTACCTTTGCAAGTGAGACCCTCTTTTTTATTGTGTGAGGATTACACTAGATTCCAAGTAATAGCTCATATGGTGTATTGTTGGTTAATGATAAATATCCCACAAATAAACTTTATTTTCTAAAAGTTTTATGTAAGCTACTCTTTTGGTTGTCAATATTCATTGACCTTGTTCATGATTTATGATTTCAATTTAAAGGATTTACTACATTTTACTTGGTCATGCATATCATGTTTTAATTTCACTATATTTTCATGATTACATTTCTATTCATTTTCCCCATATTAAATACATTCAAAGTATTGATGCATATTGTGCCTATATCGTTTCATAATACAGGGTCCGATGTTCCTCCTCCCGGACGTGGCTAGATTGGGATTGCTCAGCTATTGATTACTTGGTCGGTATGTCCTCACTGTTCGAGGGCAAGGCTATTGTCACTTTTATTGCTTTCTTAGTGTTTTAGTTTTAGACTATGTTCGTGACTTAGGGGTTTTTTCTAGTCACATTTATGAGTAGAAGGCGTATTCTCTTCTATACTCTATTGGAATCTCTTACGTCATCTAAAGCGTGAGACTTATGTTGTTCATATTCTCTTTTATTGTTTTTCATTACATCATGCTTATGTTAGGTGACTTGTTAAGGGTCTCCCATGATCCTATTTGGCATGTATCATCTAACGTGTAATTTAGGTCATGCCACGCTAGGTATTCAGAGCATCAAGTTTTAAAAAGGTCCTGGGATGTGTGGCAAATTACGTCGAGTAGATTCTTATTCATGAGTGTGAATTGAACTGCCTTTATGGATAGGATCCTATAAGGTGTTTAGGAAACATCATTTCTTTCACTACTCTAAAGTCATGTAATAAAGTTAACCTCTATAAAGGTTCTTCTCCTAACTCCTGTCTGATGCTTTTCAACATATGCCCCCTCAAAGAGGTAACACAAGAAGGAATGCGGGTGACGATGTTGTCCTTACCCAGGGTAGCCCCTAGATGTAACACGGTGTACAAGACCCCAAGACGCCTCATACAAGCCCTTAGCATACATAACATACAAGATAATAGAGAAATAAAAGTTCAGAAGAGCATTTCATATCAAAGCTTTACTCAAAACAACGGAAGTCTACAACTCATGTCTCAAAGCCTTATAATATCATAGAATACGAATAAAAGTGATAGGGACGCAGCACAATACAATATACAACATAAGAAAAGACAGAAAATGTAAAATCCAACAAGTTTATGTCCTCGGATGGATGAGGACTCACCAAGTCTTCTTCTCAACTCTAAGTGAATGTTCTAGCCACGAGTGGAAGGTGAATCTCCACGTCCTACACCAATGAAGTTAGTGTAGGCAAGAGTATGCATTAGCACAATTAAATAGTAAGTATGATAGCAATAAACATAAACACATAAGTCATGCTAGATAGAAAGAGATATAATCATGACATGCGATGGCCAAGCTAAAAACATGATAAACCTGAGAAACAAGAAACATAAAGCATATATCAAGGCCAAAGCAAGCTAAATCATCTTTCCTTCTTTTCTTTATTTCATCATGAGAACACTTGTTCATTAACTTGTGGGGAAGAGCCTTAACCAACATGTAAGACCATGTACGCTATCAACACGAAATTTGGTGTCTACCCCGCACCGAAAAGGGGTGTCCTACTTGCTAAGGTAAGACCATGAACTTCTTAGCTTATGTGGATCCACTAGCTAATGTCTACTTAAAGACAACATACTATGGTGGAAACATAGTTTATGGGATAGAGATTGCTTTAGGAGACTCGGCCTCATCTAACGGGAGAGTTCCATCTAGAAAACCTGGCCTCTACTAATGGGAGAGCTTTCACTAGAAGACCCGGCCTCTACTAACGGGAGGGCTTCCATCTCAATATCCACTCGGTGCGAAGCATAATTCCCACGGATTAGTCATTAACATATTTATATCATTAAACATGAAAAGTAACAACTAGGGTTACCAATTCAAGCTAAAATCATGTTTATAGATATTCATCTTTCATGGACCTTGTCCAAGCTTACATCATCAGAATAGCTCCTTAAGAACATAGGTAATCGCCTCTTTGTTCTTCTTTTATCATAATGGGAGAATTATGTGAGAAAACCTTTCACTACTCAACCATAGCATCATCATATCATAACTTTGGTACTTTACTCTCAAAGCACCCTTAATTCATCATGCTCATATTTCATAGTTCATAGAGTTCATATGGGTTCATGCAAGTTCAACTCACATCATGCAATTCAATGCAAGCTCATGCTTAGAAAGCAATAATTAGGACAATTTACCCATACTTGAAGGAACTCACATAATAGAGAAAAATCATGCTATTGACTTGATCATGCTAAATTTATAAGATTATCCTCAATTCATTCATAATTCATGCTTGATTTCATTGAGAATTCATAAACTTCATCAAATTTAGCATTGAGGAGAATTAGCTTGGGATCATGGGGGTTCATGCAATCTTTACATCAAATCATGTAATTCATGCTAATTCGTGCACTAAGTTACTTTATCACGCTAAATCGTGCACTAGGAATCATAAAATCAATAATTGGAATCATAATTGAAGAACCCA
The DNA here is from genome assembly GCA_018342035.1 of Solanum appendiculatum. Classification (NCBI taxonomy): domain Eukaryota; kingdom Viridiplantae; phylum Streptophyta; class Magnoliopsida; order Solanales; family Solanaceae; genus Solanum; species Solanum appendiculatum. Next base: position 54,753 of record JAGDQO010001048.1, on the reverse strand, counting down.
CAATGATTGATCACAAACCCTAATTCAATTGGGTTAGAGTAAACCTTAGAAAATCATGAAGGAGATGAAGGGCCCATTGGAGGAAAAGACTCCTAATGGTGAACACTATGATATATCAAAGCAATTCATAAGAATTGGAGAAGATTGAAGGTCTTCGATGGAGGATTTAAGCTTCTTCTTCTTCCTTGAGAGTTGAGAGAGTTTCTTTTTTTTAGAGAGAGAAATATTTGAGAGAGGAGAGTTTGGAATGAATTAGAATGAAAGGAATTAGGTGTAGAAAGTATTTATAGGTATAAGATGAAGGGTATAACCGACTTAGCTTAATAGGTAAATAATTAGCGAAAAGACCATAAAGCCCTTAATTAAAACTATCGGGGCCAATCGACGGATAGGATCTACGGTCCTTATATCCATTGACGGTCCGTCCAGTTGAACCGTCAAAAGATTCAGATAGTTTGTATCTGGGGACCCTGGAATGACGGTCTCGATTTACGATTGGTAGGTCCATCTACGGACCGTACACCACAACTGTAGATCACTACCTGAGTTTAAGGAGTTGGCTAAGTCTGAGGTCATCTACGGTTACTTTCTACGGACCATCGTTCGACTCACGAACCGTCCTGCTACCCGTAGGTCAAAGTTCAAAAACTTGGGAATCTTGAAATTTCACAGTGCAATTGACGGTCCCCACCTACGGCCCGTCAATCCATCTACTGCCCGTAGGTGGCCTCCGTAGATCACTGTCTTCAGGTAAGTTCTTTATTTAAAAATCCCTCAGAAGCTTGGGGTGTTACAATATCTCCCCCTTGGGAATATTCATCCTCGAATGAGAATCAAGACAACTCGAGAAGGGTAATAGACACCGACTAAGAACCCAACCTAGCATGCAATCACATAAATGCATATATCCGAGGAGGAAACATCAACTCCAAGCTAAAGCATGATCTACACAACATATCATGAAGACTTTATGCAACTCATACTCAAATGCACACAATCTTATAAGACCCTTCATGAACATGCACAATCAAGGAATCATAGAAATCAACTATGACACATGACACAAAAAGAATGAACTATGAGGATCAAGATACCTCAAGCTAGAGTAGGATCGGAAGGATAGAGATGAGGATATTGGGACATCATATGGGCCTCGGCCTCCCAAGTAGCACCCTCAACCAATTGATTCCTCCATAGAACTTTCACGGAAGTAACTTCCTTATTCCTTAACTTCTGGACTTGCCAGTTTAAAATCTCAACCGGAACATCTTCATAAGAGAGACTATCCTTTATGCTAAGATTCTCTAATTGCACTATAGAGGTCAGATCACCAACACACTTCTTCAATAATGAGACATCGAAAACCGTCTGCACAGATGCCAAAACATTAGGCAAGTCAAGCCCATAAGCAACCTTACCAACACGTCTTAAAATCTGATATGGGCATACATAACGGGGACTAAGTTTCCCTTTCTTCCCAAATCTCATTACACCCTTCATGGGTGAGATTTTCAAGTAAACCCAATCATCCACATCGAATTCTAATTCTCTTCTTCTAACATCGGCATAGGACTTTTGACAATTTTGAGCCATTTTCAACCTCTCCCTAATAAGTTAAACTTTCTCCATAGCCTCATGCAACAACTCCGGGCCTATCAAAGCAACTTCACCAACTTCAAACCAACCTATAGGAGATCTACACCTCCTACCATAGAGAGCCTCAAATGGAGCCATACCAATACTAGAATGGTAGCTATTGTTATAAGAAAACTCAATCAAAGGCAAGTGATCATCCCAAGTACCCTTGAAATCAATTGCACAAGCTCTCAACATATTTTCCAAGGTTTGAATAGTACGCTCCGCTTGCCCATCGGTTTGGGGATGAAAGGCCGTACTAAGCTTAACATGATTACCAAGACCTTTTTGGAATGACTTCCAAAATTGAGAACTAAATTGTGCACCACGATCGGAGATAATGGATAAACGCACTCCATGCAGCCTAACCATCTCCCTAAAATACAACTTAGCATAATCCTCCGCCGAATAAGAAGTCTTGACGGGAATAAAATGGGCTAACTTTTTCATTCTATCCATAACAACCTAAATCGAATCATATTGTCGCCTCGTGCGAGGCAAACCCACAATAAAATCCATATTCACATCCTCCCACTTCCAAGTAGGGATACTAATAGCTTGGGTCAAACCTCCCGGCCTTTGATGCTCAACTTTCACTTGTAGGAAATTAGGATAGTTAGCCACAAATTCTGCAATATATTTCTTCATTCCGTTCCACCAATAAATTTCCCGTAAATCACCGTACATTTTTGTAGCTCCTGGGTGGATGGAATATCGAGAACTATGGGCTTCCGATAAAATTTGCTCTCTTAAGCTCTCTATATTGGAAACACACAAACGACCTTGATATCGAAGCTATCGAAGCACACCATCTCCCCCTTGGGAGAGAACCTCTATGGACTTGTTGAGTACCTCTTCCTTTAGTTCAACCAAGTTAGGATCAAGATTTTGCTTAGCTTTCACATCATGCACAAAAGAGGACTCGGAACCCTTGTGAACCATAACACCACCTTTAGTAGAATCAACCAATCTAACACCCAATTGAGCCAATCTATGGACATCGCGAACCAAATCTTTATTATCATCCTCAACATGATCAACACTAACCATAGATAATCGACTAAGAGCATCTGCCACCACGTTAGCCTTACCGGGGTGATAGAGAACACTCATATCATAGTCTTTTAACAACTCAGCCACCTTCTTTGGCGGAGATTCAAATCTTTCTATTTAAACACATATTGCAAACTCTTATGGTTGGTGAAGACATCTACATGTACCCCGTACAAATAATGTCACTATATTTTCAAAGCAAACACAACTGCCGCTAATTCCAAGTCAAGAGTAGGATAGTTCTTTTCGTGCACCTTAAGTTGTCTTGAAGCATAAGCAATGACTTTCCCATTTCGCATAAGAACACATCCTAGCCCAATTCTCGAGGCATCACAATAAACCACAAAACCATCAGATCCTTCCGATAGAGTCAATATCGGAGCCGAAGTAAGTCAATCCTTCAATTCTTGAAAACTCTTCTCACATACCTCGGACCATGCAAATTTAACCTTCTTTTGAGTCAAAGCCGTCAATGGAGAAGCAATGGATGAAAACCCTTCAACAAAACTCCTATAATAACCGGCTAAGTCCAAGAAACTACGGATATCCGTAGGTGATAAAGGTCTGGGCCAATTCTTAACCGCTTTCATTTTCTTAGGATCTACCTCAATGCCCTTACCGAAAACAATGTGACCAAGAAAAACCACGGACCTTAACCAAAACTCACTTTACTAAACTTCGCAAAGATTTGTTGGTCCTTGAGGACTTGCCACACAATCCTCAAATAATTAACATGTTGACCCTCATTCTTTGAGTAGATCAAAATGTCGTCAATAAAGACATTCACAAACTTGTCAAGGTATTGCTTAAACACTCTATTAATCAAGTCCATAAATGCAGCCGTAGCATTTGTCAACCCAAACGACATTACCAAGACCTCGTAGTGACCATACCTAGTCCAGAAATCTATTTTCGAAATATCATCTTCTTTCACTCTTAATTGGTGGTAGCCCGAACGAAGGTCGATCTTAGAGAAATAACTAGCCCCTTGAAGTTGATCAAACAAGTCATCTATCCTTGGTAGAGGATACTTATTTTTAATTGTAACCTTGTTTAATTGGCGGTAGTCGATACACATATGGCGTGAACCATCTTTCTTTCTTACAAACAAGACCGGAGCACCCCAAAGAGAAATACTTGGCCGGATGAAACCCTTATCCAACAAGTCTTTCAACTACTCTTTTAGTTCCTTAAGTTCCGCCGGAGCCATTCTATCAGGAGGAATAGAAATAGGTTGCGTATCTAGGAGAAGGTCAACACCAAAGTCTATTTCCCTTTCGGAAGGAATACCGGACAAGTCATCGGGAAACACTTCTGAAAAATCATTAACAACAGGGACCGACTAAAGAGTAGGGGTCTCAGAATCTATATCCCTCACCTTAACAACATGGTAAATGCAACACTTTGAGATCATCTTTCTAGCCTTTATATAAAAACAAATTGACCTCGAAACATAGAATTTCCTCCCTTCCACACTAGGATAGGCTCATTCGGAAACTGAAACTTGACCATTCGTGTCCTACAATCTATAGAGGCATAACAAGCATGCAACCAATCCATCCCAAGAATAACATCAAAATCTAACATGTCAAGCTCTAGACGATCAACAAGAGTGACTCTATGGGATAAGGAGACGGGACAATCTCTATAAACTCTCTTAGCCAAGATAGATTCTCCAATAGAGTAGAAACACGAAAAGGATCTAGCAACACATCCAGAACAACATCAAACCTCATAGCCACATATGGCATCACAAAAGAAAAGGTAGCACCGGGATCAAGCAAAGTATAAACATCAAAATGGAAAACTCTTAACATACCGGTAACTACATTGGGAGAGCTCTCTTACTCATGACGAGCCTGAAGTGCATAAAATCGATTTTGCTTCTGAGCATTTGAACCCGATCCTCTAGGTAGAGCTTGCTTATTCTCTCTTCCCTTGGCCATGAGAGATGGACAATCCCTCATCTTGTGACCACTCTTTCCACAATTATAACAACCATCCGTACCGGCTAGACATTTACCTTCATGCTTTTTCCCAGACTTGGCACAAGTAGCCAATAAAGAACCACCATTATACCCTCCTTAAGACTTGGGGTTAGATACCCTATCATTGTTGGACTTCGGAGGAGCATTGGATGAGCCTTGGTTAGAGAACCTTGGTCGAAATCTAGGACGACCATGTCCATCGGACCTTGCATGGGAAAAGTTACCATCTCAGGTCCTAGCCCTCTTGGTCTCCCTAGACCTTTCCTTAAGCTTTTCTTCTTCAATTTGTTCGGCATAAACCATGAGGTGAGAAATATCCATGTCACGCACAAGCATGGCGGTGCGGCAATCTTTCACCAACATATCGGACACTCCCGACACAAATTTTCTCATTCTTGCCCTTGGGTCAGCAACTATGGACAGAGCATATCCAGCCAATTGTGTGAACTTCAATGCATACTCTTTCACACTCAGATTTCCTTGTCGAAGGTTGATAAACTCAAGCACCTTAGCCTCTCTCTTCTCAAGAGGGAAGAACCTATCAAGGAACATGGGTGATTGTCTCTTGTCCCTTCATTAGAATAGCTCCTTACGAACATGGGTAATCGCCTCTTGTTCATTAAAATTCGTAGTGCGAGTATTACTTGAAAAACCCTTTCACAACTCAACAACAACATCAACATATCATAAAACTTAGGTACTTCAATCTCAAAGCACCCTTAATTCATTATTAGCTTCATACGAGACATGCATAAATTCATAGACTTCATCCTAACATAGTTTATCATGCTCATAACTTACATGCCATAGGGTTCACATAGCTTCATGAGAATTCTTCTTAAATCATGCAATCCAATGCAAACTCATGCTTAGAAAACCATAATCATGGCATTTTATCCATAATTGAAGGAACCCACATAGTAGAGGAAAATTATGCTTTTGATTTGAATATTCTTAATTCCATAAAATCGCCCTTAGTTCATTCATAAAGCATGCATAGATTCATAGGGATTTCATAAAATTCATCACTTCCTAATTCAATCCACCAATCAAAGTATAGATTTTTGAAATTGGGGAAATAGCATGGGTTCATCCAATTTCTACATCAAATCATATAAATCACGCTAATTTGTGCACTAAATTACTTTATCACGCTAGATCGTGCAATAGGTATCATAAAATCAACAATTGGAAATGATAATTGAAGAACCCATAAGAATTGATCAAAACCCTAACTCAATTTGGGGAACTGGACCTTTAAAATTGAAGGGAACTAGGGACCCATTGGAGGAAAGGGCTCCAATGGTGATTGCTAACATACCTCAACAAAGCCCACAAGAAGTTGTTAGAAATCAATGGCCTTCAATGGAGGATCCTAGCCCTTCTTCTTCCTTGAGAATTGAGAGAACTTTCGATAGAGAGAAATATTAGAGAGAGGAGAACTTTGGGAATGATTTAGAATGAGTAAAATTAGGCTTAGGAAGCCTATATAGGGTCTGTGTTAAGGGCATAATCGACTAAGATTAGGAGTTAGATATTTAGAGAAAAGACCAAAAAGCTCTTAAATAATAACTGCCGGCGTCCATCGACGGTCGGGACCTACGGCCCGTAAGTCAACCTAAGGACCATCCTGTCCCTCCGTAGATAGATTCAGAAAGTTCATCCTTGGTTCTTCCAACGATGGAGCCCATGTATGGTCTGTGGTTTGACCTACGGTCCATACATGGCCATCGTAGGTCAGACCTTAGGCCTGGAAAATTTAACTAAGTACGGGTCTCACCTACGAGACCCACCTACGGTCTGTACAATGGACGACGGCTCATCCTGTTGCTCCATGGATCAAGTACTGAAACTTAACACTGGAATTTTTTTATATTGCTACTTACGGTTCCACCTACGGTCCGTAGGTCAGACCACGGACTGTCAGTGATCTCGTTGGCACTGCACCAGAATATTTTTGAAAAGGCAACATTTCCTTTCTTCTAAAACCCAAGGTGTTACAATATCTCCCCCTTGGGAACATTCATCCTCGAATGAGAGTCAAGACATCATAAGGAGGGTAAGAAACAAGATCTAACAACCCAACCTAGAATGCAAACACATACTTCACATATCCGAGGAGGAAACATCAACTCCAAGCTAAGGCATTTTCAAAACATAATTTCATGAAGACTTTATGCAATTTATGCCCAATGCACATAATCATAGATAAATCAATCAAGCTAGCTCATTTTCACAACATTTAGACTCTTCATTAACATGCATAATCAAGCAATCATGGAAATAACTAAGACACATGAAAACAAAAGTATGAACCATGAGGAACTAGGTACCTTAAGCTAGAGTAGGATCGGAAGGAAAGAGATAAGGATATCGAGACATCATATCCGCCTCGGCCTCCCAAGTAGCACCCTCCACTAATTGATTCCTCCAAAAAACCTTCACGAAAGCTATTTCTTTATTTCTTTACTTCCGGAGTTGCCGGTCTAAAATCTCAACCGGAACTTCTTTATAGGAAAGACTATCCTTTATGCCAAGATTTTCTAATGGCACTATAGATGTCGGATCACCAATACATTTCTTCAACAATGAGACATGGAAATCGGATGCACCGATGCCAAGTCACTTGGATTGTCAAGCTCATAAGCAACCTTTCCAACACGTCTCAGAATCAGATATGGGTCTACATAACGGGGACTAAGCTTCCCTTTCTTCCTGATTCTCATTACACCCTTCATGGGTGAAAGTTTCAAGTAAACTCAATCATCAACATCAAATTATAAATCTCTCCTTCTAACATCGCCATAGGACTTTTGTCGAGTTTGGGCCATTTTCAACCTTTCTCTAATAAGCTGAACCTTCTCCATAGCCTCATGTACCAACTCGAGGCCTATCAAAGTAACTTCACCAACTTCAAACCAACCTATAGGAGATCTACACCTCCTACCATAAAGAGCCTAAAATAGAGCCATACCAATGCTAGAATGGTAGCTATTATAATAGCTACCAATCCAATTACCCTTGAAATCAATTACACAAGCTCTCAACATATCTTCCAAAGTCTTGATAGTACGCTCCGCTTGCCTATCGGTTTGGGGATGAAAGGCCGTACTAAGCGTTACACGAGTACCAAGACTTTTTTGAAATGATTTCCAAAATTGAGAAGCGAATTGTGCACCACGATCAGAGATAATGAATAAAGGCACTCCATGCAGCCTAACCATTTCCCTCAAATACAACTTAGCATAATCCTCCACAGAATAAGAAGATTTGACGGGAATGAAATGGGCTGATTTCGTCATTCGATCTACAACAACCCAAATCAAATCATATTGTCGTCAGGTGCGTGGTAAACCAACAATAAAGTCCATGTTCACGTCTTCCCACTTCCAAGTAGGAATACTAATATCTTAAGGCAAACCTCCCGGCTTTTGATGCTCAACTTTCACTAGTTGGCAATTAGGACACTTAGCCACAAATTCTGCAATATCCTTCATCATCCCATTCCACCAATAGACCTCCCGCAAATCACGGTACATCTTGGTATCTCCCGGGTGAATGGAATATCAAGAACTATGGTCTGATAAAATTTGTCCTCTTAGGTCATCTACAGCGGGAACACACAAACGACCATAGTAGCGGAGTACACCATCTCCCCCTTGGGAGAAAGCCTCTATGGATGTTTTGAGCACTGCTTCCTTCAACTCAACTAAATTAGGATCAAGATCTTGTTTAGCCTTTACATCATGCACTAAGGATGATTCGGCACCATTATGAACCATAACACCACCCTTAGCGAAGTTAACCAACCGAACACCCAATCGGGCCAATCTATGAACATCACGAACCAAATCTTTCTTACCATCCTCAACATGGGCAACACTACCCATAGATAACCGACTAAGAGCATCTGCCACCACATTAGCCCTACCGAGGTGATAGAGGACACTCATATCATATTCTTTTAACAACTCAAGCCACCTCCTTTGGAGAAGATTCAGGTCCTTTTGCTGAAAAACATATTGCAAACTTTTATGGTAGGTAAAGACATCCACATGTACCCCATACAAATAATGCCGCCATATTTTCAAAGCAAACACAACCGTCGCTAATTCTAGGTCATGAGTAGGATAGTTTTTTTCATGCACCGTGAGTTGTCTTGAAGCATAAGCAATAACTTTCCCATTTTGGATGAGAACACATCCTAGCCCAATTCTTGAGGCATCACAGGAAACCACAAAACCATTGGATCCTTTCGGCAAGGTCAATATCGGGGCCGAGGTAAGTCTATCATTCAACTCTTGGAAAATATTCTCACACTCTTAGGACCAAGTGAACTTAACCTTCTTTTGAATCAAAGCCTTCAATGGAGAAGCAATTGAAGAACACCCTTCAAAAAACCTCCTATAGTAGTCGGTTGAGCCCAAGAAACTACGGATATTTTAAGGTGATAGAGGTCTAGGCCAATTCTTAACCGCATCCGTCTTCTTAGGATCTACCTAAATACCTTTACCAGAGACAATGTGACCAAGAAATGCCACTAACCTGATATTTATTCTTAACGGTAAACTTGTTGAATTGACGGTAGTCAATACACATCCGGAGTGAACCATCTTTCTTCTTTACAAACAAGACCGGAGTACCCCATGGAGAAACACTTGGTCGGATGAAACCCTTTCCAACAAGTTTTTTAATTGCTCTTTAGTTTCTTAAGTTCCGCCAGAGCCATTCTATATGGAGGAATAGAGATAGGTTGGGTATTCGGAAGAAGAGCAATATCGAAGTCTATTTCCCTTTCGGGAGGAATATTGGGTAAATCATCAGAAATTTTTTTCAGAAATTCATTAACAACGGGGATCGACTCGAGAGTAGGGGTTTCAGAATCTATATCCCTCACCCCAACAAGATGGTATATGCAACCCTTAGAAATTATTTTTCTAGCTTTTAGATAAGAAACAAATTGTCCTCTAAACATAGAATTTCCCTCCTTCCACTCTAGGATAGGCTCATTCGGGAATTGAAACTTGACCATTCGGGTCGTACAATCAATAGAAGGATAACAAGAATGCAACCAATCCATCCCAAGAATAGCATCAAAATATAACATATCAAGTTCTACAAGATCAACATGAGTGACTTTATGGGATAAGGAGATGGGATAATTTCTATAGACTCTTTTAGCCATGATAGATTCTCCAATCGGAGTAGAGACACGTAAATGATATAGAAACTCATCCGGAACAACATCAAACCTCATAGCCACATATGGCGTCACAAAAGACAAAGTAGCACCGTGATAAAGCAAGGCATAAACATCAAAGTGGAAAATTTTCAACATACCGGTAACCACATTGGGAGAACTCTCTTGATCATGACGAGCTTTAAGTGCATAGAATCGGTTTTGCTTCTGATTCCCACTAGAACTAGATGGACTTTGAGATTGAGTGCATCGACGGTTATCCCCTTCATTCTTAGCAACTAAGGGGAAATCTCTTATCTTGTGATCCATCTTACCACAACCAAAGCATGCATTAGAACCGGCTAGACATTTACCCGCATGGTTTCTTCCACACTTAGCACAAGTAGTCGATGAAAAACCACCATCATTTCCTCCTTGAGGCTTAGGGTTAGACACCCTATCTTTGTTTGACTTAGGAGGAGGATTGGAGGAACCTTGACAAAAAAACCAATGTCGAAATCTAGGACGACCATGTCCATCGGACCTTGAATGTGAAAAGTTACCATCACCTGTACTAGCCCTCTTTATTTCTCTAGACCTTTCCTTGATTTTCTCCTCTTCTATTTGTTGAGCATACACCATGAGACGAGAAATATCAATGTCATTGACCAGCACGGTGGTACGACACTCTTTGACCACAATTTTGGACGCTCCTAAAACAAACTTACTCATTCTTGCCCTAGGATCGGCAACCATAGAAGGAGAATAGTGAGATAATTGTGTGAACTTGAAAGCATACTCTTTCACACTCATGTTTCCTTGGCGAAGGTTGATGACCTCAAGCACCCTCGCCTCCCTCATCTCAAGGGAAAAGAACCTATCAAGGAAAGCAACCTTGAATTTCTCCCAATCAAGAGGACCATCATTAACCGCCCTCTCGCTCTTCCATTGGTTGTACAAAATTTGAGCAAAACCCTTAAGTTCATAAGCGGCCAATTCCTCCTTTTCCTCCAGCGTCACACCCATGATCATCAACACCTTGTACACCTCATCGATGAACTTTTGAGGATCTTCCTCAACCTTATAGCCATGAAATTCTGAAGGGTTCATTCTAGTGAAGTCCCTCACCCTTGATGCCACCTTACCCACATTTGGGTTCACGGGAGACACAACCTCTCTATTTGCCAGAGCCGTCACGGCTTGAGCCAATACTTCAAAAGCAGCCCTAAACTCTGCATTAGTCACTTGTTCGGCCAAAGGGTTGGCCGGAACTTGAGGAGCTTGAGGAGGAGCTTTTTGTTCCACATTCTCTCCCGCATTTCTTCTAGCATAAGCTCTTCTGGTCGCCATATCCTGAAACGCATAGGATAGGGATTAGGAGAGAGACATATAGAGTTAAACTCTATGGCACGACTTAGGAGTAATGAAAGAAGTGAAGTTTCTTAAATGTCTTATTGCCTCTCATTCATAAATGTGGCGCGCTTCACACTCATGAACAAGACTCTACTTAACGCGGCTTATGTGACATCCTAGGATCTTTCTAAAACCTTGTGCTCTGAATACAAAGCTTATCACAACCGAAGGTACCCCCTAGACGTGACATGGCATACAAGACCCCGAAAGGCCTCATACAAGCCACTTAGCATACATACATACAAGATCATAGAGATTAAGAGTTCAAAATAGATTGTCATATGAAAGCTTTTAGAAAATAGAAAAATTCTACATCTCATGTCTCAAAGCCAATCTAATCATAAGAATGAAAAATAAGATTTGGGACGTAACCTAATACAATGTAAAAGTAATAACAACTAGGCTATGTCCTCGGATGGATGAGGACTCACCAAGTCTGCACAATTCTTCTACTAAGCTCTAGCCACGAGTGGATGGTGAATCACCAAGTCCTACATCAACAAGTCAATATAGGCAAGAGTATGCATTAGTACAATCAAGTACCAAGTATGATAGCAATGCACATAAAACATTTAAAACATGCTAAAATGGGACATTTTCATGACATGCAATGGCCAAACTAAAACTTGATAGAGCATGGAAAACATATGGTGTAAACCAAGGCCAAAGAAAGCTTAACATCTTTACATTACTTGAGAACATCATAACAACACTTTTGTTCATTAGTTATGGGGAATAGCCTTAACCGACATATAAGACCATGTGAGCTTATCAACATGGAATCCGGTGTCTACCCTACAAAAAGAGGGTTGCCCTACTTGCCAAGGTAAGACCAAAACTTTTTAGCTTACGTGGATCCACTAGCTAGTGTCTATCATAGACCATCATCCTATGGTGGCACATAGTTTATGGGACATGGGTAATCTCCACTTGTCCACTCGATACAAAGCATAATACCCAGGAATTCATCATAGTTCAATTATCATAGGTAGACATGAGTGATCGCCTCTTGTCTACGTTAGGGAACATGGGTGATCGCCTCTTGTCTACGTTAGGGAACATGGGTGATCGCCTCTTGTCCCTTTATTAGAATAGCTCCTCAAGAACATGGGTAATCGCCTCTTATTCATTCAAATTCGTAGTGTGATTATTACGTGAGAAACCCTTTCACAACTCAACAACAACATCAACATATCATAAAACTTAGGTACTTCAATCTCAAAGCACCCTTAATTCATTATTAGCTTCATACGAGACATGCATAAATTCATAGACTTCATCCTAACATAGTTTATCATGCTCATAACTTACATGCCATAGGGTTCACATAGCTTCGTGAGAATTCTTCTTAAATCGTGCAATCCAATGCAAACTCATGCTTAGAAAACCATAATCAAGGCATTTTATCCATAATTGAAGGAACCCACATAGTAGAGGAAAATCATGCTTTTGATTTGAATATTCTTAATTCCATAAAATCGCCCTTAGTTCATTCATAAAGCATGCATAGATTCATAGGGATTTCATAAAATTCATCACTTCCTAATTCAACACACCAATCAAAGTATAGATTTTCGAAATTGGGGAAATAGCATGGGTTCTTTCAATATCTATATCAAATCATATAAATAACGCTAATTCGTGAACTAAATTACTTTATCACGCTAGATCGTGCAGTAGGAATCATAAAATCAATAATTGAAAATCATAATTCAAGAACCCATAAGAATTGATCAAAACCTTAACTCAATTTGGGGAATTGAACCTTGAAAATTTAAGGGAACTAGGGACCTATTGAAGGAAAGGGCTCCAATGGTGAATGCTAACATACCTCAACAAAGCCCACAAGAAATTGTTAGAAATCAATGGCCTTCAATGGAGGATCCTAGCCCTTCTTCTTCCTTGATAATTGAGAGAACTTTCTAGAGAGAGAAATATTTGAGAGAGGAGAACTTTGGGAATGATTTAGAATTAGTAAAATTAGGCTTAGGAAGCTTATACAGGGTTTTGGTTAAGGGCATAACCGACTAAGATTAGGAGTTAGATATTTAGATGAATGACTAAAAACTTCTTAAATAATAACTATCGGGGTCCATCGACGGTCGGGACCTACGGTCCATAAGTCAACCTACGGACCGTCCGTCCCTCCGTAGATAGATTCAGAAAGTTCAGCTTTGGGTCTTCCAATGACGGAGCCCATGTACAGTCCATGGTTTGACCTACGGTCAGTACTTGGCCATCGTAGGTCAAACCTTAGGCCAAGAAAATTTAACTAAGTATGGGTCTCACCTACGAGACCCACCTACGGTCCGTACAATGGACGACGGCTCGTCCTGTTTCTTCGTGGATCAAGTACTGAAACTTAACACTGGGAATTTTTGGACAGTGCTACTTACGGTTCCACCTACGGTTTGTAGGTCAGACCACAGACTGTCGATGATCTCGTTGGCACTGCACTAGAAATTTTTTTAAAAGGCTACATTTTCTTTCTTTTAAAACCCGATGTGTTACAGAAGATGGCTTTTCGTACTTGGTATGGTCACTATGAGATTTTTGAGATGTCCTTTGGTTTGACTAATGACCCAGCATAATTCATGGACCTTATGAATAGAGTGTTCAAATAATATATTACTATGTTTGTGATTGTGTTTATTGATGATATTTTGATTTATTATCGAAGTGAGGATGAGCATGTTGAGCATTTAAGGATTGTGTTGCAAATTGTCAAGGATTGTCAATTGCTTTCTATGTTTAGCAAGTGTGAGTTTTTGTTAAGGGTTGTTACTTTCCTTGGCCATATTTTTTCTGGAGAGGGTATTCATGTTGATCTTAAGAATCACGAGGTGGTTAAGAACTAGCCTAGACCTCTATCCTCCTTTGAAATATGGAATTTCTTGGGTTTGTCATTTTACTATAGGAGGCTTGTGGATGGATTTTCTTCTACTACTTCTCCTATGATGATGTTGACCCAAAAGAACGTGAAATTTCTATGGTCGAAAGCTTGTGAGAAAAGTTTACAAGAGTTGAAAGATAGACTTAATCCCCTATTTTTACATAACCGGAAGGATCTGACTTCAGCCCCTATTGTGATGCTTCTCGAATTGGTCTTGGTTGTGTTGAGGCAGCATTGGAAAGTTATTTCTTATGCTTCGAGGCAATTGAAGGGGCATGAAAAAAATTATCTGGCTCATTATTTGGAGCTAGCCGGAGTAGTGTTTGCCCTGATGATTTGGAGACATTACATATATGGTGTTCATGTGGATGTGTTCACCGACCATAAGAGTTTGAAATACATATTCACCCCAAAGAAATTGAATCTTTGCCCAAGGAGATGACTTGAGTTATTGAAAGACTACGATATGAGTGTCCTTTATCATCTAGATAATTTAAATGTGGTTGTTGATGCTTTTAGTTGACTATCAATGAGTAGAGTTGCTCATGTTGAGGGTGCTAAGAAAGAGTTAATTCATAATGTTCCTAGACTAGATCGATTGGATCTTTTCTTTGTCTATTTTGAGGATGCTATTGTCATTGCTTAGAATGGTTCAAAATCATCTCTATTATCAAATTTGAAAGCTAAAAAACATCTTGATCCGATTTTTGTTTAATTAAAGAATTCATTTTCTGAAAATGCCATTGAAGCCTTCTCCCAAGGGGGAGATGGTGTTATTCGTTACTAATGTCGATGATGTGTTAAGAATGTTGACGATTTAAGGTATCAGATTTTGGTGGAAGCTCACAATTCTAAGTATTCTATTTACCAAGGACCCACCAAGATGTCCCGTGAATGGGATGAAGAAGGATATTGTATAATTTGTAGCTAAGTGTCAAAATTGTCAACAAGTGTATGTTGAGCATCAGAAACCGGGTTATTTGGCTCAAGACATTAGCATTCCTACTTTAAAGTGAGAATATTTGAATATGGACTTCATTACGGGTTTCTGTCATACTCATCATAAATTTGACTTAATTTGAGTTATTGTGGACCGGATGACTAAGTTGGCTCATGTGTTGTGGTGAAGACTTCATTTTCAGCCAAAGTCTATGCTAGACCTTATATTCAAGAAATGGTGGGGTTGCATGGGTTGCCTTTATCCATTATTTTTTAATCATGGTACTCAGTTAAAATCTCAGTTTTAGAGGTCATTTAAGAAAGGTTTTTGTACTCAAGTGAACCATAGCACGACTTTTTATCCTCAGATCAATGGACAAGCCAATCATACTATTTAGAATTTTGAAGATATGCTGAGAGCTTGTGTGATCGACTTTAAGGGTAATTGGGGTGATCACTTACCTTTTATTGAGTTTGCTTATAATAAAATTTATCACTCAAGTATCTAAATAGTAACACCTCGGATTCGAAAAGAAGGAAAATCTCTGGTGTTCAGGTCTGGTGCCAATACAGACGCAAGCCATCTACAGACCGTAGGTCGACTTACGGGCTATAGATGGAAACCATAGTTGGCAAGGTAAACTTTTTTAAAATGTCAAGTTTTAGGATCCTTTCTACGACTTAATAGGATTGTCTGTCATTGTTTCTATAGACCGTAGATAGGTTCCATAGGTGTCTCCAAGACTTAGTGAAATTTTGAGGGTTCAAGTTTGGACTGATGGCTGCATGTATGGTCCGTCAATGGACCTACGAGCCGTAAATGGGGTTACATCATTTGAAGGTCAAAAATCATAGTTTCTGAACATTTCTATGGTTGACCAGGACAGTCTGTAGTTGGACCTACGGACCGTAGGTCGAGATTCGATAGTTATTTTTAAGGGTTTTTTGGTCTTTTCCCTAATTGATCTATTCCTAATCTAAATAGGTTAAGCCCTCATCCTAGGCCCTATATAAGGCTTCTTAGCATAATTCAATTCATTCTAATCACTCCCAACTCCCTCCAAAATCTTTTCTTAAATATTTCTCTCTCTAGAAGCTTGAAGAAGAAGGAGAACCTAGGGTTTCAAGATCAAGCCTCCTAATCCTCCATTGCTAGTGAACTTTTGGAATCAAGGTATGCTAGCTTTCACCTATGGAGTCCTTTCCTCCATAGGGTTCCCAGATTCTCCAATTTGCAAAGATAGAATTCTCCAATTGGAATTAGGGATTTCTTCAATCTTATGGATTCTTTCCAATTATGATCTAATTGATTTAATTATGTTTACATATGCATGAATTGAGTAAATTTAATGATTTTAAGGTGAAATTATTTGATCACATGCATGATTTATGATTTCTAAGCTATGAGTCTATGATGAAGTTCATGAATGATCAAAGAATGAATTTTTATGAAGTTATGTATGTTCAATTTATAAAATTATGATAATTTAAGATTTCATTTGAGAGTGAAGAATAAATATTGATTTGTGAAAGGAATTTTCTCCCATAAAGGATTCATAAGGGTTGAAAGGTCTTATTAACTAAACTTGGATCAAGAACTAAGGAGCTACTCTAATGAATGAAGGGACGAGCAGCGATTACCCATGTTCTCTAAAGATAGATAAGAGGCTATACCCATGTTCTCTAAAGATAGATAAGAGGCTATTACCTATGTCTATTAATGATAATATGAATTATGATTTATGATTAATCCGTGGGAACTATGCCTAGCATAGAGTGGACAAGAGGCGATTACCCATGTCCCATAAACTATGTGCCACCATAGTTTCAGCTAGTGGATCCACTTAAGCTAGAAGTTATGGCTCTTACTTTGGCAAGTAAGAGCACCTCTTTTAGGTGTGGGGTAGACACTAGATTCCATGATATAGCTCACATGGTCTATGTCTGTTAAGGCTCATTTCCCACTTAATAGACTAAGGTTACTTTCTAAAGACTTTTAAGCATATGTTCTTTAAGATGATTTCCTTGCATTTGACCATGGCTTTTATCTCATGTTTTCTATCATGCCATTATATGATTTAACTTGGGCAGTGTATCTTATGTATATCCCTTGTTGCATGATTTTGCAACCTTTATGCATAGTTATCATACTTGGTACATTCTTGCACTAACGCATACTCTTTCCTACATTTATCCAAAGTGTAGGATCCAGCTCATCTACATCCTCCCGTGGCTAGTTCGTTGTGATAGAGACTTTGAAGACTTTGTGAGTCCTCATATGTTCGAGGACAATGCCATGCTTATCTTTCATGTGATTTTACTTTTAACACTTGTATAGGTTACATCCCACTTTCATTGCACTCATGTATTACATGGCTTTGAGACTATGTTTAGACTTCCGCTACTTTTGATGGAAATTGTCTTTGAACTTCTTACGTACTATTATCTTGTATGATGCATGCTAAGTGGCTTTTATGGGGCCTCTCGGGGTATTGTATGACATGTCACATCTAAGGGGTACTTTATGTTGGGACAAACTTGGTATTCAGAGCACCACATTTTTGAAAGGTCCTACGATGTCTCATAAGCCACGTCGAGTAGAGTCTTGTTCATGGGTGTGAAGTACGCCACACTTATGAATGAGAGGCTATAAGATGTTTAGGAAACTCCACTTCTTTCATAACTCTAAAGTTATGCAATAGAGTTTAACTATATATGTCTCTCTCCTAATCTATATCCGATGCTTTTATGGATATGGCCGCTCAAAGGGCATATTCTAGGAGAAATTCGAGGGAAAATGTGGAACAGAAAGCTCCTCAGGAAGCTACTCAAGTTTCGGTCGACCCTTTGGTCGAGCAAGTGACCAATGCAGAGTTTAGGGCTGCTTTTCAAGTGTTGGCCTAAGCCATGATGGCTCAAGCCAATAGGGAGGGTGTGGTCCCCGTGAACCCAAATGTGGATACGGCGACATCTAGATTGAAGGACTTCACTAGGATGAATCCTCGAGGGTTCCATGGGTCTAAGGTTGAGGAAAATCCTCAAGAGTTCATTGATGAGGTGCATAAAGTGTCGATGATCATGGGTGTGACGCCGGTGGAAAAGGCAGAATTTGCCACTTATCAACTCAAGGGTGTGGTTCAACTGTGGTTTGAACAATCGAAGATTGAGAGAGCGGTTGATGTGGGTCCTCTTGATTTGGAGAAATTCAAGGTTGTTTTCCTTAATAGGTTCTTTCCCT
Organism: Solanum appendiculatum; assembly: GCA_018342035.1. Classification (NCBI taxonomy): domain Eukaryota; kingdom Viridiplantae; phylum Streptophyta; class Magnoliopsida; order Solanales; family Solanaceae; genus Solanum; species Solanum appendiculatum. Next base: position 36,415 of record JAGDQO010001048.1, on the reverse strand, counting down.
TTGAGATGAGGGAGGCAAAGGTTCTTGAGTTTATCAACCTTCGTCAAGGAAACATGACTGTGAAGGAGTATGTCTTGAAATTCACATAATTTTCTAGGTATCATCCTACTATGGTTGCCGATCCTAGGGCAAGAATGAGTAAATTTATTTTGGGAGTGTCTGAAATGGTGGGCAAAAAATTCCGTACTGCTATGCTCATCAACGACATGGACATTTCTCATCTAATGGTTCATGCTCAACAGATAGAAGAGGAGAAACTTAAGAAAAAGTCTAGGGAGGTGAAGAGGGCTAAGACCGGTGATGGTGACTTTTCACGCTCAAGGTCCGATGGGTATGGTCGTCCTAAGTTCCGACAAAGGTTCTCCGATCAAGGTTCCTCCAATGCTCCTCCTAAGTTCAACAAGAAAAGGGCGTCTAACCCTAGGCCTCAAGGAGGGAATGGTGGTGGACCTCCATTGCCTACTTGTGCCAAATGTGGAAAGAAGCATGAGTGTAAATGCCTCGCTGATTCCAATGCATGATTTGGTTTTGGCAAGATAAATCATAAGATTAGGGATTGTCCCTCTATTTCTAAGAATGAAGGAGATAACCATCGATGAGTTCAACCTTATCCTTCATTGGGTTCTAGTGGGAGTCAAACGCAAAACAGATTCTATGCACTCCAAACTCGTCATGAGCAAGAGAGTTCTCCCGATGTGGTTACCGGTATGTTATGAGTCTTTCATCTTGATGTATATGGTTTACTTGACCCTGGTGCTACTTTATCTTTTGTGACGCCATATGTGGCCGTGAGGTTTGATGTTCTTCCAGATGTGTTGATAGATTCTTTTTCCGTCTCTACTCCTATTGGTGAATCTATTGTGGCTAAGAGAGTTATAGAAATTGTCTTATCTCCTTACCTCATCGAGTCACTCATGATGATCTTGTAGAGTTTGATATGCTAGATTTTGATGTAATTCTTGGGATGGATTGGTTTCATTCATGTTATGCTTCTATTGATTGTAGGACCCTAGTGGTCAAGTTTCAGTTTCCAAATGAGCCTATCCTAGAGTGGAAAGGGGGAAATTCATTGTTTATGAGTCGATTTGTTTCTTGTCTTAAAGATAGGAAGATGATTTCTAAGGGTTGCATATACCATCTTTTTCGGGTTAGGGATATGGATTCCAAAACCCCTATCTTTGAGTCGATCCCCGTTGTAAATGAGTTTCCGGAAATGTTTCCTGATGATTTACCTGGTGTTCTTCCCGAAAGGGAAATAGACTTCAGTATTGACCTTCTCCCAGATACACAACCTATCTCTATTCCTCCTTACCGCATGGCTCTGGCAGAACTTAAGGAATTAAAAGAGCAATTGAAATATTTGTTTGATAAGGGCTTCATCCGACTGAGTATCTCTCCATGTGGCGCTCCAGTTTTGTTTGTTCGAAAGAAGGATTGTTCACTTCGTATGTGTATCTATTATCGGCAGTGGAATAAGATTGGTATTAAGAATAAGTATCCTCTCCCAAGGATAGATGATTTTTTTGATCAACTTCAAGGAGCAAGCTTCTTCTCAAAGATTGACCTCCGGTAGGGCTATCACCAATAAAGAGTGAAGGAAGATGACATCCAAAAGATAGCTTTTCGAACTAGATATGGTCCCTACGAATTCTTAGTAATGTCGTTTGGTTTGACAAATGCTCCGGCCGCATTTATGGATTTGATGAATAGGGTGTTTAGACAATACCTAGATATGTTTGTGTTTGCGTTTATAGACGATATTTTGATTTACTCAAGGAGTAAGGATGAGTATACCGATCATTTGAGGATTGTGTTTCCAGTCCCCAAGGACCAACAACTCTTTTTAAAGTTTAGTAAATGCGAGTTTTGGTTGAGGTCCATGGCTTTTCTTGGTCATATTTTGCCCGGTAAGGGTATTGAGGTAGATCCTAAGAAAGCAGATGTGGTTAAGAGTTGGCCTAGACTTCTATCCCCTTCAGATATTCAAATTTTCTTGGGTCTGGCTGGTTACTATAGAAGGTTTGTTGAGGGATTTTCTTCTATTACCTCTCCATTGATGACTTTGACCCAAAACAAAATTAAGTTTGTATGGTTTGAAGCATGTAAGAAGAGCTTCCATGAATTGAAAGAAAGGCTTACCTCCGCTCTGATATTGACTTTACCGGAAGGATCCGATGGATTTTTGGTTTATTTTGATTCCTCAAGAATTGATTTGGAATGTGTTCTTATGCAAAACGGGAAAGTGATTTCTTATGGTTCAAGGCAACTCAAGATTCATGAAAAAAACTATCCTACCCATTACTTAGAGCTTGTGGCGGTTGTGTTTGACCTAAAGATTTGGAGGCATTACTTGTGTAGTGTTCATGTTGATGTCTTCACTAACCACAAGAGTTTACAATATGTGTTCAAGCAAAATGATCTGAATCTTCGCCAAATGAGATGGCTTGAGTTGCTAAAGGACTATGACAAGAGGGTCCTCTATCATCACGGCAAGACGAATGTAGTGGCGGATGCCCTTAGTCGGTTATCCATGGGTAGTGTAGCTCATGTTGAGGATAATAAGAAGGAATTGGTTTGAGATGTTCATATATTGGCCCTATTGGGTGTTTGGTTGATTGATTCTAATGAAAGAGGCGTTGTTGTTCATAATGGTGCAGAATCGTCCTTTGTATCGAATGTGAATTCAAAGTAAGGTCTTGATTCAATTTTGATGGAGTTAAAGGAAGCTGTGCATAAAAATTCTATTGAGGATTTCTCCCAAGGGGGAGATGGTGTACTTCGATATCAATGTCGTTTGTGTGTTCCAAATGTTGATAACTTGAGGGAGAAGATTTTATCAGAAACCTATAGTTCTCGATATTCTATTCACCCAGGAGCCACCAAGATGTACCATGTTTTTCGAGAGGTCTATTGGTAGAATGGGATGAAGAAGGACATTTCAGAATTTGTGGCTAAGCGTCCAAATTGTCACCAAGTAAAAGTTGAGCACCAAAAGTTAGGATATTTGTCTCAAGATATTAGTATTCCTACTTGGAAGTGGGAAGACTTGAATATGGACTTCATTGTATGTTTACCACACACCCGGTGACAATATGACTCAATTTGAGTTATTGTGGATCGTATGACAAAATCGGCTCATTTCATTCCTGTCAAAGTTTCCTACTCGGTAGAAAACTATGATAAGTTGTACTTAAGGGAGATGGCTAGGTTGCATGTAGTGCCCCTATCCGTCATATCTGATCGTGGTACCCAATTAACTTCTCAGTTTTGGAAATCATTCCAAAAGGGGCTTGGTACTCATGTTAAGCTTAGTACGGTCTTTCATCCTCAAACTGATGGGCAAGCGGAGCGTACTATCAAAACTTTGGAAGATATGATGAGAGCTTGTGTGATTGACTTCAAGGGTAATTGGGATGATCATTTGCCTGTGATTGAGTTCACTTATAACAATAGCTGTCATTCCAGTATTTGTATGGCTCCATTTGAGGCTCTTTATGGTAGGAGATCTAGATCTCCTACAGGTTGATTTGAAGTTGGCGAAGTTGCTTTGGTAGGTCCCGTGTTGGTACATGAGGCTATGGAGAAATTTTTACTTATTAGAGAAAGGTTGAAAATGACTCAAAGTCGACAAAAGTCCTATGCCAATGTTAGAAGGAGATATTTAGAATTTAATGTTAATGATTGGGTTTACTTGAAAATCTCACCCATGAAGGGTGCATTGAGGTTTGGGAAGAAAGGGAAGCTTAGTCCCTTTTATGTGGACCCATATCATATTTTGAGGCGAATTGGTAAGGTTGCTTATAAGCTTGACTTGCCTAATGATTTAACATCGATCCATCCGGTTTCCATGTCTCCTTATTGAAGAAATGTATTAGTGATCCGGCATCTATAGTGCCATTGGAGAATCTTGTTATAAACGAGAGTCTTTCTCACGAAGAGGTCCCGGTTGAGATTTTCGACCAGCAACTTCGAGTGTTGAGTAATAAAGAAGTTGCTTTCATAAAAGTACTTTAGAGGAATCAGTTAGTTGAGGGTGTTCTTGGGAGGCCGAGGCCGATATGATGTCCCGCTATCCTCATCTTTTTCCCTCCACTCCTACCCTAGCTTGAGGTACTTAGTTCCTCATGGTTCACTCTTGTGGTCTCATGTGTCTTGGATATTCCCATGATTCCTCATTTATACATGTTCATGAAAAAACTTAAATTTTGAGAAAATGAATTAACTTGATTGATTTCTTCATGTTTATGTGCCTTTGAGTATATGTTGCATATAAACCTTATGAAATGATGTTTTTAACATGCTTTAGCATGGAGTTGATGTTTCCTCCTCGAATATGTGCATTTATGCGATTGCATTCATGTTGGGTTGTTACAATTAAATCCTATCGTTCTTATGATGCCTTGATTTTCATTCAAGGAAGAATGTTCCCGAGGGGGAGATATTGTAGCACCTCAGATCCAAAAAGAAGGAAAATTTCTAATTTTTCTGGTCTGGTGCCAGTACGGATGGAAGCCATCTATCGACCATAGGTCAACTTAAGAGCCGTAGATGGTAACTGTAGTTGGCAAGGTAAACTTTTTGAAAATGTCAACTTTCACAATCCTTTCTACGACACAATAGGACGGTTCGTCATTATTTCTACGGAGCGTAGATAGGTTCAGCAGGTGTCTCCCAGACTTAGTGAAATTTTGAGGGTTCAACGTTCGATTGACGGTTACATGTACGGTCCGTTAATGGACCTACGAACGGTACATGGGGTTCCGTCATTTGAAGGTCAAAAATCATAGTTTGTGAACTTTTCTACGGTTCACCAGGACTGTCCATAATTGGACCTAAGGACCGTATGTCGAGATCCGGCAGTTATTTTTAAGGTCTTTTTTGTTTTTTCCTAATTTATCTATTCATAATCTAAGTCGGTTAAGCCCTAATCCTAGGCCCTATATAAAGTTTCTAAGCCTAATTCTATTCATTCCAATCACTCCCAATCCCTCAAAAATCTTTCCCCAAATATTTCTCTCTCTAGAATCTTGAAGAAGAAGAAGAAGAAGAAGGAGAACCAAGGGTTTCAAGATCAAGCCTCCTAATCCTCCATTGCTAATGGGCTTTTGGCATCAAGGTATAATAGCTTTCATCTATGGAGTCATTTCCTCCATAGGGTTCCCAAATTCTCCAATTTGCAACGTTAGAATTCTCAATTGAAATTAGGGTTTTCTTCCATCTCATTGGTTCTTTCCAATTACGATCTAATTGATTGAATTATGTTTACTTATGCAGGAATTGAGTAAATTGAATGATTTTAAAGTGAAATTATTTTAGCCTATGCATGATTTATGATTTCTAAGCTATGAGTCTGTGATGAAGTTCATGAATGATAAAAGAATAAATTTTTATGAAGTTATGTATGTTCAATTTATGAAATTATGATTATTTAGGATTTTCTTTGAGAGTGAAGCATAAATGTTGATTTGTGAAAGGGTTTTTCTCACATAAAGGATTCATAAGGGTTGAAAGGTCTTCTCAACTAAACTTGAATCATGAACAAAGGAGCTATTCACATGAATGAAGGGACAAGCAGGTATTACCCAAGTTCCCTAAATATCTATAGACAAGAGGTGATTACCCATGTCTATTAATGATAAGAAGAATTATGATTTATGAGTAATCTGTGGGAACTATTCCTAGCACCGAGTAGACAAGAGGTGATTACCCATGTCCCATAAACTATGTGCCACCGTAGGTTTAGTTACTTGATCCACTTAAGCTAGAAGTTATGGTTCGTATCTTGGCAACTAAGAGCACCTCTTTTTGGTGTTGGTATACACCGGATTTCCTATTATAGCTCACATGGTCTATGTCGGTTAAGGCTCATTTCCCACATAATGAACTAAGGTTACTTTCTAAAGGCTTCTAAGCATATGTTGTTTAAGATGATTTCCTTACATTTTACCATGTCCTTTATCTCATGTTTTCTATCATGCCATTATATGATTTAACTTGGTCATTGTATCTTATGTATAGCCCTTTTTTCATGATTTTGCAACCTTTATGCATAATTATCATACTTTACACTCTTGTACTAACGTATACTCTTGCCTAAATTTTTCCCAAGTGTAGGATCCGACTCATCTCCATCCCCCATGGCTAGTTCATTGTGATAGAGACTTTGAAGACTTGGCGAGTTCTCATATGTTCGAGGACAACTCCATGTTTATCTTTCATGTCATTTTACTTTTAAGACTTGTATGAGTTACATCCCAGTTTCATTCTATTCAAGTAATAGATGGCTTTGAGACTATGTTTAGACTTCCACTACTTTTGAAGGAAATTGTCTTTGAACTTCTTACTTACTATTATCTTGTATGATCCATGCTAAGTGGCTTGTATGGGGCCTCTCGGGGTCTTGTACTCCATGTCATGTCTAGGGGGTACTTTAGGTCATGACACAAATGGCTCCATTTGAGGGTCTCTATGAAAGGAGGTGTAGGTTCCCTAATTGTTTAGATAGGTGAGGTCCCCTTGATAGGGGCCGAGCTGATGCATAACGCTTGGAGAATGTTCAACTTGTTAGGGAAAGATTGAAAACAACTCAAAGTTGATAAAAGTCTTATGCCGATGTGAGAAGGAGAGAGCTTTAATTATATGGTGATGATTGGGTTTATATGAAAATCTCACCTATGAAGGGTATGGTAAGGGTCAGAAAGGAAGGAAAGCTTAGTCCCTGTTCTGTGGGCCCATATCAGATTTTGAGGCGTGTTGGAAAAATGGTGTATGAATTAGAGTTACCTTCCGATTTGGCATTAGTGCATCCGTTGTTCCATTTCTCTATATTGAAAAAGTGTGTTGGAGTTTCGACATCTTATGTTCCATTGGAAACCTTGGGAGTTAAGGAACGTCTTTCTATGAAGAGGTTCTCATTGAAATCATTGATCGTCAAGTTCAGAAGTTGAGAAACAAAAACATTGCTTCTATGAAAGTTCTTTGGAAGAAAAAATAGTTGAGGGTGCTACTTTGAAAGCCGAAGCCGATATGTGTCCAGGTATCCTCATCTCTTTCCCTCCACTCGTATTCTCGCTTGAGATATTAAGTTCCTCATGGTTCATTCTTTAGGATTCATGCGTTTTAGTCTTTCTCATGTTTCCTAGGCATGCATGTTCATAAAAAACTTTTTTTAAGCTTATGTTTTAGCTTCGGGTCTATTACTCCTTTATTATGTGCATTTTGATGTGAATTACCTACTGATGTACCATGGATTTATGGTACTTTTAATGCTTTAAACTATGGATTTTGCGTGTGTTTTAAGCATTTCTTATTGGATGTGATGGTATTTTGATTGAACTTTGCAGGAAATAGGTCTTGGAACATTTGGTATTAAAAAGGGGCAGCAGTAGTCATTTTGATGTTTGACGACTAGATGTACTTGCCATAGGATTGTCTACGAGCCGTAGGAGTGAGTTGTAGATTGAAGAGTGGAATTTTAGAGCTAAGTGTAAAACAATAAAAGCCTTTGACGAGCCTTAGTTACTTCTACAAGTCGTACATGTGAGTAGTACAAAAGTCTAGAAAGGTTGAGCCTCAGTACTTGATTGACGATTGAATCGGACGGACCTACAAAGATCTACGAGCGGTAGATCATGCTCATAGAAATGGATCTCCAAATGAAAGACTAACTGCTGATTGATGGAAGGTACTTACGAGCAGTAGAAATTCCTACGAGCTGTAGTTACCAAGCGTAGATGCGACTGCCTGGGCCAAATTTCCATAGGATTTCTTTTCCTATTCTATTTAGGATTGTGTTTTCTATAAATATTAGTTGTATTTTTCATTTTTGGGTTGTTAGATTTTTGATATACATACTTTTGGCTTTGAGTATTTACTTGCAAACATTTGGTGCAATTGATTCTTGAAGTGTTTGTTTATAATATTGTTTTTTGTTCATCAATTGAAGATTAAGGATTTCATCTACTTTAATTGTAAGTCATGATTTACTCTATTAACCCTATTATGAATTGTGATCACCCAAGTATGAGTAGCTAAATCCACAACTAGGGTTGTGGGAACCATGAGTAATTAAAACGTAAAACTAATAAGTAAGTAATTCTAAAATAGTGTTTATGTATGTATTGTTGATATCTTCCTTTTGAATGCTTTTTAACGGTGAGCAAAGTTAGAACTTTCCTTGTTCCTACTTGTCCGACTAAGAAAGTAACAAATGGGAAAAGAGACTAAACAACGGAGATTTAGTGTTGATAATCCGTTATCTAATAGCCTAACCCAAATATGTGAGGGCTAATCTCGGTCAAGGGTAAGTGTAAGTAAAGAATACACCCATAGACTGACCAAGCTGCGTGGTGAAATTCTCTATTTGAATAACCAATCACTTAGGATATACATAACTTATCGACTTTGCATGTTAAACACTAGGAAAGGGTTACTATTATTAGGTTTTGTTGTGTTAAGTACTTGGGGAGAACACATATACCCTCATTTCTTCTCATATTGATCTTACAAAACTGCGAATTTTGTTTACTTGTTTACTTGCTACTACGATAAATCAATTAGTATTTTGTTTTACAAATCCTCCCTTTTATGGAAATAAGTTAACTAAAAGTATAATCAATAATAATTAGCTTAAGTCTAGACTTTGTTCCTCGTGGGATCGACTCTAACCTTTGTTAGGTTCTTTATTTGACAGCGACCGCTTATACTTCTTTAGGTGTATCAAATTTTTGCGCCGTTGACGAGGAATAAGGATTTTAGATTAGAATAATTTGGTTATTGAACTTTAGTCAATTATTTCTTTATTTATGTTATATTTTGTTTTTGTTTTACGCATGTCATATTTCCAGTGTATGCCAAGTACACTGAGTCAAGGGAATCCCTTGACCCCTTACGACCCGAAATTAAGACAAACTCTACGAAGAATGGCCGGAAGAGGTAAAAAACTAGGACTGAATGATGATCCTGACGGAGAGGGTCATGATGAGGTACTTGGAGTCCAACTTCAAGGAGTAGTGGAAATGCCTAGAAACATTCAGGATAATCCTCTCTGTTACAATGCTTCTAGAGTTCAAAATCAACAAGCACCGGATGTGCGTGCAAATTTCAGGGTGGATCATGATGTTGTGGGATCAAGGTAGCTATAGTTGTTCCCCCACTACCACCAGGACATACATTTGTGGTTACTAGAAATTTGATTTAATTGTTTACATCTCAAGGGTTATTCGATGGATTGCAATATGAAGACCCTTACGATCATCTGAGCAAAGTTATCAGTATGTGTAAGACCAGTGTGGGAGGCTAGACTTAAACATGGATGTGATTGGGTTGCGTGTGTTCTCACTATCATTGACAGGTGATGCTACTGTGTCATTATCTGAGTTCCTATATACCTCGATTTCAACATGGGCGGGGCTTTATAGAGTGTTCCTCGATAAATACTTTCCTTTGTTGATGAAGTTAAAGCTCAAAGATAAACTTAACAACTTTGTGGGTCTTGATGTGAGGTAAAAAATGTATATGTTTAATCATTATTTGCCTCATATTTAATCTTTTCATTATCATTTTAGAGTATAAATTTTATGGATTATTCTTATATTGTGTATATTATTTGTAGGATTAAATTGGTGTGAAAATGAAGAAATTTGGAGCATAAATGAATTAAACTCAACAAATCATATAAGGAAATCAAACAGATAGCTTAACAGATTAAATTCAATATAATAATATATTTATACATATGGGGAAAAGCTGAACGAATTGCAAATTGCAAATTTGAAATTGAAGTACTTTTGTGCACACGCGTCCGCAGCTGGAGGCTCCTCTTATTATTGAAGGTTGCGCCAACAATTTCCAATAATCACGGGCACACGGAAAACCCAATTTAATTGGGTTTTTGTTTCCTAATTTGTCTTGAACTCAATTATTTTATTTGGGGTTTCTAAATCTATAAATAGGGTATAAAAATTTATTCTTAGGGCAGCCAGCCAAAAAAACAAGAAATATTACACAACATACAATTTAGAACTTTATAGCTTATTAGCTTTTTGAAGAGCCGCCGTGATGGCTGAAGAATTTTTGTTTATTCTTTCTTCTCCTTTATTATTTATTTGTATTCGTGATTATCGAAAGATATTTTAGCTATTGTTCTTAAATTTTTATGATTAACACAAGCATATTTATTTTAATAAATTTTGATTGTGTTTTTGAGAAAATGAGTAGCTAAATTTCTTAACTAGGGTTGTGGGAACCATGATGAATTATTAAAGTAAGTAACTGTAAAAAGTGATTATTGAATGATTTTTATGAATTTATTGTTAATCTCTTCGTTTTGATTGCTTTTTAACGGTGGACAACATTAGAACTCACCATATTCCTACTTGCCCGACAAAGGAAGTAAAAAATGGGAAAAGAGATCAAACAACGGAGATTTAGCATTGATAATCCGCTATCTAATTAGCCTAACCCAAATATGTGAGGGCTAATATGGGGTAAATGGTAAGGGTTAGTAAAGCAGACACTCGTAGACTGACCAAGTTGCATGGTGAAATTCCCTATTTGGACGACCAATCACTTAGGAGGTACATAACTTACCGACTTTGCATGCTAAAAATTGAAATAGATCACTAGTACAATATTCTTGCTATGTTATGAAATCATGGGGAACACATTCCTAGTTACTTCTAATAATCTAAATACAAATAATACTTAGATCCAAGCTATTGTCATTTTTTTTGTTTTTTTGTTTAAATTTAAAACCCCCCTTTTTAAATAACAAATACCGAGTTAAATATTTTTTACTGACAATATTCTTCCATATTCTCTATGGGATCAACCCTGACTCATAGTTGGGTAAATATATTGCATACGATTGTTTATATTTCTTTTTAGGAAGTATATTTGGATGATATTAGCTCTACATAGGGAGTCAGTCAGGGATTCTTGGGACAGATTTATCGGTTTCCAAAGAAATGTGTTGAACCACCGTATTGATGATCAATTTCTCATGGAGTACTTTTATAGAGGGCATGATGATAATGGGAAAGTTGAGCTAGATACTATTGTTGGGGGATCATATGGAGCAAACACATTTTAGGAGATTGCTGAGAAACTTGAGAAGATCGACTACTGCAAAGAGCACTTTTTTAGTACAAGCTACACAAAATAAGTCCAATGATGATATTTGGGAAGAAATGGCCCAGTTGAGAACACGGGTTGGCTCAGTATTGAGACATGTGAGAGGAAGTGTTGAGAAAGTCAATGCAGTGAACTATCGACTAGAGCACCACTAAATGATGAGTATGTCTGTGGGGAGGATGCAAAATTTGTGAATGATCAAGATGGGGGTTCCCGAACTAACGCCCAAGGATCAAATCAAGATAATTTGCACCAAGGTTAAGCATATTAAGGTCGTAACATTAGTAATTACAATCCTGAAGGGAAATAAAATGGTGAATGGAATTACAACCCGGATAACAACTACACAGAAATGGGTATAACGACAGAAATGATACGAGTGGCCCATATGAACAACTGGAAAATCGCGATGGAGGATCGATTTGAATCACATTAAAGATATGATGGCTAAGATAATGAAAATATTTGGCTCAACTGATGATAATGTGAAAGAGATGTGTACTGATTTGTCAAGTATTGGGCATAAGGTCGATATGCATGCAGTTTATATTAAGCAGATTGGGCAGCAATTGAGTCAATAATCTTCAAGTGTTAATCCGTGTCAACAAGGAACGCTCCCTAGCAATACTATCCTAAATTTGAAGAATGATGGGCACTGCATGGCTGTTACGACTCAGGGTGGAAAGCAGACCATTGACCCTCCTATGCCGATGGAAGTGGAAAAACCAAAAGTGCAAGAGGAGGATGTAGTTGAAGTAGTGAAACAACTAAAGGATCAGAATGAGAAGGAAGCTAAAATCACTCAAAACGTTATTCCATTTTCAAGACCTCAGCCTCCATTCCCACAAAGGTTGGACAAAAAAACTGAAAAAGGAAAGTATCACAAGTTTATATATATGCTGAAGCAGTTATTGATAAATATTCCTTTGATTGAAGAACTTGAACAAATGCCCAGCTATGCTAAGTTCATGAAGGATCTTGTGACCAAAAAGAGGGATGTCAGTTTTGATGATGATGATAAGCTGCAACATTGTAGCGCCATTGCTACTCAGTTGTTAGTACAAAAGAAGGAATATCCCAGAGCATTCACTATCCAATGTACGATTGGCACGATGCACTTTGTGAAGGTCCTATGTGACTTATGTTCTAGAATTAATATGATGCCGTTGTCTATGTTTAAAAAGTTAGGCTTAGGAGCCCCTAAACCGACTGCTATGCGGCTACTGATGGTTGATCGGAATGTGAAGAGACCAATAGGGGTACTACAAGATGTGCTTCTAAAAGTTGAAGCTTTTATATTTTTTGTGTATTTTGTGATATTAGACTACGAAGTTTACTTTGAAGTCCCTATCATCTTGGGGAGACAATTCCTTTTCATTAGGCATGCCCTAGTTGATATGGAGAGAGCGCAGATGAAATATCGATTGAACAATAAAGATGTGACATTTAATATCTGCAAATTGATGAAGCATCAAAGTGACCTTAAAGAGTATATGTGGTCAACTATACTATAGAGGAGAAATCAGAGGTGTCCATTAAGGAGAGATTGTGTGTTGAAGCACTAGCTGTCGTAATCATGAATTTTGATGGAGACGGTATTGATGGGTACGAGGAGCTATCTACTGCACTTGATTGGGTGGATTACACTCTTCGCCCACCAAAGAAGCTGGATTTAGATTTGAAGATTCAGGAAACTCGCCTGCAAAACAATCTATTGAATAGCCTTAAAGGCTGGAGTTAAAGGCTCTCCCATCTCATTTGCAGTATGTGATCTTAGCCAAAAGTAGTACTTTGCCGATTATTATTGCTGCTAATTTGAACGACGGACAAGTAGATGGTTTGATAATGGTGATGAAGCGGTTCAAGAAGGATATTGGATAGACTATTGCTGATATTATTGGTATTCCACTGAGTATATGTTCGCACAAAATATAACTCATGCCGGATAATAAACCAAGTATTGAGCATTAAAGAGCATTAAATCCACCAATGCAAGAAGTTGTGAAGAAAGAAATCATTAAGCGGTTAGATGTTGGGGTAGTGTAGCTAATTGCTGATACTAATTGGGTATGTCTTGTTCATTGTGTGCCAAAGAAGGGAGGAATCACTGTGATTCCTAATGCAACGAATGAGCTAGGTCTGATGAGGCTTGTCACTAGTTGGAGGGTCTACATGGACTACCACAAGTTGAATGCTTGGACGAAGAAAGATCACTTCCCAATGCCATTCATGGACCAAATGTTAGATCATCTTGTTGGAAAGGGGTGGTACTATTTTCTGGATGGGTATTCAGGCTATAACCAAATATTAATCGCACCAGAAGACCAAGAGAAAACCACATTTACTTGTCCTTACGGCACCTTTGCGTTCAAGAGAATGCCTTTCATACTATGTAATGTGCCGGCTACATTTCAACGTTGCATGATGTCTATATTTTGTGATATTGTATATGATAGCATCAAGGTATTCATGGACGACTTCTCTATTGTTGGCGACTCTTTTGATGATTGCTTGACACACTTAGGTGACGTGCTGAAATGGTGTGAAGAGTGCAATATCATGCTGAATTAGGAAAAATGTCACTTTATGGTCAAAGAAGGTATAATCCTATGTCATCAAATATCCCGAAAAGTTATCGAGGTTTATCAGGCAAAATTTGAAGTGATTGAAAAGTTGTCACCACCGATATCTATGAAGGATGTAAGATGTTTTTTGGGTCATGCTAGTTTTTCTAGGAGATTTATTAAAAATTTATCTAAAATTGCACACCCAATTTGTAAATTGGTAGAAAAGGAGACAAAATTTGCATTTGATGATGCTTATCTGAAAGCATTTGAGGTGCTGAAAGAGAAGCTGACTTTCGCTTTGATTATTATTTCACCAGATTAAGGACAACCGTTTAAAGTTATGTGTGATGCGAGTGGGGTAGCCCTTGGCGTAGTATTGGGGCAAAGGCAAGAGAAAATTCTTCATCCCATATATTATGCGAGCAAAGCCCTTAATGTTGCTCAAAAGAACTATACAGCCACCGAACAAGAATTGCTTGACATAGTCTTCGTGTTTGTAAATTTTAGATCCTATTTGCTTGGTACTAAAGTTATAATGCACACTGATCATTCAGCACATAGATATCTTATGGCAACGAAGTATGTAAAATCGAGACTGATTCGATGGGTGCTATTGTTACAATAATTCAATTTTGAGATAAAGGACAGAAAGGGGATCAAAAATTAAGTTGTTGATCACTTGTCCAGATTAGAGGAAGAAGCAATGTTGAAGTTAGCTGATGGAGTTGAAATTGATGAAACATTTCTAGAAGAACAGGTTTTGGCTGCTTCTTTTGATCTTATCCCTTGGTTTGTAGATTTAACTATTTGTTTTGGCGAGTGATGTGGTTCCTTTAGATTTGTCGTTCCACCAATGAAGGGAATTCATGTCTGATGTTAAAAAGTCTTTTCTCGGAAGAGCCTTCTTTTTTTTTATTTGGGATAATGGGATTATTCGTCACTGTATTCCTGAGGTAGAGATGATTAGTATATTGGAAGCTTGGCATTCGTCTCTTGTTGGTGCCCATCATTGTGGCATCCGAACTCCTCATTAGATCTTGCAGTATGGGTACTCTTGGCCTACTATCCACAAAGATGATCATGATTTTGCCAAGTCTTGTGATTGTTGTCAAAGATAAGGAGGTATTTCAAGGAAGCAAGAACTCTTACTGAATCTCATTCTGGTGATTGGACTATTCAATGTGTGGGGCCTTGACATTATGGGTCCGTTTGTGAGTTCAAATGGGATGAAGTACATACTAATGGCGGTTGACTATGTATCTAAATGGGTGGAAGCTGTCGTGCTTTCAAACAATGAAAAAAAGAGTGTCACCGCATTCCTGAAAAAGAATTAATTCTTTAGATTTGGTACACCAAGGGTGATTATCAACAATGGAGGTTGTAACTTTTGCAACAAGTTTTTCAAGGAATTTCTTGAAAAAATGGTGTTCGACACAACGTAGCAACTCCTTATCATCCACAGTCTAGTTGGCAAGTCGAAGTATCCAATATAGAGATCAATCAAATCCTTTCAAAGACCGTGAATGCAAAAAGAACTGATTGGTCGAGAAAGTTGTATGATGCTCTATGGAACTATCGCACGACATTCATGACTCCCACGGGTATGTCTCCTTAACAACTTGTATATGGGAAGTCTTGTCACTTATATGTAGAGCTAGAGCACAAAGCGATGTTGTCACTCAAGAAGATGAATCTAGATTGGGATGCTGCATCAAATAAGAGATTGAACAAGTTGAACGAACTTAATGAGTTTCACCTAAAATCATATGAAAGTTAAGCTTTGTATAAGAAAAAGATGAAGAAGTACCATGATCAACAGATCGAAAAGCGTGAATTTGCTCCTGATGATTTAGTACTTCTATTTAATTCAAGGCTACGCTTGTTTCCTGGCAAGCTCAAATCAAAGTGGACGTGACCATTCAGATTCATGCAAGTGTTTTTACACGGAGTGGTTGAACTTGAGAATGAGGAAGGAACAAGATTCAAGGTGAATGATAAAAGGATCAAAATCTACTTGGGACAACCAGAGGAGGTCAAAGACGTGATCGAATAATGGGATCTTGACGAAGACATAGTAGTCAAGGGATCTGCGTCATTTCACGATGTTAAATCAAGCGCTACTTGGGAAGCAACCCAAGATGTAATTTAGCTAGTTTTAAAGTTTTCTAGTAATTTTTATAATTTTTAAGTTTGAGTTTTGGCTAGATTAGGTTAGTCTAGAGTCAGCATCTAAAAAGAGTCAAGAAAATGAAAACGGAAGTCCTTATGTTTGCTACATGTGAAGGAAAAAAAATTGGAATTTTTTAAAGTGCAGAAGGTTCTACGATTTTTACTTACGGGTCGTAGGGTGACCTACGGACCGTACGTCTGATCCGTATAATATTGGTCATAGGTAAGTCATGTAAGGAGTGGTTCTACGATTCCCATCTATGAGCCGTCGTTCATTCAACAAATTGTAGATGGCATCCATAGAATTAGAGGTCTAAATACAGCTGCATCTTTAAGTCTACGGTTGAAAAGTACGAACAATATATTCTTTAATTTTCCTTCGTCCATCCTTCGACATTGTGTACCTCATCTCAGGCTAAAAGCCTAAGTTGAGGGTGGCTACTTCAGAGTGTTCACCTTGATTTGGCCTTGGTCCTTCTTGGGATTATGTACACCTCAACTCATGCTAAAAACCTAAGTTGAGGGTTGCTATTGTGGAGGAAAACAAGAAAAGAAAGAGGTATGAAAAGAATTGTGTGTGAATAGAAAAAGAAAAATGCATAAGAATGTTTGAGATGGTGTGATTGAATACAAAAGACAAGAGAATGTAAAGCTTAAATGAAAATTTGAAGAAAGGTTAAATCAAGCAAGAAATTCAAGTCAAAATCACACCTAAACTTCAATCAATAATACGAAGAAAACTGAAAAGAAAGACGATGACAAGATTGGTCGTAAAAGAGGAAATTAGCCGATGTAAGGACTAGGAGGGAAGAAAAGTCACTTAATATCCAAATATATCATACCTGACCCTGAGCTTGTGTTACAAGCTAAGAAAGTCCTATAACGATCCTAATTTAATGGTTTGAAAATCGAAGTGAAGAAAATAAGGGCAAGCCTATGGTATTATGCATGTACTGTATTGAATTAGATTATGAGCGTGAGCGTATACCGAGTCCCTAAAATTGAACTATAATCAAATTGTGTGCGAATAAAGGGATTATGTGAATATGTTTATTGGTACATCTATGTCATAAATTGATCAGCATGAGTTGGCTTGTTGTTGAACATAATGTTTTGCATTGTGTTGGAAATTAATAAGGAAGGTTGATGTTGAGACGATGCCATGTGATTGTTTGTGTTTTAGATTGCTTCTGCGTAGTGTCATTTAGTATAAATAGTATCATTTTGATCTTCTTGTTTCACTTGAGGAAAAGCAATGATTTTAAGGTTAGGGTGTTGATGTACCGTGAATTTATGGTACTTTTAATGCTTTAAACTTTGGGTCTAGCGTGTCTCTTAAGCATTTGTTATTGGATGTTATTGCTTTTTGATTGAACTTTGCAAGAAATAGGTCTTGGAGCAGTTGGGATTGAAAAGTGGCAGCAGCAGTCATTGTTAATGTTTGACGACTCGACCTATGAGCTGTAGGGTTTTTTATGAGCCGTAGGAGTGAGCCGTAGATTGAAGAGTTGATTTTTGGAGCTAAGTGTAAAACAACGGAACCTTTGACGAGCCATAGTTACTTGTACGAGCTACACATGTGAGTTGTAGAAAAGTCCAAAAAGGTTCATCTTCAGTACTTGATTGAGGGTCGTACAGGACGGTCCATACAAAGATCTATGAACCATAGATCATGCCCGTAGTAATGGCTCTCCAGATGAAAGACTAATTGCTGATTGACGGACAGTACCTACGGCTCGTAGGTACAAGGGGTAGATGCAAATTTCCTAGCCGAATTTCCTTAGGATTTCTTTTCCTATTCTATTTATGATTTGTGTTTTCTATAAATATTAGTTGTATTTTTCGTTTTTGGGTTGTTAGCCTTTTTTATGTACATACTTTTTTCTTTGAGAATTTACTTGCAAACATTTGGCGCAATTGATTCTTGAACTGTTGGCTTATAATATTACTTTTTGTTCATCAATTGAAGATTACGAATTTCATTTACTTTAATTGTAAGTTATGATTTATTCTATTAATCCTATTATGAATCGTGATCACCCAAGCGTGAGTAGCTTAATCCACAACTAGGGTTGTGGGAACCATGATTTATTAACAATGTAAAACTAATAATTAAGTAATTCTAAAATAGTGTTTATACATGTATTGTTGATCTCTTCGTTTTGAATGCTTTTTAACGGTGCGCAATGTTAGAACTTGTCTTATTCCTACTTACCCGACTAAGGAAGTAAAGAATGAGAAAAGAGAATAAACAATGGAGATTTAGTGTTGATAATCCGCTATCTAATAGCCTAACCAAAATATGTGAGGGCTAATCTGGGGTGAAGGGTAAGGGTTAGCAAAGCATACACCCATAGACTGACCAAGTTGTGTGGTGAAATTCCTTATTTGGACGACCAATCACTTAGGAGATACATAACTATTATTAGGTTTACTGCATTAAGAACTTGTGGGGAACACGTATACCCTCGTTTCATCTCATATTGATCTTACAAAACTGTGAATTATGTTTACTTGGTTACTTGCTACTACAATAAATCAATTAGTATTTTGTTTTCCAAAACCCCCCTTTTTACGGAAATAAGTTGACTAAAATTACAATAAAAAATTATTGGCCTAAGTCTAGACTTTGTTCCTCGTGGGATCGACCATAACCTTTGTTAGGTTCTTTATTTGACAACGATCGCTTATACTTCTTTAGGGAGGTGTAATTTGGGCGTATCACATACGTGTTGGGTTGTTAGTTTCTCTTCCTACTCTATTCATGTAAGCTTGAGTCCCATTCGAAGACGAATTTTCCCAAGGGAGAGATAGTATAACACCTCAGAAATTAGAAAGTCATGTTGGAAATCAAAAGTATCATTTTTGGCACTGATGCAGGTCGACCTGTACGGCTTGTAGAAAGTTTTACGGACAGTAGGTGAAATCATAGACACTGTCTGACAGTTTTAATTCAGGGTGTTTTGGTCATTTCCTACACACTTGACCCCTAAAATATGTCATCTTGACCCATAACTACCCCTATAACTGATTTTACCCTACAAAATCTACCCATTCCCTCACATTCACTCAAAAACCCCAAATTCCCTCCAAGTTCATCCTCTCAAAACTCTCTAGAACTCTCAAGGCAAAGCTAGGGTTTCATCAAGCTTCAATATTTATTCGCCCATTGCTAGGGTTTCGACTACCCAAGGTATGTGGGAACTTTACCAATGGATTCCTTTCATCCATTGGGTCCCAAAAGACACTCTGTTCTCCAATTTGTTTTCACCCAATTTCTAGGGTTTCATGTCAAATCCTAATGGGTTCAGTTCATGATGATTCAATTGCTTATATTCAATCTTATTAAGAATGACTTTACTCAATTACATGTTTTTCATATTGATTTCATATGAACCAATGCCTTACTGCTCTTACTATGATCATGAACTTATGAATTATGATTATGGATTTATTCATGTTTTATGAAATTGATGATTTATGACTAAAGAATGTTTTTAAGATAAAATCACAACAATATGTGAATGGTTATCTCACATTTTTTCAAGACCAAAAACCGGGCCATGATGGTGTCCACTACAACCCACCGAGTGGACAAGCCTAAACCATAACACAAGATGTGGAAGACACAACTTATATAATATCGATAATAATATGCAGAAGTCGAATAGAATATATAAAAGACTGGTCCATGTAATATATCTATATTGCGATACAAAAGATAAAAAATAGGCCAAAAAGTTACCAAATGACAAACTAACACAAGATACTTACCCCCCGGACCTGGTGCACTTATATACGAGCTATTACGTACAGAAAGTCATATATATAGAGAACTGATTAATCCAAAATACAAAGTGAGAGTCAGTACAAAAGAAGGAAAATAGTAAGTCTCTGAACGTTGGGAACTCACCACAATCAGAGTATGTAATAGCCATGGGCTAACCAACGCTCACTAGGGGTGGCTCATACTGGGAGTTGCATCAGAAAAAGATGCAGAAGTACAGTATGAGTACCAAAAGACAGGAGATTTAGTAGGCATCATAGGCCGACCGAGCTCAGAAAGATCACTTATATATAAGAAGCATGATGATACTAGCAAGTCAAGGGAAAATCTAAGACACAAAAACCATAAAATAGAGGATAGGCAGATAATATAAATTTTTAGTCACAAGTTACACCCAAGCCACAAAAAAAATCCACACACTCAAAGGACAAATCACATGATAATATAGCATAAACCACCGAGAAAAGAAAAGTCAGAAGCCCAAAAGAAATATCGAGCTGCGTGGAATGATACCTCCGTCTTAACTGAATGCTAATAACCTGTATGGATGTATCCATGGGCCGCTTGAGATTGCACGTCGAGCTTACCAATATCCTAGATAAATGTATGAACGGGCCACCCGGAATAATATATCGATCTTATCAACCATGTAAATCTAAATAAAAGAATGTAGTCCGAGTCTAAGGCAATGGCCTGCCCGAAATGGTACATCGAGCTCATCAGAGTAAAAGCAGCCGGAAGGAGCTGTAAATCAAGAATAAGGGCCCTTTTTACAACTTTTAATTTAAAACGGGTCTCAAGGACTTCAAACATATTATAAACAATTTCATTTAAAAAACAAAATAATTTTCGTCGAAAATCATTTAAAAGTAATATCTTTATAAAAAGCATCGTTACAATCAAATTATATGTTACACACATAACCGAGTAGGATACCCGTTACACCATTAGAGTACTAACCTGGAACTCCTGTCAATCCAAGATCACGGCTTCAGGCCCAAAAGTTCAATAAACAACCAAAATCATAACTTATGATACCACATTATCAATGAAACCATATGAAACAATCAAACAAAATACAATCCAAAGTTTCACGGCGCCTAAGAGCAAGGTCTAAGGAAACTACAAACCCATACACAATGATCACCTAAGCTAAGGCTCCTCCAACTAAACTACGCTAATCAACAAAACTTATGGCCATAACTATAAAAGTATCAATGAATCATAACACAACCTAAGGTTCCATCCTAATAATGAAATGCTACCCAAATATAATTAATCTAACTAAGCCAAGTCTAAGAAAAAGGAAGCCATATGTGAGACCCCACCCGTTTAAACATTGGAATTAACTCATACTTTTGGAATAAGTCTAAGACTGCCTACCATATTAGGAAGGATGTAATATGAGTTATTTTGAGTGCACAATGTTTGTATGTTAAGTCTTAAGTTCAAGGATATTGCAAAATAAAAGTCGGCAAAAGTTATTGTAAATGTCATTAAGAAATTCTCTATAATTTATGTTCAGATATCTCAGCAGTTTTCTCCTAATATATAAAGAGTTACAATACCCATGAGCTATCAAATGGAAGGTGTACGAGTCTAGTTTCCAACGCACTAAATCATTCATCAATACGACTTCAGAATTGACATATATGCAGGTTTTTATGAGACTGCACAAGCAGACACCTCGAAGTGGGTCCCCAGCCCCTAAGTCGGTTATTTTTTAAATACACCCATCTCCTTCATTTTTTTTTCATTAGAACTGATAAAAAAATCCAGAAATATCAGAACTCAAGCTACTAAATACTCCATGGGTGTTGATTCTTTCAACTCTAAAGTTTAACCGAAGTTCCTCTACGTCACGAGCTCAACTTTGTGGTATAATTTTCGTGTCGATTTGGGCTCCGGTTGTTGTAGCTGGAAAGAGGCAGAATCTTATTATTATTATTTTAGACATTTTTGTTGAGATAATCTTTTTTTACAACCCTCCTTCGTAGTTCCATGTCATAGTATAATTTTTACATACTTTTGATCCACGTGGTGGTATTTTCGATATTGTGGATGTGAGCAGCCCCCTTTGTCTTATTTTGTTTCGCTGTTATTGTAGTTTATTTATGGTTTTAAGGTGCTAGAGGTTATTGGGGGTTTCTTTGTTTCTTATTGGAGTCGTGTACGATGGTTGTTGGATTGAACGGCGTGAAGTACGCCTAGTTATGTTGCCTCGGGAGCTTGTTCTCCTTAGAGACGTTGTTGGAATGTCTTCAATGGATTTAGCTACTGATTATTGTTGGTTTCGGTCTCATATTATGGTTTGGACTTTTCTGATCACGAGTGTGGCATTAGCGTCTTATTAATTACTTATTGTTCGTTCTTACAACATTGTTGATTTTCGCATTGTTGCGTTACTTTAGTTGGCCAAGCATCATAGAGGCTGCTTTTGGACATTGGTTGAAAGGTATGTTAAGGCTATTATTTTTCTTCTGGCATGATCCTAATGGCCTAAGCTTGTTATGGACGGTGTATTATCATTATTTTACCTGTAGCCCTGTCCTGTGGAGTTTGGCTATGGCCATATGATATAATGTATATCGGCGACACTCTATTCCTTACTTAGTAGCCTAGAAAAGTATGTTATGATCCTGTTTTGATTAATGATGATTACTTGTTATTGTTGTGATATTTTATTATCTGGCTGCTGCCGATGAACTTGTTTTGGCCTCAGCAGACACTGGCGTTGCAGGGTTCTTGAGCATACAGATGGATTCTTAGACTAAGCCTTCGAGCCGGGTAGACCAAGCCTACGGGCCGGGTAGACTGTACCTACGAGGCAACATATATATGTATTGTACTATAGAGCCTAAATTACGCATTGATTCATCGCACACCTTCGGGCCAAAATATATGTATTGTACCAAAGAGCCTCAGATTTGCATTGATTCATGACACATGTGCATTCAGATAGTTCATATCAGATTATCATTGGGATCGAGGTAAGGGGCTAATATGAGCATTTAGCAACTGTTTGCGCTTGTTAGGACCTTTAGGGATTCTGTGCTATTTGTACCTACCAGGCTTATGGGGGCCTGGTCAGGTTATTTCTTATTGAATGCTTATATTTTCATGTTATAGGGATCTAAGGTATTGTACTTCGGTTTCACCCTTGACCTTTTAATTCAGTACTTATACTTTAGTTTTAGCCTTCAGTTTACCTTACATGCTCGGTACATTATTTTTTACTGATGCCCCTTGCCTGGTGGCGGTGCATTCATGCCTGCAAGTCCTAAGCGACTACAAGAGAGACTTGACCACTAGAACAACTACCTATCAAGCAGATTAGTTGACTCCTTTCTTCCAGGAGTTGCCAGAGTTAAAGAGGTTTGCTTATTTTTCTTTTTAATGATTTTGGTAGGCCGGGGCCCTTTCCTGTCCCAGTGTTATATTCGTAGAGGCTTGCAAACTAGGGCGTTGGGTTGCACAGTCATGTTATTGGCCTTGCTTTCTAGTCGGCTGATGTTTGATAGTTTCTTGTCATATTATTTATATTTGCACCTATTTTAAGTTTCTGTATAGAGATCATGGTGGCTTTGATGGCCCACATAGAATTTATACTTTCGTAGATACCATGGTGGCCTCGACGGCCCAAATAGGCTTCTATGCTAGATGGTTATTGCTTTAAATAAACTGTTGGGAGTAGCTATTTTCTTTGTAGAGCTGTTGATAGGGGCCTAGACGGCCGATGGATTATTTTTAATCCGAGATATACTTGTTTGTTTTCTTAACTATGTGTGGCTGCCATGCGTTTTTAGCAAGTGGTTCAGCAAGGTCGGTTCAAGCCTATATTTTGGGATCAGGTGCCAGTTGCACCCCTTGAGTTTGGGGCGTGACAAACATGGTATCAGAGCAACGTCGTATCCTAGGGAGTCTGCATGCCGTGTCAAGTAGAGTCTTGTTTATAAATGTGTTGTGCACCATATTCTATAAGAAAAAAGCTACAGACATCATCTAGGAAAGTTACCCTTCTTTCACTCAAATCATGCTATAGATTTGAGTGATAAGAGTTGAGTTCTTTTGATTATGATTGCTACTGAGCTTGCACTATAGCAGCACTTACTAATGACCTAGACTTATCATAGATTCAGGGTATTACAGAGAACAAATAGGCTTTAACATCAACAATATACGATTAAGAGGATGAAGAGAGAGTCGGTGAAGGAGAATAGTCCCATAGGGTTCAAACAAATGCTTAGGCTGGTCCCAACATTTGTATTCAACGAGACCACCAGAATCATGATCACAACAATCCCTTGGTACCAGGTTAGATTGATAGGGTCAGCCAGGTTTGGATTAAAGTTCCCGAGTGTGATGCTTGCAACAATACTGTCGCCTAGTGCAGTCAAGATCAATTGTGCTACATTATGATATTTGTAGTGGATCACATATTGGGAGTTGTCACACAAAAGGTTATTCTTATGGCTATGAGGGTAATACACAAAAATATTTTCCATTCAGGGACCAGTAGAGATTAGGATAGATGGCTGGATTAGCAGTAGAGTCATCTACTTCAGTACATTTTGTAGAGAGAGGGCCACAATTTTCGTCAGGTAGAGGTTGAGGTATAGGGGGAGCATCTAGTTCTGGTAGTGGCTAGAAGTGTACTTATACATTGACAGGTATACTAACTATTTGTTCTCACTCTATTTATGTTTTGATAGATTCAGGCTCAACCTTGTCATATGTTACTACATTTATTGTTGGGATGTTTTCATAGTACAAGAGTCATTGAGATGACTTTTTGTTGTATCTACTCCAGTTGGTAACTCCATTATTTCCAAAAAGGTTTATTGGGGGTGTATTGTAGAGATTGTTGGTCATCTGACCTCTGAGACATGATAGAGCTGGAGATGCTAGACTTTGATATTATTAGGGGCATGGATTTGTTGATATCTTGTTATGCCAATGTAGACTATCGAGCAAAGATTATTAGATACCATATAGTTTGAGAGGGGAAGGGTAATACTACAACGCAAAAGGATACATTCATTCATATACTCTGGCGAGAAAATAGACGGCTAAAGGCTGCATTGATCATATTGTTAGGGTTTAGGATGTTGACATAGAATCACCAACCTTACAATCTATCCCGGTTGTTAATGAATTTCTAGATGTCTTTCTAAATGAGCTCCCTATAATCCTTAGAACTAGAGATTAATTTTGCTACTGATACATTACCAAATGTCCAACCGATCAATTCCTCCATTTAGAATGATACCAGTAGAATTAAAGGAATCGAAGGAGCAGCTAAAAGAGTTATTAGGTAAGGGCTTCATCAAGCATTGTGCGTCATCAAAGGGTACACCAGTATTATTTGTGCAGAAGAAAGATGGTTCATTTAGCATCTATATAGACTATAGACAACTGAATAAGGTGACTGTAAAGAACAAATATCCATTGCCAAGGGCTGATGACTCTTTTGACTAGTTATAGGGTGCCCGATGTTACTCAATGTTTGATTTAAGTTCAGGTTACCATCAGGTGCGAGTTCGGGAGAGTGATATTCCAAAGACAACCATCAGGACCAAATATCGTCATTATGAGTTTCTTGTGATATATTTCGAATTGACGAATGTCCCAATAGCATTTATAGACCTGATAAATAGAATATTCAGGCCATTCATACACATGTTCGTGATTGTTTTCATTGATGAGATTCATGTATATTCAAGATCAGAGGAGGAGTATAGGGACAATCTCCAAGCAATATTTCAGGCACTCCGAGGTTAAACCTTGTATGCTAAGCTCTCATCGTGTGAGTTCATATTGAATTCTAGGGTCTTCTTGGGCCATATTTTTATCAAATGTTGGTATTCATGTTAATATTCAGAAGATTGAGGTCATGAAGACTTGGATTAAACCCATGACCCAAATAGAAGTTCATACCTTTCTGCGGTTAGCAGGCTCAATAGCAGGTGTCTTTAGCCATTAGTATAGCAGAAGATAAAATCCTTGCAAACAAACATCGATTGTGTGTTCTAGATGTTGTAGGTCTTTGACAATAGATTATGGTAGAAATATACTATTCATGATATTCTATTCACCCACGTTCTACGAAGATGTATCATGATACTAAAGATACTTACAAGTGGCCTTGCATGAAGAAAGACATTGTTGAGTTCGTGGCACAATGCCCTAATTTTTAGCAGGTGAAGGTCGACCACCAAACACCAAGTAAGCTGACTCAAGAGATACCCATTCCATTGTAGAAGTAGGAGGCAATAAATATGGACTTTGTTACAAGTTTGTGTCACTAACAATAGAAGTTTGATTCTATTTGGGTAATTATCGATGGACTGGCCAAATCAGTCTATTTCTCATTGGTCAGGACCATATTTTCAGCTCAAGATTTTGCACTTCTATACATTAGAGAGATTGTTAGATTGTGTGGTGTCCATGTATCGATTATTTCAGATAGGGGACCACCGTTTACAACATATTTTTGGAAATATTTCTAGAAGGATCGGGGGATGCTGGTAAACCTTAGCATAGCATTTCACTCTCATACTAATGCCAAGCTGAACGTACGCTCTAGACACTCGAGGATATGTTATAGGCATGTGTTTTAGATTTCAAAAACAATTGGAATGATCACTTTCTATAATAATAGCTATCGTTCCAGTATCGGTATGGTGCAGTATGAGGGTTTTTATGGAATAAAATATAGATCCCCTCTTGGTTGATTCGAGGTTGGAGAATTGGGATTGCTTGGACAAAACTTAGTGATACAACCGGTCGAACAGGTTAGGTTTATTATAGAGAAATTGTTGATAAGTGAGACTTAGAGTCTTATGTTGGTGATCAGGTTTTTCTAAAAGTTTCTCCTATGAATGGCATTATGAGATTTGTAAAAAAGGGTAAGTTGAGCCCTAGGTATACTGATCCTTATCGCATCTTGCAACGGATAGGTCGATATTTCTATGAGCTAGAGTTACCTAAAGAGTTAGAGGCAGTACACTGAGTTTTCAAGTTTCTATTTTAAAAAAGTGTATTGGAGATCAAACACGCATAGTGCCGACAATAAATGTTCATATTCCAGAGTAGCTATCTTATGAAGAAGTCGTTATTGTCATCGTAGATCGCTAAATAAGAAGATTGTGAAATATGGATATAGCTTCAGTAAACGTGTTTTAGTGAAGGCATAATGTTGAGGAGCTGACGTAGGAAGCTGAGGAGGACATAAAGTACCAATTTCCCGCATTGTTCGTTCCTTCAAATGAATAGAATAGCATATGAGTATATGAGGTATGTTACTAATTCTTTATATGAGTTCGTGTATTTGGTCATATGATGCCGCAAATATAATCATCATTCGAGGACGAATGTCCCTAAGGGGTGAAGGACACCCGGCATGTTTGAACGTTGGAATTAACTCATACTTTCTAAATAAGTCTAAGACTACCTACCATATTAGGAAGGATGTAATATGAGTTATTTTGAGAGCACAATGTTTGTTAAGTTTTAAATTCAAAGAAATTGCAAAATAAAAATCGGAAAAAGTTATTGTAAATGTCGTTAAGGAATTCTCTGTAATTTAGGTTCCGATGTCTCAGAATTTTCTTTAGATATATAAAGAGATAGAATACCCATGAACTATCAAGTGGAAGATCTATGAGTCTAGTTCTCAACGCACTAAACCATTAATCAATACAACTTTAGAATTGAGAGATATGCATGTTTTCGTGAGACTGCGCAAGAAGACACCTTAAAGTTGGTCCCCAAGCCCCTAAGTCGGTTATTCTTTAGATACACCTATCTCCTTCTTCTTTTTTTCATTATAACTGATCAAAAAATCCAGAAATATCAGAACTCAAGATACTAAATCCTCCATAGGTGTTGATTCTTTCAACTCTGAAATTAAATGAAAGTTGCTCTACCTCGCGAGCTCAACGTTGTGGTATAATTTTCTTATTTATTTGGGCTCCGATTGTAATACCCCAGCTTTCCAAGGAATGAAAATGCAGAATTTACCTGTAGGCAGTGACCTGTGGAGGCCACTTACGGGCTAAGGTGCTTGAGTTTATTAATCTTCGTCAAGGGGGTATGAGTGTGAAAGAATATGCATTGAATTTCACACAATTGGCTAGATATGCTCCGTCCATAGTTGCCGACCCAAGGGCAAGAATGAGCAAATTTGTGTCGGGAATGTCAGATATATTGGTGAAAGAGTGCCGCACCGCCATGCTTGTGCATGACATGGATATTTCTCGCCTTATGGTTTATGTCGAACAAATTGAATAAGAAAAGCTTAAAGGGAGATCTAGAGAGACTAAGCAGGCTAGAACCGGAGATGGCAACTTTTCTCATGCAAAATCTGATGGACGTGGTCATTCAAGATTTCGCCAAAGGTTCTCTAATCAAGATTTTTCCAAGGCTCCTCCGAGATCCAACAATGATAGGGTGCCAAACCCTAAGCCTTAAGGAGGGAACGGTGGTGGATCTTCTTTGCCTAGTTGTACTAGATGTGGGAGGAGTCATGAAGGCAAATTCCTAGTTGGTTTGGATGGTTGCTATACTTGTGGTAAGGCTGGTCACAAGATGAGAGATTGCCCATCTCTCTTTGCTAAAGGTAGAGAGGGTAAGCAAATTTCCCCAAGTAGTTCGGGTTCAGGTGCTCCTAAGAAAAATAGATTTTATGCACTTCAGGCTCGTCATGAGCAAGAGAGCTCACCCGATGTGGTCACTGGTACGTCAAAAGTTCTCCATTTTGATGTCTATGCCTAGTTAGATCCTAGTGCTACATTGTCCTTTGTGACGCCCTATGTGGCCATGTGATTTGATATTGTACCGAATATGTTGCTAGATCATATCCTTGTTTCTACTCTGATAGGAGAGTCTATCTTGACTAAGAGGGTTTATAGAGGTTGCTCCATTTCCTTATCCCATAAAGTTACTCTTGTGGATCTCATAGAGCTGGATATGATAAATTTCGATGTCATTCTTGGGATTGATTGGTTGCATGCTTGTTATGCCTCTATTGATTGTAGGACCAGAGTGGTCAAGTTTTAGTTCCCTAATGAGCCTATCCTAGAGTGGAAAGGGGGAAATTCTATGTTTAGAGGTCAATTTGTTTCTTATCTAAAGGCTAGAAAGATGATCTCTAAGGGTTGCATTTACCATCTCGTTAGGGTGAGGAATGTAGATTCTGAAACCCCTATACATGAATCGGTCCCCGTTGCTAGTGAGTTTCCAAAAGTGTTTCCCGATGAATTGCCCGATCTTCCTTCCGAAAGGAAAATAGACTTCGATATTGACCTTTTCCTAGATACGCAACCTATCTCTATTCCTCCTTATAGAATGGCTCCGGCGGAACATAAAGAGTTAAAAGATAAACTAAAAGACTTGTTGGACAAGGGTTTCAGCCGGCCAAGTATTTCTCCATGGGGTGCCCCAGTCTTGTTTGTAAGGAAGAAAGATGGTTCACTCCGCATGTGCATCGACTATCGCCAATTGAATAAGGTTACAATCAAGAATAAGTATCCTTTGCCAAGGATAGATGATTTGTTTGACCAACTTCAAGGGACTAGTTCTTTTCCAAGATCGACCTTCGTTTGGGTTATCACCAATTAAGGGTGAAAGAAGATGATATTCCAAAAATGGCTTTCCGAACAAGGTATGGTCACTATGAGTTCTTGGTTATGTCGTTTGGGTTGACAAATGCTCCGGCCGTATTCATGGACTTGATGAATAGGGTGTTTAAGTAATACCTTGACATGTTTGTGATTGTGTTTATTGATGATATCTTGATCTACTCAAGGATTGAGAATGAGCATGCTAGTCATTTGAGGGTTGTGTTGCAAGTCCTCAAGGATCAACAACTCTTTGCAAAGTTTAGCAAGTGTGAATTTTTTTTGAGATCCGTGGTTTTTCTTGGTCACATTGTTTCCGGTGAGGGTATTGAGGTAGATCCTAAGAAGATCGAAGCGGTCAAGAATTGGCCTAGACCTTTATCACCTTCGGACATTCCAAGTTTCTTGGGTTTAGCTGGTTATTATAGGAGGTTTGTTGAGGGGTTTTCCTCAATTGCTTCTTCGTTGACGGCTTTGACTCAAAAGAAAGCTAAGTTAATGTGGTCCGAGGCTTGTGAAAGGAGTTTTCAAGAATTGAAAGACATACTTACTTCAGCCCCGATATTGACTCTACCGGAAGGAACCGATGGTTTCTTAGTGTATTGTGATGCCTCAAGGATTGGGCTAGGGTGTTTTCTTATGCAAAACGGAAAGGTGATTCCCTATGCTTCGAGGAAACTAAAGGTGCATGAGAAGAACTCTACCACTCGTGACTCAGAGTTTGCAGCAATGGTGTTTGCTTTGAAAATATGGCGACATTACTTGTATGGAGTACATGCAGATGTCTTCACCGATCATAAGAGTCTCCGGTATGTGTTTAAGCAGAAAGATTTGAATCTCCGCCAAAGAAGATGGCTTGAATGGCTAAAAGATTATGATATTAGAGTTCTCTATCACCCTGGCAAGGCTAATGTGGTGGCGGATGCTCTTAGTAGATTGTCTATGGGCAGTGTTGGGCATATTGAGGATCGCAAGAAAGAGTTGGTTCATGATGTTCATAGTTTAGCCCGATTGGGTGTTCGGTTGATTGATTTCGCTAAGGGTGAAGTTACCATTCACAATGGTTCCAAATCCTCCTTTGTGCATGATGTAAAAGCTAAGCAAGACCTTGATCCTAACTTGGTGGAATTGAAAGAACGGTTCTCAAGAAGTTCATAGAGGTTTTCTCCCAAGGGGGAGATGGTGTACTTCGTTACCAAGGTCGCTTATGTGTTCTCGACGTTGATGATTTGAGAGGGCAAATTTTGTCTGAAGCTCATAGTTCTAGATATTCTATCCACCCGGGAGCTACCAAGATGTACCATGATTCACGAGAAATCTATTGGTGGAATGGAATGAAGAAAGACATTGCGGAATTTGTAGCTAAGTGTCCTAATTTCCAACAAGTGAAGGTTGAGCATTAGAGACTGGGAGGTTTTACCCAAGACATAGAGATTCCTACTTGGAAGTGGGAAGATGTGAATATGGATTTGGTAGTAGGTTTGCCTCGCACAAGGCGACATTATGATTCGATTTGGGTTGTGGTCGATAGAATGACCAAGTCAGCCCATTTCATTCCCGTCAAAACTTCTTATTCGACAGAGGATTATTCTAAGTTGTACATAAGGGAGATGGTTAGGCTGCATGGAGTGCCTTTATCCTTTATCTCCGATCGTGATGCCCAATTTATTTCTAAATTTTTGAAGTCATTCAAAAAAGGTCTTAGTACTCGTGTTAAGCTTAGCACGGTCTTTCATCCCCAAACTGATGGGCAAGCGGAGCGTACTATTCAGACTTTAGAAGATATGTTGAGAGCTTGTGTTATTGAGTTCAAGGGTACTTGGGATGACCATTTGCCTTTGATCTAGTTTGCTTATAATAATAGCTACCATTCTAGTATTGGTATGGCTCCATTTGAGGCTCTCTATGGTAGGAGGTGTAGATCTCCCATAGGTTGGTTTGAAATTGGGGAAGTTACTTTGATAGGCCCCGAGTTAGTGCATAAGGCTATGGAGAAAGTTTAGCTTATTAGAGAAAGGCTAAAAATGACTCAAAGTCGACAAAAGTCTTATGCTGATGTTAGAAGAAGAGAATTAGAATTTGATGTTTATGACTGGGTTTACTTGAAAATTTCACCTATGAAGGGTGTAATGACATTTGGGAAGAAAGGGAAGCTTAGTCCCCGTTATGTAGGCCCATATCAGATTTTGAGACGTGTTGGTAAGGTTGCCTATGAGCTTGATTTGCCTAATGAGTTGGCATCGGTGGATCTGGTTTTCCACGTCTCATTGTTGAAAAAGTGTATTGGTGATCCGACCTCTATAGTGCCAATAGAGACTCTTGGTATAAAGGATAGTCTTTCCTATGAAGAGGTTCCGGATGAGATTTAAGGCCGACAAGTCCGGAAGTTGAGAAATAAAGAAATTGCTTCCGTGAAAGTTCTATGGAGGAATCAATTAGTTGAGGGTGATACTTGGGAGGCCGAGGCCGATATGATGTCCTGCTATCCATATCTCGTTCCTTCCGATCCTCCTCTAGCTTGAGGTAACTAGTTCCTCATGGTTCATTCTTTTGGTCTCATGTGTCATAGTTGATTTCCATGATTCCTTGATTTTATGCATGTTCATGAAGAGTCTAATATGATATATGTGCATTGAGTATGAGTTGCATAAAGCATTCATGAATTTAGTGCTGAGCATGCTTTAGCTTGGAGTTGATGTTTCCTCCTCGGATATGTGCATTTATATGCTTGCATGTTAGGTTGGGTTGTTAGTCCGAGTCTATCACCCTTCTCATGATGTCCAGGTTCTCATTCAAGAATGAATGTCCCCAAGGGGGAGATATTGTAATACCCCAGCTTTCCAAGGAATGAAAATGCAGAATTTACCTGTAGGCAGTGACCTACGGAGGCCACTTACAGGCCGTAGTCAGGTTGACGGGCCATAGGTGAGGAGCCGTCAATGGCTCTGTTAATTTCAGTAATTCTCAGTCTCTGATGTGTGATCTACGGAGTAGCAGGATGGATCGTGAGTCAGTTAACGGTCCGTAGAAAGTAACTGTAGATGTCCTCCAGACTTGGTTAAATTCTTGAACCTCAAGCTGTGATCTACGGTTGAGGTGTCCGGTCCGTATATGGACCTACCAACCGTAGATTAAAGCCGTCGTTGCAGGGTCCCCAGATACCAACTCTCTGAATCTTTTGACGGATCAACAGGACGGTCCGTCAATGGATTTACGGACCGTAGGTCCTGACCGTAGATGGGCCCCGATAGTTTTTAATTAAGGGCTTTTTGGTCTTTTCTCTAGTTAATTCCCTAATTAACTAAGTCGGTTTTACCCTTAATGAAGGTCCTCTATATTGTTTTCTATACCTAAATCACTTCATTCTAACTCATTCCCTAAATTCACCTCTCAAATATTTCTTTCTCTAAAAGAAACCATCTCTAGCTCAAGGAAGAAGAAGAAGCTAAGTCCTACATTGAAGGTCACCCAATCTCCTCCAATTTCTAGTGGGCTTTGCTAAGGTATGATGGTATTGACCAATGGAGTTGCTTCCTCCATTGGGCCCTCCCTTTTCTTCATGAATTTCAAGGTTCAATTCCCTTCAAGTAAGCTAGGGTTTGATCAATTGTTATGGGTTCTTCTAGTATGAGTTCGTTTACTGATTTAATGCTTTGTAGTGCACGATCTAGCATGGGTAAAGTAATTTAGTGCACGATCTAGCGTGAATTACATGTATAATTGTGATTATTGCATGAACCCCCATGATCCCAAGTAAATTCTCCCCAATTTGATAGTCTATGCCTTGATTGTTGGGTTGAGATAAGAATTGATGAAATTGAGGGATCATCTATGAAATTGAGCATGCATTGGGGTTAAGGCATGAATTCAGCATGTTCAAGTAAAAAGCATGATTTTTCTCTTTTATGTGGGTTACTTCTAGTATGACTAAATTGCCTTGATTATGACTTTTAAGAGCTAGCTTGCATTGAAATGCATGGTTTAAAATAAAGGCAATATGAACCCATTAGCTATAAAGAAAAAGCATGATAGAATCATGAAGAAAGAGGTTTATAGAATCAAACATGTTTTATATGAAATCTATGATATGTTGATGTTGAGTCTTGAAAGGGTTTTCTCATATAATGCTCAACCTAAGCTTGTGAAAGGTTTTCTCACATGTAAAGGATTCATAACTTATTAAAAGGTTTGCTTAACAAAAATTGAATCAAGAGCTTAAAGAAGCTATTCTAGGGGTGTAAGCTTGGACAAGTCCATGAAAGAAGAAACACTCAATGAAGTAAGCTTGGACTAGTCCATGGTATGTGAAGCCATGTTTAGCTTGGATTGGCAACCCCAGTTGTGCCTTTCCATGGATATCAATAATTATGATTGTACAGTGGGAATTATGCATAGAACCGAGTGGACGGGTGACAAGTCCCCATATGTCCTATGCCTATGTGCCCCCATAAGTGGTCTTTAACAGGCCTATATTATATCAGCATAGCTAGTGGATCCACGCAGGCTATGGTTCAGGATTCTACCTTGGCAAGTAGAATGGCCCTTTTTCTGTGTAGGGCAGATACCGTATTCCATGTTGAGTTATTCCATGGTCTACAGATCGGTTTAAGGCTTTTCCCATACTTCAGCTTGCACAATGGTGCATGGGTTACTAAAAGTAAAGTAAAGAAAAGAAGAGTAATAGAAAGATGATTCAGCTTGCTTTGGCCATGCTTTATGCTTTATGCTATTTGCTTATATGCCTTATCATGTTTAGCTTGGCCAATTGCATGTCATGTTTATATCTCAGTTTCTAGCATGTTTTATGAGTTGATATGCATGGCTATCTTACTTTGTACTTTATTGTGCTAACGCATACTCTTGTCTGCATCAACTTCTTTGGTGTAGGACGTGGCAGGTCTCCTACTCGTGGCTAGAGCATTGACTTAGAGTTGAGAAGAAGACTTGGTGAGTCCTCATCCATCCGAGGACATAGCCTTGTTGGATTTTACTTTGATGTCTTTCCTTATGTTGGATACTGTATTGGGCTGCGTCCCTATCATTTTTATTCGTATTCTATGATATTAGAAGGCTTTGAGACATGAGTTGTACACTTTCGCTGTTTTGAGTAAAGCTTTGATATAAAATGCTCTTTTGAACTCTTACTTCTCTATTATCTTGTATGTAATGTATGTTAAGGGCTTGTATGAGGCCTCTCGGGGTCTTGTACAATGTGTTACATCTAGGAACTACCCTGGGTCGTGACACCGATTGTTGTAGCTGCAAAGTGGCAGAATCTTAGCATTATTAGTTCAGACATTTTGGTTGAGGTAATCTTATTTTTACAACCCTCCTTCGTAGTTCCATGTCGTAGTATCATTTTTACAGATTTTTGAGCCACGTGGTGGTATTTTCGATATTCTGGTTGTGGGCAGCCCCCTTTGTCTTATTTGATTTCTCTGTTATTGTTGTTTATTGATGGTGTTAATGTGATGGAGGTTATTGGGGGTTAGTTTGTTTCTTATTGGAGTCGCGTACGATAATTTTTTGATTGAATGGCGTGGAGTACGCCTAGTTATGTTGCCTCGGGAGCTTGTTCTCCTTAGAGACGTTGTTGGAATGTCTTCAATGGATTTAGCTACTGATTATTGTTGTTTTCGGCCTCATTTTATGGTTGGACTTTGCTAGTCACGAGTGTGGTACTAGAGTCTTATTAATTACTTATGGTTCGTTCTTACAGCCTTGTTTATTTTCGCATTGTTGAGTTACTTTTGTTGGCCAAGCATCATAGAGGCAGCTTTTGGACATTGGTTGAAAGGTATGTTAAAGCTATTATTTCTCTTCTGGCATGATTCTAATGGCCTAAGCTTGTTATGGCCAGTGTATTATAATTACTTTACCTATAGCCCTGTGTTGTTGAGTTTGGCTACGGCCATATGATATAATGTGTATTGGAGACACTCTATTCCTTACTTAGTAGCCTAGAAAAGAATGTTATGATCCTGTTTTGATTGATTATGATTACTTGTTTTTTCTGTGATGTTTTATCGTCTGGCTGCCACCTATGAGCTTGTTTTGGCCTCTGCAGACACTGAAATTGTAGGGTTCTTGAGCATATAGATTGATTCTTATATCAAGCCTACGGGCCAGGTAGACCGAGCCTTTGGGCCAGGTAGATTGTCACGACCCAAGCCTAGGGCCTAGATGTGACCGGCGAATGGGGAACCCGAAGGAACCCCAAACAAGCCTCATAGCGTATCATTACACATCCTTGGTCGCGGAAGCAATTAAATGACCATAAGCGATAAGCATAGTCAAGGGGAAATCGGGACTAAGGGAGCAAGAAAAAAAAAAAAATGATACATAAATACCATAGATGAGTCAAGCTCAAGCATAATACACAACTTGTCCAACACCACCTCTAAACATGAGTACTTAGCGAGGGCCAAGACAAACTACCGGGCTTACCCTCATAGTCAAAACATAACTAGAAAGGAAAAGTTTAATACATAGCAAAAGATCATGAGCAACGTCCCCGAAATGGAGGACTCACCAATAACCACTATAGAAAATCGTACTAGCCACGCGGAGGAGGATGGTCAAGCGGTGCTCCGGTCCCTACATGGTGACATCATGTAGGCATAGAGTATGCGTTAGTACATTTGAATGTACTAAGTATATGGGATGCAATGCAATGCTACATTAGATGGACATCATAGGAAAAATGCGTAATCATACCCGATAAATAGCAATATTAATGAAATGATATGTATAATGATGCTTACATAAAAATCATATTTAGTGGGACGTAGTACATGTGTGGCGAGTGACCATCAATATAGTATTTCCAAGGCCTACACCACCCTTGGAGAAGGCGAAAGAGGTACAAAAACCCCTCAATATGGTTACCTACCACCCCCGAGCTAAGGGACCAAGGTACAACCCGCGATATGGTTACACGGGCCTACCACCCCCCGTGCTAGGGACCAAGGTACAACCCCCTCGATATGGTTACACGGGCCTACCACCCCCCGTGCTAGGGACCAAGGTACCAACCCCTCGATATGGTTATACGGGCCTACTACCCCCCGTACTAGGCAACCAAGGTACAAACCCCTCGATATGGTTATACGGGCCTACTACCCCGTACTAGGCATGGT